>CM033473.1:6439222-6451722 GCA_019447015.1 Hymenochirus boettgeri | reverse complement strand
AGAAATGTATTTTCTGTTCGCATATAAAGAAACATTTTGTGCGCTCCACAGCCCTTATATTCCAGCAGATTTTTGTGTGCGCACTACTAGTAACCTGTGTGCGCAGGCCTGCAGAGATGAGTGCACAGCTTAGAGGGAACACTGAACCCAATGTAAAGTTCATATAGTTAATGTTCATTTAGTTCACGTTACTGAGCCTGCAGCTGTTCCGATTAATACATTGATTACCATGGCAGCCACAAGGTCTGATATCAATGGCAAATGTGGAGGGTTAAGTTGCAGTTCAACTACTACTCCAGCTTATGCAACTGTCGGCTCAGCTGCATTGAATATTAATGTTTCTATTGTTTCAGCTATTACTGTTAATGTCGGCTCAGCTGCATTGTTTCAACTATTACTGTTAATACTAAACCTAATGTTTCTGAGGTGTGTATGAGGGAGGTGTTGCCATACTACTACCTCTCTTGGGATACCAGAGGAAAGATAAAGGGAAGTACATAGTATCTGATCACTGTTACCTTACAGAAAGGATTTTTAAGAATTCTACCTGGGTTTAAACCAGCTGTGTCTGTCAAATTTAGAAGAATATTGTAGATAAAATAAAATGTGGTAAAAGGATATTAACCCCTGGTTGGTTGGTTAGTGCCCAGACCAAACTTACCCCAGTTTACTGAATAAAAACCATCACATGCTGGTTATAATGGGTCATATTGTAAATGAGAAAGCAGTCGCCATTTCAGACTTGTGGGGTCCATACAGCCTTTTATTATATCAGGGGGTTTCTCAGTCAGTAAAGTCCAGTAAGGAAATTAGTAGGAGGATTGGACACTACAGTGTTAAAAATAAATTACACAAAAAAAAAAGTTGTCCTCGGTAAAATCAGATATTGGTGGATAAATACTCTCATCCTGGGGTTTCATTGTGATATTTTATTATAATAACCATCAGAGGTAAGTTCAGTGACATACAGTCCCTCCTGGGACATTTAAATATGAAACTCATATTATGCTGGTAGGAAGAGTTTTAAAGGGCAAGTCCAGCCTAAAAATAAGTAACTTTTAAAATGATTATTACCCCCCAAATCCTCACTTTCGCAAGGTTCCTAAAGATCAAAGATGCCCCGGAGCTTACTTACCTGACCCGGTCCCTCGCTGTCTATTCCACGCCCCCCCCTCCCTACTGTTTCAAGCTCGATGCAAGCAAAAACAGGAGCAGGGGACTTCTGCGCTGACAGCAGCTTCTCTTCCTGGTCGCGGCTGTCAGGCGTCATGCCGCGCCCTAACTGACAGCCGCAACCAGGAAGTGGAGCGGCTGTCAGCACCAGCCATTGAGTAGAAGCGGCGAGGGTCTGGGTCAGGTAAGTAAGTTCTGGGGGATCTTTGAAGTTTAGGAACCTCATGAAAGTGAGGTTTTGGGAGGTAATAATCATTTTAAATGTTACTTATATTTAGGCTGGACATTCCCTTTAACAGAAGGCTGAGTGATCTAATAATGAGAGTTATAATGGGGGGTTGGCACAGGATTTTATCACCAACCAGGATATACAGCTATTTATAGAGGCAGCGTCATTTAAGGGCTATGGGGCTTTCTGGAAAGGAGCTTGGGGTGAGGTGCTTGGCTGGTAGAGTGGGGAAAGGCAGGTTTGACAAAACTTGGTCCTTCTAGAATTCTTCCCAATGGGAGAACACCGTTGGCAAATAAAAGAACAAGTGTTCAGGACAGAAAACATGGTGGTGGGATGTGGGAATAATAACATAACAATAAAATAATCACAGCCAGTTATAAGATAGCGTTAGACATTTTGTTTCGCTCTTTACAATATATAATGTCTGTGGATAGAAGCGGGTTGGTTGGTTCCATCTATTTGGCACAATGTGGCAGCTATTTCATTTTATCTGTAATTACAGGGAGTAAATGATTTCACCAAAAGCATGTTAGATAATTCATGGTAAGGGGTCTGGTAAGGGTCAAGCAGTCATGGGATTGGAGACAACCAATAACTGGATTTGTTGTTACAACTGATCAATACTCTCCCCGGGGCCGGTCTTGGTAAATATGAAATTGTTATTCCAGTTCCTATTTATACTTATGTTTTTGCTGCTTTTAGTGTCAGTGAGGGCTAGGTCACACTATTGCGAAAAGAGTTATGCAATGCGGCTTTGGCTGGGTTCATGGCAAGGCCTTCATTTGGTGAAATGGAAAAGTGGCAGTCTGGCAGATCGCCAAAAAGGGGCTGGCCTAAAATCAGTTTGGTAAAGTTGGAAGTTATTAATAGAGTTATAGTATAAAGGTTAAAGAAGTTATTTGTTGAAATTTTTTTAGTAAATGCTGCGGCCTGTTTTCACCACCTAAATATATTGTCCGTGTGTTTATTATTATTGGGTTAGGTGAACTGTCAGCAGTCCATCCTCCACTGCCCATGAAATGTAAAGCTCTATAAGAGTTGACAGACATGGGCAGGGGGATGGCCTGACAGTGAATTGAATTCAGCAAGTTTTGATTGGTCAGTGTAGTAAATAGTTTGATTGGTCAGTGTAGTTAATACTGTAGTTCTGATTGGTCAGTGTAGTTAATAGTTCTGATTGGTCAGTGTAGTTAATAGTTCTGATTGGTCAGTGTAGTAAATAGTTTGATTGGTCAGTGTAGTTAATAGTTCTGATTGGTCAGTGTAGAAAATAGTTCTGATTGGTCAGTGTAGTAAATAGTTTGATTGGTCAGTGTAGTTAATAGTTCTGATTGGTCAGTGTAGAAAATAGTTCTGATTGATCAGTAACCCTTGGTAACAACTATAGTGACTAAGCATTTTTTAGAAAGCTGTCTGTGATTGGGGTTACCTAGGTAATGAGGTCAGCGAGCCGGAAAACACCAGCTATGAATATTAGTTGAGGGAAAGAGATCTGTCATTGGTTCCCTGGGATGTCCTGAAGCTGCAACCACTCACCCACCCTAAGTGGAAACCAAAAAAAAATAAAAAAATGAAATAAATAGATGAAAATAAATAAACAATGAAATCTATATAAATCAAAATAATATATATTTTTTTAAAAATCCTTTGTCGCAGCATTTAAAATAAAATTAAAAAAAAAAACAAATAAAAGGAAAAACGAAGAAAAGATGGTTTACCTTGAAATATTCATTAAGGACTCGTGCTGGGCCTAGGGCAGAGTCCTTCATGTGGCAACCTATGTGTGGTTTGGAAGAGAGAAAAGAGTTATACAATGGGGCTTTGGCTAAGTTAATGGCAAGGCTTTTATTTGGTGATTTAAATAATAAAAAAGGGGAAATTAAGAAAAGGAGGTTTATGTTGAAATATTCATTGACGACTCATGCTGGGCCCTCATGTGACAAGCTATGTGTGGTTTGGAGGGAAAAAAATAGTTATGCAATGGGGCTAATATCTGTAGTATTTCAGTATCAGTTCTCTCTCTAGTAGTAATATCTGTAGTATTTCAGTATCAGTTCTCTCTCTCGTAGTAATATCTGTAGTATTTCAGTATCAGTTCTCTCTCTAGTAGTAATATCTGCAGTATTTCAGTATCAGTTCTCTCTCTAGTAGTAATATCTGTAGTATTTCAGTATCAGTTCTCTCTCTCGTAGTAATATCTGTAGTATTTCAGTATCAGTTCTCTCTCTAGTAGAATATCTCGTATTTCAGTATCAGTTCTCTCTCTCTAGTAAATATCTGTAGTATTTCAGTATCAGTTCTCTCTCTAGTAGTAATATCTGTAGTATTTCAGTATCAGTTCTCTCTCTCGTAGTAATATCTGTAGTATTTCAGTATCAGTTCTCTCTCTAGTAGTAATATCTGTTATTTCTTATCAGTTCTCTCTCTAGTAGTAATATCTGTAGTATTTCATATCAGTTCTCTCTCTAGTAGTAATATCTGTAGTATTTCATATCAGTTCTCTCTCTAGTAGTAATACTGTAGTTTACAGATCAGTTCTCTCTCTAGTAGTATACGTAGTATTTCAGTATCAGTTCTCTCTCTCGTAGTAATATCTGTAGTATTTCAGTATCAGTTCTCTCTCTAGTAGTAATATCTGTAGTATTTCAGTATCAGTTCTCTCTCTCGTAGTAATATCTGTAGTATTCAGTATCAGTTCTCTCTCTAGTAGTAATATCTGTAGTATTTCAGTATCAGTTCTCTTTCTAGTAGTAATATCTGTATTATTTCAGTATCAGTTCCTCTCTAGTATATTCTGTAGTATTTCAGTATCAGTTCTCTCTCTAGTAGTAATACTGAGTATTTCAGTATCAGTTCTCTCTCTAGTAGTAATATCTTTAGTATTTCAGTATCATTTCTCTCTCTAGTAGTAATATCTGTAGTATTTCAGTATCAGTTCTCTCTCTAGTAGTAATATCTGTAGTATTTCAGTATCAGTTCTCTCTCTAGTAGTAATATCTGTAGTATTTCAGTATCAGTTCTCTAGTAGTAACATCTGTATCATTTCAGTATCAGTTCTCTCTCTAGTAGTAATATCTGTAGTATTTCAGTATCAGTTCTCTCTCTAGTTGTAATATCTGTAGTATTTCAGTATCAGTTCTCTCTCTAGTAGTATATCTGTAGTATTTTCAGTATCATTTCTCTCTCGTAGTAATATCTGTAGTATTTCAGTATCAGTTCCTCTCTCAGTAGTAAATCTGCAGTATTTCAGTATCAGTTCTCTCGTCTAGTAGTATATATCTGTGTATTTCAGTATCAGTTCTCTCTCAGTAGTAATATCTGTAGTATTTCAGTTCAGTTCTCTCTCTGTAGAATCTGTAGTATTTCAGTATCAGTTCTCTCTCTCGTAGTAATATCTGTAGTATTTCAGTATCAGTTCTCTCTCTAGTAGTAATATCTGTAGTATTTCAGTATCAGTTCTCTCTCTAGTAGTAATATCTGTAGTATTTCAGTATCAGTTCTCTCTCTAGTAGTAATATCTGTAGTATTACAGTATCAGTTCTCTCTCTCGTAGTAATCTCTGTAGTATTTCAAGTATCAGTTCTCTCTCTCTCGTAGTAATATCGTAGATTTTCAGTATCAGTTCTCTCTCTAGAGTAATTATCTGTAGTATTTCAGTATCAGTTCTCTCTCCGTAGTAATATCGTATATTTCAGTATCAGTTCTCTCTCTAGTAGTAATACGTGAGTATTTCAGTATCAGTTCTCTCTTCTAGTAGTAATATCTTGTAGTATTTCAGTATCAGTTCTCTCTCTGTAGTAATATCTGTAGTATTTCAGTATCAGTTCTCTCTCTAGTAGTAAATATCTGTAGTATTTCAGTATCAGTTCTCTCTCTAGTAGTAATATCTGTAGTATTTCAGTATCAGTTCTCTCTCTAGTAGTAATATCTGTAGTATTTCAGTATCAGTTCTCTCTCTAGTAGTAATATCTGTAGTATTTCAGTATCAGTTCTCTCTCTAGTAGTAATATCTGTATATTCAGTATCAGTTCTCTAGTAGTAACATCTGTACATTTCAGATCAGTTCTCTCTCTAGTAGTAATATCTTAGTATTTCAGTATCATTTCTCTCTCTAGTTTATATCTGTAGTATTTCAGTATCAGTTCTCTCTCTAGTAGTTATATCTGTAGTATTTCAGTATCAGTTCTCTCTCTAGTAGTAATATCTGTAGTATTTCAGTATCAGTTCTCTAGTAGTAACATCTGTATCATTTCAGTATCAGTTCTCTCTCTCGTAGTAATATCTGTAGTATTTCAGTATCAGTTCTCTAGTAGTAATATCTGTATCATTTCAGTATCAGTTCTCTAGTAGTAAAATCTGTAGTATTTCAGTATCAGTTCTCTCTAGTAGTAATATCTGTAGAATTTCAGTATCAGTTCTCCAATAGTAATGTCTCTAGTATATCAGTATCATTTCTCTAGTAGTAATATCTGTAAAATTTCAGTATCATTCTCCAGTAGTAATGTCTCTAGTATATCGTAGCAGGTCTCTAGTAGTAATAATGTAAATTTCAGTATTAGTTCTCTAGTAGTAATTTCTGTAGTATTTCAGTATCAGTTCTCTAGTAGTAATATCTGCAGTATTTCAGTATCATTTCTCTAGTAGTAATATCTGTAGAATTCAGTGTCAGTTTTGCAGTAATAATATCTGTAGTATTACTTTATCAGTTTTCTAGTAGTAATATCTGTATTATGGTAGTATCAGTGCGGTAGTATTATGTATTAGTATGTCTGTACCATTGCAGTATAAGTAGTTTGCTTGCAGTAGAGCTGTGACCCTGTTGATTGGTGGTAAATCAACCGGGTCTACATATACAGACAGATACATTGTAGGGACATTGAAAACACTATAGAATTCTAAGTGACTATATAATTAGTTCCTTATTGATGTTCCTTATTTCTCCTCTTTATTCTCTATATACTAATAGCCAGAGTATCAGATACGTGTCACCCCCACCCAAACCCGTGAAATGTTGAACCACAAGATATGAATATGAACGTCTAATTGCATTGGGTTGAAAACAGATGGTGTGTGGCTGGATCTAAATCAATTACATCTCATTCAATAGATTTGTGGGGCTACAAACCATCTAATGGCATTGCAGGGGCAGGGGCAATTGTCTTCACTATGGTGTGGACATCGTCAATCTCCTTGTAGAATACAGCTAAAAGAACCACCCATACTCCAGAAAGCCCAGGGATTTCACGTGAACACAGTCAAACCTCTAGCTAGTGGTTTGTACATTATTACTATTACACTGTGCAATAACAGCTGGAGCTATAGTGACCCCACTGGCAGCCAGCGCTAATATGGCAGTTTCTGACCTCCCACTTTCATACAGTAATTTATATTCCTGGGCGATTTTTGGCCCAATTCTAACCCTGTACTTTCCAGAGCCCATTTCTTTCATTCTTGCTCAGCTTATAACTGAAATAAGATCTTAAAAATGCCATAAAGTGACTTTGACCTAATGTGAGTCCCCCACCTGGGAAATGTGTTTTTTTTTTCATCAGGGCCCCAATCCAGGCCTCCCTCTTCTCTACTCAGTACTTACCATAGGGCCAGGTTACTTCACGTCTTTTTACTGGAGTTCAACATCCATCTGCCAGGAAACATTGAAAAGCAGCCTGGCAGCTTCTCTCCCTCTCTATTATATGTCTGTGAGCAGATGGAGTTTCCCTCAATGGAAAGTGGATAAAGTTACTGGTTCTGTTTCACTTATGTGCAACGGCATTTAGCAACCTGCAATTATGTCCTGAATGACTGCTATCAGGAGTGGGGGAACTTGTAAAGGAGACATTGGTTCAGACTTCCGGCCATTAAAACTAGGCAGCCAATTAGGAGCCCAGAGCCCAGACAGGGTTGTTTTACATCACACTGGGGAACAGATAGTATTGTTGTGCCATAGAGATTCACAGGGGGGCATGGCACAATGTGTGGGATGATTTCTATTGACACCAGTACAAATCAATTCCAAAAGTTTGTAGTAAACTATCTTTAAATGGACCAGTCGTCACATTCAGAACTTCCATCAGAATTTCTTGGCCCCAATCTAGGTCCATTTCTGGGGCCCTGTGGGCTGTAGCATATAATAATGACATGTTTTTTCATTTAAAAGAAATGTTTAACTGTATATAACACATGCAAACCATGGAGGCAAAATAAAATAACTGATAATAATGATTAATAATATAATAATAATACTAATAATAATAATAATACTATAATAATAATCATAATATAATATATAATATCATAACATAATATAAATAATAATAATAATCATATTCATCAAAATTATAATATAAAATAATAAAATACTACTACTACTAATAATAAAAAATGCAATTCTTATTAAGAATAAATAATATAATAATAATAATAATAATCAATATTCATCAAATTATAAATAAAATTATAAAATACTACTACTACTACTACATATAATAAAACTACAATTCTTATTATAATAATATAAGAATAATAATAATACTAATAATAATACTAAACCATTATAACAACAACAACACAATAATAAACATTCAAAAAGAATAATAAAACACAACAACCTCTCTAGTAGTAATATCTGTAGTATTTCAGTATCAGTTCTCTCTCTAGTAGTAATATCTGTAGTATTTCATTCTAGTTTCTCTCTCTCGTAGAATCTGTAGTATTTCAGTATCAGTTCCTCTCTTTCGTAGTAATATCTGTAGTATTCAGTATCAGTTCTCTCTCTAGTAGTAATATCTGTAGTATTTCAGTATCAGTTCTTCTCTAGTAGTAATATCTTAGTATTTCAGTATCAGTTCTCTCTCTAGTAGTAATATCTGTAGTATTACGTATCAGTTCTCTCTCTCGTAGTAATTCTGTAGTATTTCGTATCAGTTCTCTCTCTCTCGTAGTAATATCGTAGTATTTTCAGTATCAGTTCTCTCTCTAGTAATATATCTGTAGTATTTTCAGTATCAGTTCTCTCTCCGTAGTAATATCTGTATATTTCAGTATCAGTTCCTCTCTCTAGTAGTAATACGTGTAGTATTTCAGTATCAGTTCTCTCTTCTAGTAGTAATATCTGTAGTATTTCAGTATCAGTTCTCTCTCTCGTAGTAATATCTGTAGTATTTCAGTATCAGTTCTCTCTCTAGTAGTAATATCTGTAGTATTTCAGTATCAGTTCTCTCTCTAGTAGTAATATCTGTAGTATTTCAGTATCAGTTCTCTCTCTAGTAGTAATATCTGTAGTATTTCAGTATCAGTTCTCTCTCTAGTAGTAATATCTGTAGTATTTCAGTATCAGTTCTCTCTCTAGTAGTAATATCTGTATATTCAGTATCAGTTCTCTAGTAGTAACATCTGTAATTTCAGTATCAGTTCTCTCTCTAGTAGTAATATCTTTAGTATTTCAGTATCAGTTTCTCTCTCTAGTTTATATCTGTATATTTCAGTATCAGTTCTCTCTCTAGTAGTTATATCTGTAGTATTCAGTATCAGTTTCTCTCTCTCTAGTAATATCTGTAGTATGTTCAGTATCAGTTCTCTAGTAGTAAACATCTGTATCAATTTTCACGTATCAGTTCTCTCTCTCGTAGTAATATCTGTAGTATTTCAGTATCAGTTCTCTAGTAGTAATATCTGTATCATTTCAGTATCAGTTCTCTAGTAGTAAAATCTGTAGTATTTCAGTATCAGTTCTCTCTAGTAGTAATATCTGTAGAATTTCAGTATCAGTTCTCCAATAGTAATGTCTCTAGTATATCAGTATCATTTCTCTAGTAGTAATATCTGTAAAATTTCAGTATCAGTTCTCCAGTAGTAATGTCTCTAGTATATCAGTAGCAGGTCTCTAGTAGTAATATATGTAAAATTTCAGTATTAGTTCTCTAGTAGTAATTTCTGTAGTATTTCAGTATCAGTTCTCTAGTAGTAATATCTGCAGTATTTCAGTATCAGTTCTCTAGTAGTAATATCTGTAGAATTTCAGTGTCAGTTTTGCAGTAATAATATCTGTAGTATTACTTTATCAGTTTTCTAGTAGTAATATCTGTATTATGGTAGTATCAGTGCTGTAGTAGTATATGTATTAGTGATGTCTGTACCATTGCAGTATAAGTAGTTTGCTTGCAGTAGAGCTGTAGACCCTGTTGATTGGTGGTAAATCAACCGGGTCTACATATACAGACAGATACATTGTAGGGACATTGGAATACACTAATAGAATTCTAATGACTATATAATTAGTTCCTTATTGATGTTCCTTTATTCTCCTCTTTATTCTCTATATACTAATAGCCAGAGATACAGATACAGTGTCACCCCCAAACCCAGTGAAATGTTGAACCACAAGATAATGAATATGAACGTCTAATTGCATTGGGTTGAAAACAGATGGTGTGTGGCTGGATCTGAAATCAATTACATCTCATTCAATAGATTTGTGGGGCTACAAACACATCTAATGGCATTGCAGGGGCAGGGGCAATTGTCTTCACTATGGTGTGGACATCGTCAATCTCCTTGTAGAATAGCAGCTAAAAGAACCACCCAATACTCCAGGAAAGCCCAGGGGATTTCAACGTGAACACAGTCAAACCTCTAGCTAGTGGTTTGTACATTATTACTATTACACTGTGCAATAACAGCTGGAGCTATAGTGACCCCACTGGCAGCCAGCGCTAAATATGGCAGTTCTGACCTCCCACTTTCATACAGTAATTTATATTCCTGGGCGATTTTTGGCCCAATTCTAACCCTGTACTTTCCAGAGCCCCATTTCTTTCATTCTGGCTCAGCTTATTAACTGAAATAAGATCTTAAAAATGCCATAAAGTGACTTTGACCTAATGTGAGTCCCCCACCTGGGAAATGTGTTTTTTTTCATCAGGGCCCCAATCCAGCCTCCCTCTTCTCTCAGTACTTACCATAGGGCCAGGTTACTTCACTGTCTTTTTACTGGAGTTCAACATCCATCTGCCAGGAAACATTGAAAAGCAGCCTGGCAGCTTCTCTCCCTCTCTAGTATATGTTCTGTGAGCAGATGGAGTTTCCCCTCAATGGAAAGTGGATAAAGTTACTGGTTCTGTGTTCACTTATGTGCAACGGCATTTAGCAACCTGCAATTAATGTCCTGAATGACTGCTATCAAGGAGTGGGGGAACTTGTAAAGGAGATCATTGGTTCAGACTTCCAGGGCCATTAAAACTAGGCAGCCAATTAGGAGCCCAGAGCCCAGACAGGGTTGTTTTACATCACACTGGGGAACAGATAGTATTGTTGTGCCATAGAGATTCACAGGGGGGCATTGGCACAATGTGTGGGATGATTTCTATTGACACCAGTACAAATCAATTCCAAAAGTTTGTAAGTAAACTAATCTTTAAATGGACCAGGTACGAACATTCAGAACTTCCATCAGAATTTTCTTGGCCCCATACTAGGTCCATTTCTGGGGCCCTGTGGGCTGTAGCATATAATAATGACATGTTTATTCATTTAAAAGAAATGTTTATACTGTATATAAAACATGCAAACCATGGAGCAATTAATAAAATAACTGATAATAATTATTAATAATAATAATAATAATAATAATAATAATAATAATAATAATAATAATAATAATAATAATAATAATAATAATAATAATAACAATAATAATAATAATAATAATAATCAATATTCATCAAAATTAATAATAATAAAATTAATAAAATACTACTACTACTAATAATAATAAAAATGCAATTCTTATTAATAATAATAATGATAATAATAATAATAATAATAATCATAATCCTAATATAATACTAAACCATTAATACAACAACAACAACAATCCTAATAACAATTAACAAAGAAGAAATAAACACAACAACACTAATAATATTAATAATAATAACAATACTACTACCAGGAGTTCATATATATATATATATATATATATATATATGTGTCTCTGGGCCCTAGAAGGTGACAGGCAGTCAATGTGGGGTTGGTGGGTTACGCACATTTTACTTTGCCACTTTGGTTCTACATTTCCTTTCAGCTCCAGTGCAGTCCATGGTGATCTCCTGCTAAGCTTTGCTGTCAGTCTCTGGGGCAGGTACAGGGCAGTGATTGAAAGATTTGGTTCCTTGGAGATTGTGGAGAAGTTGAGGGATATTCAATCCATCTGGTATTTCCCTATATGATCAGAGAGAGGGACTGGGGGATCTTTGTTTAATTCACTGCTTCTGGGTCCTGGTGACTCACCCAATAGATTTGTATTTTCTGGACAATTAATAAATCAGAGTAATTGTCTATAATACCTGACAGTTCATTGCCTGGCCCCACTGTGTGTATAAGTGTGAGTGTGTGTGTACATTTTACTTTACATGTGAGATAGATAGATAGATAGATAGATAGATAGATAGATAGACAGACATAAATATTGGGGACACTATGTAACGGCATGTCACAGACTGAGAGGAGCATAAATGAACTCAATGTCCAAGGACTACTTGCCCAATTATCCCTTTATCCTTCCCCAATCGACTTAAAGACTAAAACCCAATATACCCCTTATAGTACTATCCATATATTACCTATCCATTGATACTCTTGTCCCCCTACTGTGAACCTCTCTATACCCCCTATACTAACATGTTTTATTATTTTATTATTTTTTTGTTTGCTTTGGCAATGTCAAAATGTAAATTGATCCTGCAAATAAAGCACTTTTTGATTTGATTTGACAGAGATAGACAGATATAGATTGATAGACAGACAGACAGACAGAGATAGACAGATAGGCAGATAGATAAGAGAGAGAGAGAGAGAGAGAGAGAGAGAGATAGAGGAGAGAGAGAGAGTAGGAGAAGATCATAGATAGATAGATAGTAATAGATATATCGAGTAGATAGATAGATAACAAGATATATTGATATCGATAGATAGATAGATAGATAGATAGATAGATGATAGATCAAGATGCATAGATCAGATATGATAGATCTATATGATGCTAGTAGATAGAGTAGAACGATAGTAGATAGAATAGCATAAGATAGATATAGATCGA
>CM033473.1:6412204-6436971 GCA_019447015.1 Hymenochirus boettgeri | reverse complement strand
AACAATCCATATATTCCTATATCACTAGGTAAGATGAGAATCTCCCAGTTTATATGAGGAATAGATACAGTACCAGTACTAATAGAATGTTATGTTCCTGTCTTTAACCTATATAGATATTACCTATAGGGTCCAGTAACAGATTTGAACTGGGGCAATCGATACAAAGTACAAGATGTGGAACTGGGGAAATCGATACAAAGTAACAAAGATTTGGACTGGGAGGGGATCGATACAAAGTAACAAGATTTGGACTGGGGGAATCGATACAAAGTAACAAGATTTGGAAACTGGGGGGGGAATCGATACAAGAATAACAAGATTTGGAACTGGGAGGGGCAACGATCAAAGTACAAGATTTGGAAACTGGGAGGGAATCGGACAAAGTAACAAGATTATTTGGAAATGGGGGAAATTCGATACAACAAGTAAAAAGATTTGGAACTGGGGGAAGGAAATCGATACAAAGTAACAAGATTTGGAAAGCTGGGGGCCGATCGATACAAAAGTAACAAGATTTGGAAATGGGGGAAATTCGATACCAAAGTAACAAGTTTTGGAATGGGGGGAAATCGATCAAGAGTAACAAGTTTTGGAAACGTTGGGAAGTTACAGGGGAAGTTTAAGAGTGGAAGTTTTCATGGCTCGGGGGTCGGTTGTGAGAGGATCTGGATGGTTAGAGGTGGGCCAGGGGGCACAATGGGATCATGTCGATGCTTCCCACGTTTGGCTTCACCCAGGAGCAAGTGGCTTGTGTGTGCGAGGTCTCCAGCAGGGGGGCAATATAGAGAGGTGGGGCGCTTCCTATGGTCCCTACCAGCCTGCGAGCACTCCACAAGAACGGAGTGTCCTCAAGGCCAAGGCAGTGGTGGCTTTCAAAGGGCAATTTCCGGGAGCTTTACAAAATCCTGGAGGGTCACCAGTTCTCTCCCACACAACCACCCCAAACTGCAGCAACTGTGGCTCAAGGCTCATTACATCGAAGCTGAGAAGCTGAGGGGGCCGCCCCTAGGGAGCAGTGGGAATACAGGGTAAGGAAAGTTCCCTTGCCCAGGTTCCATTGGGATGGGGAAGAGACCAGTTACTGCTTTAAGAAAAGAGCCGGAGTGTGCTGAGGGAATGGTATGCCCACAACCCCTACCCATCACCCAGGGAAAAAAGGGAACTGGCAGAGGCCACTGGACTTACCACCACTCAGGTCAGCAACGGTTCAAAAACAGGAGCAGAGAGACAGAGCAGCCGAGGCCAATGAAAGGTTATGAGTAAGTAACCCAGTCAATTTATTACTCTATGGGGCATGGGAAAATACATTTCTGCATACACATGTGTGAGTGCCAGGGTATAGTGTACATCATATGTGCAGGGTATAATGTACGCATTCCATACTGTGCCAGGGTATAGTGTACCATTCCCATACTGTGCCAGGGTATAGTGTACCATTCCCATACTGTGCCAGGGTATAGTGTACCATTCCCATACAATGCCAGGGTATATGGTAACCATTCCCATACTGTGCCAGGTTTATAGTGTACCATCCCATTACTGTGCCAGGATAGTGTACCACTCCCATACTGTGCCCGGGTATAGTGTACCATTCCAACTGTGGCCAGGATATAGTGTACCATTCCATACTGTGCCAGGGTATAGTGTACCCATCCCTACTGTGCCAGGGTATAGTGAACCATTCCCTTACTGTGCAGGGTAAGTGTAACATTTCCAGACTGTGTCCAGGGGATGTGTACCATTCCATACCGTGCCAGGGTATAGGTGAACCATTCCCATACCGTGCCAGGGGTATAGTGTACCATTCCATACCGTGCCTGGGTATAGTGTACTATTCCCATACCGTGCCAGGTATAGTGTACCATTCCATACCATGCAGGTATAGTGAACCATTCCCATACCGTGCCAGGGTATAGTGTACCATTCCCATACCGTGCCAGGATATAGTGTACCATTCCCATACCGTGCCGGGTAAGTGTACCATTCCCATACCACGTGCCAGGGTATAGTGTACCATCCCATACTGTGCCAGGAGTATAGTGTATCCTTCCCATACCATGCCAGGGTTATAGTGTACCATTCCCATACTGTGCCGGGTATAGTGAACCATTCCTACCGTGCCAGGGTATAGTGTACCATTCCCATACCAGTGCCAGGGTATAGTGTACATTCATCCATGCGGTTATAGTGTACCATACCCATACTGTGCCAGGGTATGTGGAAACCATTCCCATACGCGTGCCAGGGTATAGTGTACCATTCCCATACCATGCCATGATATAGTGTCCATTCCCATACCGTGCCAGGGTATAGTGTACCATTTCCCATAGACCGTGCCAGGTATAGTGTACTATTCCCATACGTGCAGGGTATAGTGAACCATTCCTATACCGTGCCAGGGTATAGTGTACCATTCCCATACCGTACCTTGCCAGGGTATAGTGTACCATTCCTATACCGTGCCAGGGTATAGTGTACCATTCCTAGCCGCCAGGTACTAGTGGTACCATTCATACGTGCCAGGTATTTACCATTCACATACCGTGCGGCAGTATAGTGAACCAATTATAATACTGTGCCAGGGTATAGTGTCCATTCCACATACTGTGCCAGGGTTTATGTGAACCATTCCCATACTGTGCCAGGGTAAAGGTACCCATTCCAACTCCTGTGCAGTTGTATAGTTTCCATTTCATTTGTGCAGGGATATAGTTACATCCCATACTGTGGCCAGTGTATGTCCATTCCCATACTGTGCCAGGTAGAAGTTTCCATTCACATACTGTGCCAGGGTATAGTTAATCGTTAACATAATGTACGAGGGTATACTGTACCAGTGAAATAATGTACCACGTATAGATTGCCAGCAAACATACTGTACTAGGGCTTGTGTTCCAGTAAATATAATGTGCCAGGGCATATGTATTATTGCCATACGTATGTGTTGCCATATTGTACCACAGTGAAGCTGTGCCAGGATGTGTATTTTTGGCTAGTGTTCCACCACCAAGAGGTCGCCTTTATCTAGAGTTGATACACAGGGGGACAATTCAGTTTATTCTTTTAGATATTTTTTCGAAATTTTAATGGCATCAAACAATTAGAATTAGCTGGTGGCCCTGCATTGGTAGGAATAACAGTTATATATTTATTTATTACATTGACACAATTTACTGCATGGATATCCAAACCTCTTAGTAAGATCTCCCAGTTATGTGAGGCATAGATACCAGTACCTGTACTAATAGGATGTTATGTTCCTGTCTTTCACCTATATAATAGTTACCATCAGGGTCTGCATTATAACAATCCATATATTACTATATTAGAAGGTAAGATAAGAATCTCCAGTTTATATGAAGGATAGATACAGTACCTGTACTAATAGGATGTTATGTTCCTGTCTTCACCTATAAAATATACCATCAGGGTCTGCATATAACAATCCATATATTACTATATTATAGGTAAGATAAGAATACCCCAGTTTTCTATTGAGGATAGATACAGTACCTGTACTAATAGAAGTATGTAGGTGTTTCTGCCTTACACCTAATAAATATTACAATTAGGACCTGGTATATATAACAATACATATATTACTTTTCACTAGATAATATGATAGAGAAAGAGGCTGGGGCGCTGTCCTATGGTCGACTACCAGGCCTGCGAGGAACACTCACAAAGAATCGAGAGGTCCTCAAGGCCATAGGCAGTGGGTGGCTTTTCACAGGGGCAATTTTCCGGGAGCTTTACAAAACTCTGGGGAGTCACCGTTCTCCCAGCACACACCACCCCAAAACTGCAGTCAACTGGGCTCAATGCTCATTACAATCGAGCTGAGAAGCTAGGGGGCGCCCCCTAGGGGCCAGTTGGGGAAATACAGGGTAAGGGAGAGCAGTTCCCTTTGCCAGGTCCATTTGGGATGGGGAAGAGACAGTTACTGTCTTAAGGAAAAGAGCCGGAGTGTGCTGAGGGAATGGTATGCCCAACAACCTACCGATCACCCAGGTGAAAAAAGTAAGCAGAGGCCACTGGACTATATACGGGATAGATAGATAGATAGATAGATAGATAGATAGATAGATAGATAGATAGACAGATGATAGACAGATAGATAGACAGATAGATAGATAGATAGATAGACAGATGATAGACAGATAGATAGATAGATAGATAGATAGATAGATAGATAGATAGATAGATAGATAGATAGATAGATAGACATAAATATTGGGGCACACTATGTAATGGCATGTCACAGACTGAGAGGAGCATAAATGAACTCAATGTCCAAGGACTACTTGCCAAATTATCCCTTTATCCTTCCCCAAGATAGATACATAGATAGATAGATAGATAGATAGATAGATAGATAGATAGATAGATAGATAGATAGATAGATAGATAGATAGATAGATAGATAGATAGATAGATAGATAGATAGATAGATACATAGATAGATAGATAGATACATAGATAGATAGATAGATCCAACTACAGTTGGATACTTACATTTTTGTTTATCCCATTACAATAAAACTGAAAATGTCTGGATCTTAGTTAATAACCATTATCATGGACATTACATGGGTGTCAACTCTCCATGTGCATTGAATGGAAACACACACACACACACTATCCCTACTATCCCAGCTCCAAGGCTGCCACTCAGTGGATGGGAGCAATTCAATATGTCAGTGCAACCAGGGGAGCCTCCCCCAAGCAGATCGGATTTCTCTTGATTGACAGCGTAACCTTGGCAACTCATTTGCCTAAAACTGTTGTCTTATCCTCATCAGTCCCCAGGTCAGGTAACCCACCAATCAGAACGCGCACAATCCCTTTTCATGCCAGCTGACATAATATCACAGTTACTGGCTGATGGTCCGCGAGCTCGACGTCACCAAGGGTTCTGAAGTTGCAAAGCAAAGGAAGACAATGTAACAAAGTGGGATCGCGGCTCCGGAGAAGGAGAATCGATACAAAGTAACAAGATTTGGAACCTTGGGGAAGGGGAATCGATACAAAGTAACAAGATTTGGAACCTTGGGGAGGAATCGATAAAAGTAACAAGACTTGGAACTGGGGGGGAATCGATACAAAGTAACAATATTTGGAACTGGGGGAAATCGATACAAAGTAACAAGATTTGGAACTGGGGGAAATCGATACAAAGTAACAAGATTTGACCCTGGGGGGGGGGGTCGATTCAAAGTAACAAGATTTGGAACTGGGGGGAGATCGATACAATATTCAAGTAACGGGAATAATAAATTGGAACTGGGGAAATCGATACAAATGTAACAAAGATTTGGAACTGGGGGAAATCGATACAAAGACAAGATTGGAACTGGGGGAAATCGATACAATAACAAGTTTTGGAAACTGGGGCAATCGATCACAAGTAAACAAGATTTGGAACTGGGGGGGATCGATACAAAGTACAAGATTTGGAACTGGGGGGAATCGATACAAAGTAAACAAGAATTTGGAAACTGGGGGGAATCGATACAAAGTAACAAGATTTGGAACTGGGGAATCGATACGAAGTAACAAGTTTTGGAACTGGGGCAATCGATACAAGTAACAAGATTTGGAACTGGGGGGGGGGATCGATACAAAGTAACAAGATTTGGAACTGGGGGAAATCGATACAAAGTAACAAGATTTGGAACTGGGGCAATCGATACAAAGTAACAAGATTTGGAACTGGGGAAAATCGATACAAAGTAACAAGATTTGGAACCGGGGGGATCGATACAAAGTAACAGATTTGGAACGGGGGGAATCGATCCAAAGTAACAGATTTGGAACTGGGGAAATCGATACAAAGTAACAAGATTTGGAACTGGGGAAAATCGATACAAATAACAAGATTTGGAACTGGGGCAATCGATCAAGTAACAAGATTTGGAACTGGGGGGGAAATCGTACAAAGTACACTAAGATTTGGAACTGGGAGGGAATCGATACAAAGTAACAAGATTTGGAACTGGGGGGATCGATACAAAGTAACAAGATTTGAACTGGAGGGGAATCGATACAAGTAACAAATTTGGAACTGGGAGGGGAATCGATACAAAGTAACAAGATTTGGAACTGGGGAGGAATCGCATACACAAGTAACAAGATTTGGAACTGGGGGAAATCGATACAAAGTAACAAGATTTGGAACTGGGGGAAATCGATACAAAGTAACAAGATTTGGAACCGGGGGCGATCGATACAAAGTAACAAGATTTGGAACTGGGGGAAATCGATACAAAGTAACAAGTTTTGGAACTGGGGGAAATCGATACAAAGTAACAAGTTTTGGAACGTTGGGGAAGTTCCAGGGAGTAAAGTGGAAGTTTCCATGGCTCGGGGGTCGGTGTGAGAGGATCTGGATGGTTAGAGGTGGGCCAGGGGGGCACATTCGGGATCATGTCGATGCTTCCCACGTTTGGCTTCACCCAGGAGCAAGTGGCTTGTGTGTGCGAGGTTCTCCAGCAGGGGGGCAATATAGAGAGGCTGGGGCGCTTCCTATGGTCCCTACCAGCCTGCGAGCACCTCCACAAGAACGAGAGTGTCCTCAAGGCCAAGGCAGTGGTGGCTTTTCACAGGGGCAATTTCCGGGAGCTTTACAAAATCCTGGAGGGTCACCAGTTCTCCCCACACAACCACCCCAAACTGCAGCACCTGTGGCCAAGGCTCATTACATCGAAGCTGAGAAGCTGAGGGGCCCCCTAGGGGCAGTGGGGAAATACAGGGTAAGGAGAAAGTTCCCTTTGCCCAGGTCCATTTGGGATGGGAAGAGACCAGTTACTGCTTTAAGAAAGAGCCGGAGTGTGCGGAGGGAATGGTATGCCCACAAACCCCTACCCATCACCCAGGAAAAAAGGGAACTGGCAGAGGCCACTGGACTTACCACCACTCAGGTCAGCAACTGGTTCAAAAACAGGAGGCAGAGAGACAGAGCAGCCGAGGCCAAGGAAAGGTATGAGTAAGTACCCAGTCAATTTATTACTCTATGGGGCATGGGAAATACATTGTCTGCCATCACCTGTGTGATGTGCCAGGGTATAGTGTACCATTCCCATACTGTGCCAGGGTATAATGTACCATTCCCATACTGTGCCA
The DNA here is from genome assembly GCA_019447015.1 of Hymenochirus boettgeri. Lineage (NCBI taxonomy): Eukaryota > Metazoa > Chordata > Amphibia > Anura > Pipidae > Hymenochirus > Hymenochirus boettgeri. The sequence goes on along the minus strand of CM033473.1, from coordinate 6,429,846 downwards.
GGGTATAGTGTACCATTCCCATACTTGCGCAGGGTATAGTGTACCATTCCCATACTGTGCCAGGGTATAGTGTACCATTCCCATACCATGCCAGGGTATAATGTACCATTCCCATACTGTGCCAGGGTATAGTGTACCATTCCCATACTGTGCCAGGGTATAGTGTACCATTCCCATACTGTGCCAGGGTATAGTGTACCATTCCCATACTGTGCCAGGGTATAGTGTACCATTCCCATACTGTGCCAGGGTATAGTGTACCATTCCCATACTGTGCCAGGGTATAGTGAACCATTCCTTACTGTGCCAGGGTATAGTGTACCATTCCCATACTGTGCCAGGGTATAGTGTACCATTCCCATACCGTGCCAGGGTATAGTGAACCATTCCCATACCGTGCCAGGGTATAGTGTACCATTCCCATACCGTGCCTGGGTATAGTGTACTATTCCCATACCGTGCCAGGGTATAGTGTACCATTCCCATACCATGCCAGGGTATAGTGAACCATTCCCATACCGTGCCAGGGTATAGTGTACCATTCCCATACCGTGCCAGGATATAGTGTACCATTCCCATACCGTGCCAGGGTATAGTGTACCATTCCCATACCGTGCCAGGGTATAGTGTACCATTCCCATACTGTGCCAAGGTATATGTACCATTCCCATACCATGCCAGGGTATAGTGTACCATTCCCATACTGTGCCAGGTATAGTGAACCATTCCCATACCGTGTCAAGGTATGTGTACCATTCCCATACGTGCCAGGGTATAGTGTACATTCCCATACCATGCCAGGGTATAGTTGTACCATTCCCATACTGTGCCAGGGTATGTGAACCATTCCCATACCGTGCCAGGGTATAGTGTACCATTCCCATACCATGCCAGGGTATAGTGTACCATTCCCATACCGTGCCAGGGTATAGTGTACCATTCCCATACCGTGCCAGGGTATAGTGTACTATTCCCATACCGTGCCAGTATAGTGAACCATTCCTATACCGTGCCAGGGTATAGTGTACCATTCCCCATATACCTGTGCCAGGTATAGTGTACCATTCCTATACCGTGCCAGGGTATAGTGTACATTCCTACCGTGCCAGGTATGTGTAACCATTCCCATACCGTGCCAGGTATAGTGTACCATTCACATACCGTGCCAGGGTATAGTGAACCATTAATACTTGCCGGGTATAGTGTCCCATCCCATACTGTGCCAGGGTATAGTAACCTTCCCATACTGTGCCAGGTAAGTGTACCATCATTCCCAACTGTGCCATTGATAGTTTTTCCTTCACATACTGTGCCAGGGTATAGTGTACCATTCCCATACGGTGCCAGTGTATGTTCCATTCCCATACTGTGCCAGGTGTATAGTTTCCATTCACATACTGTGCCAGGGTATGTTAATCGTTAACAATAATGTACGGGGTATACTGTACCAGTGAAATAATGTACCACGTATAGATTGCCAGCAACAACTGTACTAGGGCATTGTGTTCAGTTATAATGTGCCAGGGCATATTGTTATTCCCATACGTATTTGTGCCATATTGTACCACAGTGAAGCTGTGCCAGGATGTGTATTTTGGCTAGTGTTCCACCACCAGAGGTTCGCCTTTATCTAGACGGTTTTGATACACAGGGACATATTCAGTTTATTCTTTTAGATATTTTTTTCGAATTTTATGGCATCAAACAATTAGAATTAGCTGGTGGCCCTGCATTGGTAGGAATAACCAGTTATATTATTATTTATTACATTGACACAATTTACTGCATGGATATCCAAACCTCTTAGATAAGAATCTCCCATTTTATGTGAGGCATAGATACAGTACCTGTACTAATAGGATGTTATGTTCCTGTCTTTCACCTATATATATTACCATCAGGTTCTGCATATACAATCCATATATTACTATATTATAGGTAAGATAAGAATCTCCCAGTTTATAGAAGATAAGATACAGTACCTGTCCTAATAGGATGTTATGTTCCTGTCTTTCACCTATTAAATATTACCATCAGGTCTGCATATAACAATCCATATATTACTATATTATAAGGTAAGATAAAATCTCCATTTATATGAGGGATAGATACAGTACCTGTTAACTATAGGAAGTGTATGTAGGTGTTGTGCTTCTTTGCCTTACACCTATTAAATATTACAATTAGACCTGTATATATAACAATACATATATTACTTTTCACTAGATAATATGAGAATCTCCCAGTTTTATATGACGGATAGTACAGTACCAGTACTAATAGGAGTGTTATGTTCCGTCTTTAACCTATATAGATATTACCTATAGGGTCTGTATATAACAATCCATTATTCCTATTCACTAGGTAAGAGAAATCTCCAGTTTATATGAGGAATAGATACAGTACCAGTACTAATAGAATGTTATGTTCCTGTCTTTAACCTATATAGATATTACCTATAGGGTCTGTATATAACAATCCATATATTCCTATATCACTAGGTAAGATGAGAATCTCCCATCTATATGTAGGAATGTGATACAGTACCAGTACTAATAGCATGTTATGTAGATGTTTCCTGTCTTAACCTATAGGTATTTACCATTTGGACCTGTATAACACAACCTATATGTTTATATATTACATCTGTCCAGCCCTTTGTTTCCATGTCTGTCCTATGGACTTGACAGAGAGACCTTCACTGGATTTTCTTCCTACACATTAAACAAACCTGGGCCTTAGACAACATACCTGGATCTCTTTATGGACCAAAAGACCCTCAGCCTGTTCAGTCCTCAAGCAGTAGGGAACAACTAAAGGAACATGGCTAATGCGGCCTGTGTGTTACACTGTGTATCCTCTACTGAGTGTCAGACCTTTAACCTTGCAGATCTGTGAATTAGGAGACTACCACTCTATATTTAGTTCTATAAGTAAAGAAAACTTTACTGTCCCACCAGCTGAAGAGCCAGTCACACTCTGTGTCCTGTAAATCCCAGACAGGATCCGGTTGTCTGTAGGAGCATGGGGGTCACAATTCAATGGGAACCAATTACAGGTTGAAACAGTTTACAAATTGCTACAAGTATTATTCTAGTGATTGTGTTATTATAACATTTTAACAGGGATACATTGTTTTACTTTAATGTTATTTCATGGGATCTTTACACCCCTAGCATTAAGTCTATAATAGTTTACACAATCTATACTATTCTATAATAGTCTATACTTATCTATACAGGTTGTATATTATCACAACTATTATAGACTCTATACTATTCTATATAATCTATAATATATCTATACTAGCTTAATAGTCTGTGATAATCTATATTCATCTTAATATTTATCAATAGTCTATAATAATCTATACTAGTCTAGAATTTGTCTGTGATAATCTAATAAGTCTATACTAATCTATACTAGTCTATTATAGTATGCGATAATCTATATAGTTTATAATAATCTAAAATAGTTTACATGATCTATAATAGTTCTAGACTTATCTACTAGTCTATAAATCTGTGATAAGCATTAGTCTGTAATAATCTATACTACTCTATAATTGTTGTGATATTATAATAGTCTATAATAATGTATAATAGTCTAGACTAATCTAAATAATCCTATAAATCTGTGGATAATCTAATAGTCGATAAAATCTATAATGTCTATACTAATCTATACTAGTCTATAATAGTCTGAGATAATATACTAATGTCTAAACTAATCTACACTAGTGTATAATATCTCGGTGATAATCTATAATTAGTCTATCTAATCTATACTAGCCTATAATAATCTATAATAGGTATTAATAATCTATAATAGTCTATAATAATGTAGAATAGTCTATAATTGTGATGATCTATATAGTCTATAATAATGTATAGTAGTCTAGACTAATCTATAATATCGTAAATCTGTGATAATCATAATAGTCTTTAATATCTATTATCTATACTAATACTAGACTAGTCTATAATATATCTGATAATGCTATAATAGTCTATATCTATAATCTATACTATGTTATAGTCCATGATAATTAACAGTCTATACAATCTATACTAGTCATAATATCTATAATAGGCTTATAATCTATAACTCTATCAGAATTACTGCAATTACAATATTACAAATTACTAAAAACCAGCAATTCAATGGCCACTTCACTTAGATTCAGATTTCTCTTTATTTTACTTTCCTATTATATTAACACTTCATAATACAATACCCATTTAGGAGAAAGATTACAAGGGCAATAGATTCGTTAAAGTTCATAATAAGTATGTTCCATTTATATGAACTGGGAAACACGGATTAAATAGGATTTAATAACTATTAATTCCGATTTAAAACTGGGGGGATCGATACAAAAGTAACAAGATTTGGAACTGGGGGGAATCGATACAAATAGTAACAAGATTGAACTGGGGGCAATCGATACAAGTAACAAGATTTGGAACTGGGGGGGGATCGATACAATAACAAGATTTGGAACTGGGGGAAATCGATACAAAGTAACAAGATTTGGAACTGGGGCAATCGATACAAAGTAACAAGATTTGGAACTGGGGAAAATCGATACAAAGTAACAAGATTTGGAACCGGGGGGAATCGATACAAAGTAACAAGATTTGGAACGGGGGGAATCGATACAAAGTAACAAGATTTGGAACTGGGGGAAATCGATACAAAGTAACAAGATTTGGAACTGGGGGAAATCGATACAAAGTAACAAGATTTGGAACTGGGGCAATCGATACAAAGTAACAAGATTTGGAACTGGGGGAAATCGATACAAAGTAACAAGATTTGGAACTGGGAGGGGAATCGATACAAAGTAACAAGATTTGGAACTGGGGGGAATCGAACAAAGTAACAAGATTTGGAACTGGGAGGGGAATCGATACAAAGTAACAAGATTTGGAACTGGGAGGGGAATCGATACAAAGTAACAAGATTTGGAACTGGGAGGGGAATCGATACAAAGTAACAAGATTTGGAACTGGGGGAAATCGATACAAAGTAACAAGTATGGAGGGGGGAATCGATACAAGTACAAGATTGGAACGGGGGCGATCGATACAAAGTAACAAGATTTGGAACTGGGGGAAATCGATACAAAGTAACAAGTTTTGGAACTGGGGGAAATCGATACAAAGTAACAAGTTTTGGAACGTTGGGGAAGTTCCAGGGAGTAAAGTGGAAGTTTCCATGGCTCGGGGGTCGGTGTGAGAGGATCTGGATGGTTAGAGGTGGGCCAGGGGGGCACATCGGGATCATGTCGATGTCCCACGTTTGGCTCTACCCGGAGCAAGTGGCTTGTTGTGCGAGGGTTCTCCAGCAGGGGGGCAATATAGAGAGGCTGGGGCGCTTCCTATGGTCCCTACCAGCCTGCGAGCACCTCCACAAGAACGAGAGTGTCCTCAAGGCCAAGGCAGTGGTGGCTTTTCACAGGGGCAATTTCCGGGAGCTTTACAAAATCCTGGAGGGTCACCAGTTCTCCCACACAACCACCCAAACTGCAGCAACTGTGGCTCAAGGCTCATTAATCGAAGCTGAGAAGCTGAGGGGGCGCCCCCTAGGGCAGGGGGGAATACAGGGTAAGGAGAAAGTTCCCTTTGCCCAGGTCCATTTGGGATGGGAAGAGACCAGTTACTGGTTAAGGAAAAGAGCGGAGTGTGCTGAGGGAATGGTATGCCCACAACCCCTACCCATCACCCAGGGAAAAAAGGGAACTGGCAGGGCCACTGGACTTACCACCACTCAGGTCAGCAACTGGTTCAAAAACAGGAGGCAGGAGAGACAGAGCAGCCGAGGCAAGGAAAGGTATAGAGTAAGTACCCAGTCAATTTATTACTCTATGGGGCATGGGAAATAAATGTTGCCATCACCTGTGTGATGTGCCAGGGTATATGTACCATTCCCATACTGTGCCGGGTATAATGTACCATTCCCATACTGTGCCAGGGTATAGGTACCATTCCCATACGGTGCCCGGAGTATAGTGTACCATTCCCCATACTGTGCCAGGGTATAGTGTACCATTCCCATACCATGCCAGGGTATATGTACCATTCCCGATACTGTGCCAGGGTATAGTGTACCATTCCCATACTGTGCAGGTATAGTGTACCACTCCCATACTGTGCCAGGGTTATAGTGTGACCATTCCATACTGTGCCAGGGTATAGTGTATTCCCATACTGTGCCAGGGTATAGTGTACCATTCCCATACGGTGCCAGGGTATAGTGAACCATTCCCTTACTGCTGCCAGGGTATAGTGTACCATTCCCATACGTGCCAGGGTATAGTGTACCATTCCCATACCGTGCCAGGGTATAGTGAACCATTCCCATACCGTGCCAGGGTTAAGGTACATTCCCATACCGTGCCTGGGTATAGGTAATATTCCCATACCGTGCCAGGGTATAGTGTACATTCCATACCATGCCAGGGTATAGGGAAACATTCATACCGATGCCAGGGTATAGTGTACCATTCCCATACCGTGCCAGGATAAGTGTACCATTCCCATACCGTGCCCAGGGTATAGTGTACCATTCCATACCGTGCCAGGGTATAGTGTACCATTCCCATACTGTGCCAGGGTATAGTGTACCATTCCCATACCATGCCAGGTATAGTGTACCATTCCCATACTGTGCCAGGGTATAGTGAACCATCCCATACGTGCCAGGGTATAGTGTACCATCCCATACGTGCCAGGGTATAGTGTACATTCATACCATGCCAGGGTATAGTGTACCATTCCCATACTGTGCCAGGGATAGTGAACCATTCCCATACCGTGCCAGGGGTATAGTGTACCATTCCCATACCATGCCAGATATAGTTGTACCATTCCCATACGTGCCAGGGTATAGTGTACATTCCCTACAGCTGAGGTATAGTCTCATATTCCCATACCGTGCCAGGGTATAGGGAACCATTCCTATACCGTGCCAGGGTATAGTGTACCATTCCCATACCGTGCAGGGTATAGTGTACCATTCCTAACCGTGCCAGGGTATAGTGTACATTCCTATACCGTGCCAGGGTATAGTGTACCATTCCCATACCGTGCCAGGGTATAGTGTACCTTCACACTACCGTGCCAGGGTATAGTGAACCATTCAAATACTGTGCCAGGGTATAGTGTACCATTCCCATACTGGCAGGGTATAGTGAACCATTCCCATATGTGCCAGGGTAAAGTGTACCATTCCCATACTGTGCCAGTGTTAGTTTCCATTACATACTGGCCAGGGTATAGTGTACCATTCCATACTGTGCCAGTGTATAGTTTCCATTCCATACTGTGCCAGGGTATAGTTTCCATTCACATACTGGGCCAGGGTATAGTTAATCGTTAACATAATGTACGAGGGTATACTGTACCAGTGAAATAATGTACCACGGTATAGATTGCCAGACAACATACCGTTACTAGGGCATTGGGTTCCCGTAATATAATGTGCCAGAGGCATATTGTATTATCCCATACAGTATGTGTGCCATTTGTACCACAGTGAGCTGTGCCAGGATGTGTATTTTGGCTAGTGTTCCACACCATAGAGGTTCAGCCTTTATCTAGACGGTTTTGATCACAGGGATATTCAGTTTTCTTTTAGATATTTTTCGATTTATGGCATCAACAATTAGAATTAGCTGGTGGCCCTGCATGGTAGGATAAACCAGTTATATATATTTATTCACTTGACACATTTACGCATGGAACACAATACCACAACTCTTAGTAAGATCTCCCAGTTTGTGGGTATAGATACAGTACACTGTACTAATAGGATAACGGCATGTTCACAGAACTAAGAAGGAGATAAATGACTCTCAATTGTCCAGGACTACTTGCCCCATTATATCCCTTTATCCTTGCCCACAATCGACTTACAGACTAAACCCATATACCCCCTTATAGTACCTGTCATATATTAATTTATCCCATGATACTCTTGTTCCCCCTACTGGTGAACCTCTCTATAACACCCCCCGCTATACAACATGTTTAATTTTAATATATTATTTTTTGTTTGCTTTGGCATTGTCCAATGTACAATTGAAGCCTGCAAAAAAGCACTTTTGATTTGATTTGACAGACGATAGACCATATATAGATTGATAGACGACAGACATAAGAGATAGACAGATAGGCAGATAATAAGAGAGAGAGAGAGGCGAAGAGAGAGAAGATCATAGATAATAGATAGATAGTAGATAATAGATGATAGATGACAGACATATAGATAGATAATAGTGATAGATAGATAGATAGATATATAGATAGATAGATAGATATATAGAAGACAGAGAGACCAGAGAGGACAGAGAGTAACAGAGAGACAGATAGACAGAGAGAGCAAGATAAACAGATGACAGATATATAGATAGATATCTAGCTAGATCGATAGATCGATAGATAGTAGATGATGATTGATAGATAGATTAGAATAGATAGATAGATAGATGATAGACATAGATAGATAGATAGATATGATGAAGATAAGATAGATAGGAAAAGACAGAAGAGATATAAAAGAGATAGATAGATAGATAGATGATGCAGATAGATAGATAGATAGATAAGATATACTAGATAGATTAGATAGATAGATAATAGATCAGATAGATGATAGAGAAAGAGAAAAAAGAGATAATAGAGATAGATACGATAGATGATAGATAGATGATAGATAGATAGTAATAAGATAGATAGATAGATAGATAAATAGATAGATAGATAGAATGTAGATAGATCGACGATGATAGATACGATAGATATGTAGATAGATAGAATAGATAGATAGACAGATAGATAGAAGTAGATAGATAGATAGGCTAGATGATCGATAGATAGATAGATAGATAGAATAGACTAGATAGATAGATAGAGAAGTAATAGATAGATAGATAGATAGTGATAATAATAGATAGATAGAAGATCGTAGATAGATCAGATGATAGACGATAGATAGACAGATGATAGATGATAGTAGCAGATGTAGACAGTGATCATAGATAGTGATAGATAGTAATAGATAGATAGATAGATAGATAGATAGATAGCATAAATCTTGGGGCACACTATGTAATGGCATGTCCACAGACTGAGAGGAGCATAAAGGAACTCAATGTCCAAGGACTACTTGCCAAATTATCCCTTTATCCTTCCCCAAGATAGATACTAGATTAGTAGATAGATATATAGTAGTAGATAGATAGATAGATAGATAGTATAGATAGATAGATACATAGATAAGATAGATCACTAGATAGATAGATTAGTAGAAGATAGATAGTAGATGATAGATAGATAGATGATCGATAGATAGATAGATAGATATGATAGATAGATAGATAGATAGATAGATAGATAGATGATAATATAGAGATACTAGATAGATACATAGATCGATAGATAGATCCAACTACAGTTGGATACTTACTTTTTGTTTATCCCAATTACAAAAACTAAATGTCTGGTCTTAGTTAATAACCATTATCATGGACATTCACATGGGTGTCAACTCTCCATGTGCATTGAATGGAAACACACACACCACACTTCCCTACTATCTCCAGCTCCAGAGCTGCCACTCAGTGGATGGGAGCAATTCATATGTCATGCAACCAGGGACTGCCTCCCCCAGCAGATGGATTTCTCTTGATTGACAGCGTAACCCTTGCAACTCATTTGCCAAAACTGTTGTCTTATCCTCATCAGTCCCCAGGTCAGGTAACCCCACCAATCAGAACGCGCACATATCCCTTTTCAATGCCAGCTGACATAATCATCACACATGTTAACTGGCTGATGGTCCGCGAGCTCGACGTCACACAGGGTTCTGAAGTTGCAAAGCAAAGAAGACAATGAACAAAGTGGGATCGCGCTCCGGAGAAGGAGAATCGATACAAAGTACAGATTTGGAACTTGGGGAAGGGGAATCGATACACGTACAAATTTGGAACCTTGGGGAGGATCGAAAGAACAAATACTTGGAACTGGGGGGGGGGGAAATCGATACAAAGTAACAAGATTTGGAACCTGGGGGGGGGGGGCTCGATTCAAAGTAACAAGATTTGGAACTGGGGGGGGGATCGATACAAGTAACAAGATTGGAACCTGGGGGGGGGGTCGATTCAAAGTAACAAGATTGGAACTGGGGGGAATCGATCCCAAGTAACAATATTTGGAACTGGGGAAATCTAACAAAGTAACACAAGATTTGGAACTGGGGGAATCGATACAAGAACAAGATTTGGACACTGGGGGGGATCGATACAAAGTAACAAGATTTGGAACTGGGGGGAATCGATACAAAGTAACAAGATTTGGAACTGGGGGGGATCGATACAAAGTAACAAGATTTGGAACTGGGGGGAATCGATACAATAATTGCAACTGGGGGGATCGATACAAAGTAACAAGATTTTGGAACTGGGGGGAATCGATACAAATACACAAGATTTTGGAACTGGGGCAATCGATACAAAGTAACAAGATTTGAACTGGGGGGGGGAATCGATACAAGTAACAAGATTTGGAACTGGGGGAAATCGATACAAAGTAACAAGATTGGAACTGGGGCAATCGATACAAAGTACCACTTTGGAACTGGGGAAATCGATACAAAGTAACAAGATTTGGAACCGGGGGAATCGATACAAATGTAACAGATTTGGAACGGGGGGAATCGATACAAAGTAACAAGATTTGGACAGCTGGTGGGAAATCGATACAGAGTAACAAGATTTGGAACTGGGGTAAATCGATACAAGTACCACAAGATTTGGAACTGGGGCATCGATAAAGTACACAAGATTTGGAACTGGGGGGAAATCGATACAAAGTAACAAGATTTGGAACTGGGAGGGGAATCGAACAAGTAACAGATTTGGAACTGGGGGAACGATACAAGTAACAAGATTTGGAATGGGAGGGGAATCGATCAAAGTAACAAGATTTGGAACTGGAGGGAATCGATCAAGTGACAATTGGAACTGGGGGAATCGATACAAGTAACAAATTTGGGAACTGGGGGAAATCGATACAAAGTAACAAGATTTGGAACTGGGGGAATCGATACAAATACAGATTTGGAACGGGGGCGATCGATACAAAGTAACAAGATTTGGAACTGGGGAAACTGATACAAGTACAATTTTGGAACTGGGGGAAATCGATACAAAGTAACAAGTTTTGGAACGTTGGGGAGTTCCAGGGAGTAAAGTGGAAGTTTCCATGGCTCGGGGGTCGGTGTGAGAGGATCTGGATGGTTAGAGGTGGGCCAGGGGCACATTCGGGATCATGTCGATGCTTCCCACGTTTGGCTTCACCCAGGAGCAAGTGGCTTGTGTGCGGGTTCTCCAGCAGGGGCAATAAGAGAGGGCTGGGGCGCTTCCTATGGTCCCTACCAGCCTGCGAGCACCTCCACAAGAACGAGAGTGTCCTCAAGGCCAAGGCAGTGGTGGCTTTTCACAGGGGCAATTTCCGGGAGCTTTACAAAATCCTGGAGGGTCACCAGTTCTCCCCACACAACCACCCCAAACTGCAGCAACTGTGGCTCAAGGCTCATTACATCGAAGCTGAGAAGCTGAGGGGGCGCCCCCTAGGGGCAGTGGGGAAATACAGGGTAAGGAGAAAGTTCCCTTTGCCCAGGTCCATTTGGGATGGGGAAGAGAACCAGTTACTGCTTTAGGAAAAGAGCCGGAGTGTCGTGAGGGAATGGTATGCCCACAACCCCTACCCATCACCCAGGGAAAAAAGGAACTGCAGAGGCCACTGGACTTACCACCACTCAGGTCAGCACTGGTTCAAAAACAGAGCAAAGAGCGACAGAGCAGCCGAGGCCATGAAAGGTTGAGTAAGTACCCAGTCAATTTATTACTCTATGGGCATTGGGAAATACATTGTCTGCCATCACCCTGTGTATGTGCCAGGGTATAGTGTACCATTCCCATACTGTGCCAGGGTATAATGTAACCATTCCCATACTGTGCCAGGGTAAGTGTGTACCATTCCCATACTGTGCCAGGTGTATCCGTGTACACATCCCCATACGTGTGCCAGGGTATAGTGTACCATTCCCATACCATGCCAGTGTATAATGTACCATTCCCATCTGTGCCAGGGTATAGTGTACCATTCCCATACTGTGCCAGGGTTTATATAGTTACCACTGCACCATTACTGTGCCAGGGTAGATGTAACCATTCCCATACTGTGCGCACAGGGTATAGTGTACCATTCCCCTGTGCCAGGTATATATGTCACCATTCCCATACTGTGCCAGGGTATAGTGAACATTCCTTACTGTGCCAGGGTAAGTGTACCATTCCCATACTGTGCCAGGGTATAGTGTACCATTCCATACCGTGCCAGGGTATAGTGACCATTCCCATACCGTGCCAGGGTATAGTGTACCATTCCCATACCGTGCCTGGTATAGTGTACTATTCCCATACCGTGCCAGGTATAGTGTACCATCCATACCATGCCAGGTATAGTGAACCATTCCCATACCGTGCCAGGGTATAGTGTACCATTCCCATACCGTGCAGATATAGTGTCCATTCCCTACCGTGCCAGGGTATAGTGTACCATTCCCATACCGTGCCAGGGTATAGTGTACCATTCCCATACTGTGCCAGGGTATAGTGTACCATTCCCATACCATGCCAGGGGTATAGTGTAACCATCCCATACTGTCCAGGTATAGTGAACCATTCCCATACCGTTGCAGGGTATAGTGTACCATCCCATACCAAGTGCCAGGGTATAGTGTACATTCCCATACCATGCCAGGTTATGTGTCCATTCCCATACTGTGCCAGGGTATAGTGAACCATTCCCTATTCCGTGCCAGGGTATAAGTGTAATCCCATTCCCATACCATGCCTGATATGGGAGTGTGTATAGTGTACCATTCCCATACCGTGCCAGGGTATAGTGTACCATTCCCATACCGTGCCAGGGTATAGTGTACCATTCCCATACCGTGCCAGGGTATAGTGAACCATTCCTATACCGTGCCAGGGTATAGTGTACCATTCCCATACCGTGCCAGGGTATAGTGTACCATTCACATACCGTGCCAGGGTATAGTGAACCATTCAAATACTGTGCCAGGGTATAGTGTACCATTCCCATACTGTGCCAGGGTATAGTGAACCATTCCCATACTGTGCCAGGGTAAAGTGTACCATTCCCATACTGTGCCAGTGTATAGTTTCCATTCACATACTGTGCCAGGGTATAGTGTACCATTCCCATACTGTGCCAGTGTATAGTTTCCATTCCCATACTGTGCCAGGGTATAGTTTCCATTCACATACTGTGCCAGGGTATAGTTAATCGTTAACATAATGTACGAGGGTATACTGTACCAGTGAAATAATGTACCACGGTATAGATTGCCAGCAACATACTGTACTAGGGCATTGTGTTCCAGTAATATAATGTGCCAGGGCATATTGTATTATTCCCATACAGTATGTGTGCCATATTGTACCACAGTGAAGCTGTGCCAGGATGTGTATTTTGGCTAGTGTTCCACCACCATAGAGGTTCAGCCTTTATCTAGACGGTTTTGATACACAGGGACATATTCAGTTTATTCTTTTAGATATTTTTCGAATTTTAATGGCATCAAACAATTAGAATTAGCTGGTGGCCCTGCATTGGTAGGAATAACCAGTTATATATATTATTTATTACATTGACACAATTTACTGCATGGATATCCAAACCTCTTAGATAAGAATCTCCCAGTTTATGTGAGGCATAGATACAGTACCTGTACTAATAGGATGTTATGTTCCTGTCTTTCACCTATATAAATATTACCATCAGGGTCTGCATATAACAATCCATATATTACTATATTATAAGGTAAGATAAGAATCTCCCAGTTTATATGAAGGATAGATACAGTACCTGTACTAATAGGATGTTATGTTCCTGTCTTTCACCTATATAAATATTACCATCAGGGTCTGCATATAACAATCCATATATTACTATATTATAAGGTAAGATAAGAATCTCCCAGTTTATATGAGGGATAGATACAGTACCTGTACTAATAGGAAGTTATGTAGGTGTTTCTGCCTTACACCTATATAAATATTACAATTAGGACCTGTATATAACAATACATATATTACTTTATCACTAGATAATATGAGAATCTCCCAGTTTATATGACGGATAGATACAGTACCAGTACTAATAGGATGTTATGTTCCTGTCTTTAACCTATATAGATATTACCTATAGGGTCCAGTAACAGATTTGGAACTGGGGCAATCGATACAAAGTACAAGATGATGGAACTGGGGAAATCGATACAAAGTAACTAAAGATTTGGACTGGGAGGGGATCGATACAAAGTAACAAGATTTGGACTGGGGGAATCGATACAAAGTAACAAGATTTGGAAACTGGGGGGGGAATCGATACAAGAATAACAAGATTTGGAACTGGGAGGGGCAACGATCAAAGTACAAGATTTGGAAACTGGGAGGGAATCGGACAAAGTAACAAGATTGTTTGGAAATGGGGGAAATCGATACACAAGTAAAAAGATTTGGAACTGGGGGAAGGAAATCGATACAAAGTAACAAGATTTGGAAACCTGGGGGCCGATCGATACAAAAGTAACAAGATTTGGAAATGGGGGAAATTCGATACCAAAGTAACAAGTTTTGGAATGGGGGGAAATCGACTCAAGAGTAACAAGTTTTGGAAACGTTGGGAAGTTACAGGGGAAGTTTAAGAGTGGAAGTTTTCATGGCTCGGGGGTCGGTTGTGAGAGGATCTGGATGGTTAGAGGTGGGCCAGGGGGCACAATGGGTCATGTCGATGCTTCCCACGTTTGGCTTCACCCAGGAGCAAGTGGCTTGTGTGTGCGAGGTCTCCAGCAGGGGGGCAATATAGAGAGGTGGGGCGCTTCCTATGGTCCCTACCAGCCTGCGAGCACTCCACAAGAACGGAGTGTCCTCAAGGCCAAGGCAGTGGTGGCTTTCAACAGGGCAATTTCCGGGAGCTTTACAAAATCCTGGAGGGTCACCAGTTCTCCCCACACAACCACCCCAAACTGCAGCAACTGTGGCTCAAGGCTCATTACATCGAAGCTGAGAAGCTGAGGGGGCGCCCCCTAGGGGCAGTGGGGAAATACAGGGTAAGGAGAAAGTTCCCTTTGCCCAGGTCCATTTGGGATGGGGAAGAGACCAGTTACTGCTTTAAGGAAAAGAGCCGGAGTGTGCTGAGGGAATGGTATGCCCACAACCCCTACCCATCACCCAGGGAAAAAAGGGAACTGGCAGAGGCCACTGGACTTACCACCACTCAGGTCAGCAACTGGTTCAAAAACAGGAGGCAGAGAGACAGAGCAGCCGAGGCCAATGAAAGGTTATGAGTAAGTACCCAGTCAATTTATTACTCTATGGGCATGGGAAAATAATTTCTGCATACACCTGTGTGAGTGCCAGGGTATAGTGTACATCATAATGTGCAGGGTTATAATGTACCATTCCCATACTGTGCCAGGGTATAGTGTACCATTCCCATACTGTGCCAGGGTATAGTGTACCATTCCCATACTGTGCCAGGGTATAGTGTACCATTCCCATACCATGCCAGGGTATATGGTAACCATTCCCATACTGTGCCAGGGTTATAGTGTACCATCCCATTACTGTGCCAGGTATAGTGTACCATCCCATACTGTGCCAGGGTATAGTGTACCATTCCCATACTGTGCCAGGTATATAGTGTACCATTCCATACTGTGCCAGGGTATAGTGTACCATTCCCTACTGTGCCAGGGTATAGTGAACCATTCCCTTACTGTGCAGGGTATAGTGTACATTTCCAATGTGTCCAGGATCGTGTACCATTCCATACCGTGCCGGGTATAGTGGAACCATTCCCATACCGTGCCAGGGTGGTATAGTGTACCATTCCATACCGTGCCTGGGTATAGTGTACTATTCCCATACCGTGCCAGGGATATAGTGTACCATTCCATACATGCAGGGTATAGTGAACACATTCCCATACCGTGCCAGGGTATAGTGTACCATTCCCATACCGTGCCAGGATTAGTGTAACCATTCCCATACCGTGCCGGGTATAGTGTACCATTCCCATACCAGTGCCAGGGTATAGTGTACCATCCCTACTGTGCCAGGAGTATAGTGTCTCCTTCCCATACCATGCCAGGGTATATAGTGTACCATTCCCATACTGTGCCGGGTATAGTGAACCATTCCTACCGTGCCAGGGTATAGTGTACCATTCCCATACCAGTGCCAGGGTATAGTGTACATTCATCCATGCCGGGTATAGTGTACCATACCCATACTGTGCCAGGGTATGTGGAAACCATTCCCATACCGTGCCAGGGTATAGTGTACCATTCCCATACCATGCCAGATATAGTGTTCCATTCCCATACCGTGCCAGGGTATAGTGTACCATTTCCCATAACCGTGCCAGGGTATAGGTTACTATTCCCATACCGTGCAGGGTATAGTGAACCATTCCTATACCGTGCCAGGGTATAGTGTACCATTCCCATACCGTACCTGTGCCAGGGTATAGTGTACCATTCCTATACCGTGCCAGGGTATAGTGTACCATTCCTAGCCCTGCCAGGTACTAGTGGTACCATTCCCATACGTGCCAGGTATTGTACCATTCACATACCGTGCAGGGCAGTGATAGTGAACCATTATAATATGTGCCAGGGTATAGTGTCCATTCCACCATACTGTGCCAGGGTTTATCGTAACCATTCCCATACTGTGCCAGGGTAAAGGTATCACATTCCAACTCCTGTGCCAAGTTGTATAGTTTCTTTCATATATGTCAGGGTATAGTGTCAATCCCATACTGTGGCCAGTGTATGTCCATCCATACTGTGCCAGGTGAAGTTTCCATTCACATACTGTGCCAGGGATAGTTAATCGTTAACATAATGTATCGAGGGTATACTGTACCAGTGAAATAATGTACCACGTATAGATTGCCAGCAAACATACTGTACTAGGGCCATTGGTGTTCCAGTATATAATGTGCCAGGGCATATGTATTATTGCCATACCGTATTGTTGCCATATTGGTACCACAGTGAAGCTGTGCCAGGATGTGTATTTTGGCTAGTGTTCCACCACCAAGAGGTCGCCTTTATCTAGAGTTGATACACAGGGGGACAATTCAGTTTATTCTTTTAGATATTTTTTCGAAATTTTAATGGCATCAAACAATTAGAATTAGCTGGTGGCCCTGCATTGGTAGGAATAACCAGTTATATATTTATTTATTACATTGACACAATTTACTGCATGGATATCCAAACTCTTAGTAAGATCTCCCAGTTATGTGAGGCATAGGATACCAGTACCTGTACTAATAGGATGTTATGTTCCTGTCTTTCACCTATATAAATAGTTACCAATCAGGGTCCTGCATTATAAACAATCCATATATTACTATATTAAAGGTAAGATAAGATCTCCAGTTTATATGAAGGATAGATACAGTACCTGTACTAATAGGAATGTTATTGTTCCTGTCTTTCACCTATATAAATATACCATCAGGGTCTGATAT
>CM033473.1:6374522-6405703 GCA_019447015.1 Hymenochirus boettgeri | reverse complement strand
CACTGCAGTCCTTTATATGGACAAACACTGTTATGTGGATTATATACACTGACTTGTAACACTGCAGGACTCATATGACACTGTCATTGGATTATAGTACACTGACATGTAACACTGCAGGACTCAGTGACACTGTCATTGGATTATAGCACGGACTTGTAAACACTGCAGGACACATAGTGACACTGTCATTGGATTTATAGACACTGACATTGTAACACTGCAGGACTCATAGTGAACACTGCATTGGATTATAGTACACTGACATCTGTAACACTGCAGTACTCTAGTGACACTGTCTTGATTATATCACTGACATTGTAACACTGCAGGCCTCAGTGACCTGTAATTGGATTATAGACACACTGCACATTGTAAACACGCAGGACTCTATTGACACTGTCATTGGATATAGTCAGCACTGACACTGTACACTGCAGGAACATCGTAGTGACACTGTCATTGGATTATAGACACTGACATGTAACCTGCAGGACTCAATGCACTGTATTGGATATAGATACACTGACATCTGTAACACTGCAGGCACATGTTACACTGTCATTGGATTATAGTACCACTGACATCGTAACATCTGCAGGACTCATAGTGACACTGTCATTGGATGATAGACACTGACAAATCGTAACACTGCCAGGACCATATGACACTGAATTGGATTATAGACACTGAATTGTAACACATGCAGGACTCAGTGACACTGTCATTGGATTATAGTACACTGACATGTAAACTCTGCAGGACACATAGTGACACTGTCATTGGATTATAGACACTGGACACTGTAACACTGGCAGGACCCAGTGTCACTACGAGTCCTGCAGTGTTACAATGTCAGTGTCTATAATCCAATGACAGTGTCACTATGAATCCTGCAGTGTTCTATAATCCAATTTCAGTGTCACTGTGAGTCCTGCAGTGTTACAATGTCAGTGTCTATAATCCAATGACAGTGTCACTATGAATCCTGCAGTGTTACAATGTCAGTGTACTATAATCCAATTTCAGTGTCACTGTGAGTCCTGCAGTGTTACAATGTCAGTGTCTATAATCCAATGACAGTGTATTGAATATAAACAAGTTGATGGTGTATATTCAGTATCAGTTCTCCTATCAGTAGAATTATCTGTAGGATGTATATTTCTTGATCAGTTCTCTCTTAGCGTTGTTCCCTCCAAGGTTTAACTGTGTCCCACTAATTGGGTTACTGCACTCACTGTTGTGTTTTTTTATTCCCCTCTGCCCCCTATTCGTAGTAATATCTGTAGTAGAGTCAGTATGCACAGGTATCGATTCGTTTTTTGTATGGTGCACGCGCTCGATAGTATGCTCAGCACTTTTCAACCACGCCTAGTTGATGTCCGCAGAGTTTTTTTACCCCTGTACGTGTCTCTTCTATTTGTCCAGTTTTTCACCGTAACATTTCCATCTTGAGTTATCTGTCACAGATATCGTGCATCATCGCTCCGCTGCTCCCTCTCTTGAGGGACTCCCACAGCCCCCCCGTACCAGCCTTATTTGCATAGAGGGTATCTGCAGTTCTTTGCTTTCCCCCTTTTTCCGAGTCCCCTACAGTAGTATATGCATGCCAGGTATGTTTATAGTATATGAATCAGTGACTGGCTTCGGTACTTGCGTCATTCGAGGAGTGACCTATCGTGTAGCAAAATATTGTCAGTCATCAGTTCGTCTCTCTAGCTAGTAAGCTTGCAACTATCCTCGCTTGAGATTTCAGCTATCAGTTCTGATCGTAGGAGTAGTATAGTAATCTGCGTGAGGCTAGTTCAGTATATACAGTTCTGTCTACTGAGATCGTGAGTAAATCTGTAGTATTTACCTGGTCAATCAGTGCTCTCTCTAGTTCAGTACTTATGTAGTAGTGTTCCGAACCCCCCCCCCCCCAGATCAGTGTTCTCTCTCTGAGTAGTAAGATCCCTGCTTACGGGTATTTCATCGTATGTGCAGTTCGCTCCGCTATTAGTAGTTTAATTAGCGTAGTATTACAAGCTCATCAGTTCTCTCATCGCACGTTAGAAATTCTGTAGACTATTCAGTATCAGCGGTCGTCGGCTCTCGTACCAGTAATATCTGTAGATTTCAGTATCAGTTCTCTCTCTAGTAGTAAGATCCTGAGCGATTCGTGGTCATCAGTTACTCTCTCTGTAGTAAGATCTGTAGATTTCAGTATCAGTTCTCTATCGAGTAGTAATATTCTGGTAGTATTCAGTTATCTAGTGTGTATTATTTCTAGTGAGTAATATCTGTAGTATCCCTTCAGTATCAGTTCTCTCTCTAGTTAGTAATATCTGTTAGCTATTTACAGTATCAGTTCTCTCTCTTCAGATAAGTAAGATACTTAGTATTTCCGTATGCAGTTCGCTTCCTCTAGTAGTAATATTCCATGTATAATCTGCAGTTCAGTTCCTCGACTCCTAGTAGAATATTGGTAGATATTTCAGTATCAGTTCACTCCTCTTCTAGTAGTAATATCTGCTAGTAGGGTCAGGATCAGTTCTCTCGTAGTAGTAATATCGGTAGTATTTCAGTATCAGTTCGTAGTCAGTAACATCTGTCTCATTTTCAGTATCATGTCTCTCTCTAAGTCAGAATTATCTGTAGTATTTCAGTATAAGTTCTCTTCTAGTTGTAATATCGTTAGTATTTTCAGTATCAGTTGCACTTAGTGTTATTATTGTAGTATGTAAGTATTAGGTTCTTATCTAGTAGTAATATCTGTCAGTATTTCACCCCCTCCCCTCCCCCACTCTCCCCTCTCCCCTCCCCCCCCCCCCCCCCCCCACCCAGATCAGTTCTCTAGTTAGTAAATTGTATCATAGTCACAGTATCAGTTCTCTATCTCGTAGTTTCAATATCTTAGTATTTCAGTATAGTTCTCATAGTAGTCCACTAGCGTGTAGTCATCTTCACCCTCGTATCAGATTCTCTAGTAGTAAAATCTGTAGACTATTTCGTATCAGTTCTCTCTAGTAGTAATATCTGTAGATTTCAGTATACAGTATCTCAATAGTAATGTCTCTAGGGTATATCAGTATTCATTGCCTCTAGTAGTAATATCTGTAAATTTCAGTAGCAGTTCTCCAGTCAGTAATGCTTAGTATATCAGTAGCAGGTCTTAGTTAGTAATATAGGCAAAAATTTCGTCAGTATTTAGTTCTCCAGTAGTAACTTCCTGAAGTATTTCAGTATCAGGTTCTCCAGTTAGTAAGATCGCAGCTATTCACGTATCCGTTCTCTAGTAGTCAATCTGTGCGAATTTCAAGTGTAAGTTTGCTTAGTAAGCAATATCTGTAGTATTACTTTATCAGTTTTCTAGTAGTTAATATCTGTATTATTCGGTAGCATCAGTGCCTGGTAGTAGTAATGTATTAGTGATGTCTGTACCAGTGCTAGTATAAGTAGTTTGCTTTGACAGTTAGAGCTTGTAGACCCTGGTTGATTCGGTGGTAAATCAACCGGGTTCCTACAATAACAGAAAGATACCATTGTAGGGACATTGGAATACACGAATTTAGATTCTAATGACTATATAAGTAGTCCTTATTGAGTTCCTTTATTTTTCTCCTCTTTTAGCTATAATTACAATAGCCAGAGATACAGATAAAGTGCACCCAAACCCAGTAATGTTGAACCCACAAGAAACTGAAATGAATACGTCGAATTGCATGGGTGAAAAAGATGGTGTGTGGGCGGGATCTGAAATCATTACATATCATCTAAAGATTTGTGGGGCTACTAAACACCATCTAAGGGCATTGCAGGGGCAGGGGCAATGTCTTCCCACTATGGTTGTGGACATCGTCAATCTCCTTGTTGAATAGCAGCGACAAAGAAACACCCAAACTCCAGGAGGAAGCCCATGGGATTTCAACGTGAACACAGGCAAACCTCTAGCTAGTTGGTTGTACATCATTACCTATTACACTGTGCACACCTAACCAGATGGAGCCTAGTTAGTGACGCCCTACCCTGGCAGCCAGGCGCTAAATATGGAAGTATATGACCCTCCCACTTTCATACAGTAATGAGATTCCTGGGCGATTTTTGGCCCATTCTACACCCTGGACTTGCCAGGGCCCCATTTCTTTCATTCTGGCGCAGCTAGAAACTGAAATTAAGATCTTAAAATGCCATTTAAAGTGAACTTGGATCTAATGTGAGTCCCCCACTGGGGAATGTGTTTTGTCATCAGGGGCCCAATCCAGACTCCTATTCTCTCAAGTACTACCATGGGCCAGCGTACTTCACTGTCTTTTTACTGGAGCTTCAACATCCATCTGCCAGGAAACATTGAAAAGCAGCCATGGCAGCTTCTCTCCCTCTCTAGTATATGTTCTCTGTGAGCAGATGGAGTTGCCCCTAAATGGAAAGGGAGTAAGTTTACTGGTTATGTGTTCCCACTTATGTGTCAACGGGCATTTAGCAACCTGCAATTCATGTCCTGAATGGACTTGAAGATCAAGGAGTGGCGGGAACTTGTAAAGGAGATCATTGGTTCAGACTTCCAGGGCCCATTAAAACTAGGCAGCCAATTAGGAGCACAGGAGCCCAGACAGGGTGTTTTACATTCCCACTGGGGAACAGAGTCGTCATATGTTTGCTGCCACATAGAGGATTCACATGGGGGGGAATTGGCACAACGTAGGCTGGCGTCATGATATTCGTATTGACAACTCAGTACATAATCCAATTCCAAAAGTTTGATTAAAGTAAACTAATTTTAAAACTGACAGGTACCCTTTCCCTTTCCGCCCACTGTCCTCATGCTCTTTCGACGCACGTGACCCGCCTCATACGAACATCTCAGACAACGTCAATCACGAGAATTGTCTTGGCCCCGCCCCGCCCTCGCTCATACTAGCGTCCATTTCTGGGGCCCTTGTGGCGACTCGCTTAGCATATAATAAGGAGATGATATTCATTTAAAAGAAATGTTCTTCTGTATATAAAACATGCAAAACATGGAGCAATAAGTAAAATAACTGATAATAATTATTATAATAATAATAATAATAATATAATAATAATAATAATTTAAATTAATTTTAATAATAATCATAATAATAAAATAATAAGAAATAACACTTACTAATAGTAATAATAATAATCAAAATTCATCAAAATTATATAATTAATAAAATTAATAAAATACTGACTGAATACAAATACTAATTAAAAATGCACTTCTTATTAATAAAGAATAATGATAATAATAATAATAATATAATCAATATTCATCATAAATTAATTAATGACTAAAACTTTAAATAATAACTACTACTACTACTACTACTAATAAAAATACATATTTTAGTTAATAATAATATAATCAATACTAATAATAATAATAATATAAAGAAACATTAATAAACAACAACTAACAATTAATAATAACCACAACTCCTAAAAAAGAATAATAAAACAACAACAACAATAATAATATACTAATAATAATAATAATAATAATAATAATAACAATACTACTACCAGGAGTTCATATATATAGATTATATATATATATATATATGTGTCTCGGGCCCTAGAAGGGACAGGCAGTCAATGTGGTGGTTGTGTGGGTTACGCCACCATCTGACTTTGCCACTTTGCGTTCTACCTTCCTTTAAGATCCAGTGAAGTCATGGTGATCTCCCTGCTAAGTTTGCGTCAGTCTCTGGGGCAGGGTACAGGGCAGTGATTGAAAGATTTGGTTCCTTGCGAGAGTGTGGAGAAGTTGAGGGATATGTCAATCCATCTGGTATTTCACACTATATGTTTCAGAGAGAGGGACTGGGGGATCTTTGTTTAATCACTGCTTGGGTCCTGGTTTGACTCACCCAATTAGATTGATTTTCTGGACAATAATAAATTAAGAGTAATTGTCTATAATACCTGACCAGTTCATTGCCTGGCCACATGGTGTGTATAAGTGTGAGTGTGGGTGTACATTTACGTGACATGATGAAGATAGATAGATCGATAGATAGATAGAGAGATGAAGACAGACATAAATATTGGGGACCACTATGTACGGCATGTCACAGACGGAGAGGAGCCTAAATGTAACTCAATGCTCAAAGGACTACTGCCCACGTAGCCCTTTATCTTCCCCCAATCGATTAAGACTAAAACCCAATATACCCCTTATAGTCAATCTCCAATATTTACCTATCAAATTGATACTATGTCCCCCTTACTGTGAACCTATCTATACCCCCTATACAAAGGTTTTATATTTTATTCTTTTTTGTTTGGCGTTGGCAATGTCAAAATGGAAATGATCTGCAAATATAAAGCACTTTTGATTTGATTTGACAGAGATAGACAGATATAGATTGATAGACAGAACAGACCAGAACAGACCGAGATAGACAGATAGGGCGATAGATAGAGAGAGAGATGAGAGAGAGAGAGAGAGAGGAGAGAGATGAGATACCCCGGGAGAGAGAGATCTTCGGAGAGGGAGAGAGAGAGAGTCATAGACTAGATGATAGATAGATAGATAGATAGAAGATGAAGATAGATAGGAAGATAGATTGATGATAGATAGATAGATAGAGAGATGGATAGATGCATAGATAGATAGAGAGATAGATAGATGCAGTTGATAGATAGATAGATGTAGAATAGATGATAAGATCGATAGATAGATGGATAGATAGATAGTAGATAGGAGAGATAGATGACCTAGAGATTAGATAGATGATTAGATAGATTAGATCGATAGATTGAGATAGAGAAGATAGCTAGGATAGAGAGATAGATAGATAGATAGATAGATGACAGTAGATAGATAGATAGAGCTAGATAGATAGATAGATAGAAGATAGATAGAGAGATAGAGAGATAGATAATAGATAGATAGATAGATAGGATAGATAGATAGATAGATAGAGGATAGATAAATGATATAGACAGATAGACAGTAGATAATGAGAGATAGATAGATAGATTAGATAGATAGACTAGATAGATAGATAGAAAGATGATAGATAGATAGTGAAGATAGATAGATAGATAGATGATAGTAGATAGTAGATAGATGATAGATGATAGATGATAGATAGATAGATAGTGATAGATAGATAGATAGATAGATAGATAGATGATAGATAGATGATAGATAGATAGATTAGATAGATAGATAGATAGATAGATGATAGATAGTTGATAGAGAGATAGACGAGCCTTAGACAGACAGATAGAGATAGATAGATAGATGAAGATGATAGATCGATAGATAGATAGATAGATAGATAGATAATAGATAGCGATATAGAGGATAGAGAGATGAGATAGATAGATAGATAGATAGATAGATGATAGATAAATGATAGAGATAGATAGATAGATAGATAGATCCGATAGAAAAGATGATAGATAGATAGATAGATAGACTAGTAGATAGATAGCATACGCCACGAGAAGACAGACCATAAATCACTTGGGGCACACGAGTAACGGCAGTCACAGACTAGAGGAGCATAAATGAACTCAATGTCCAAGGTACTACTGGCCCAAGTTATCCCTGGATCCGCTCCCAACCCCACCGACCTTGAAAGACTATAAACCAAGCTCTTCCCTACCCCTGCTCTTTTCCCCCTCTCCCCCGCTGCTTAGTACTGGGAATATATGAATTATCCATGATACTATGGTGCCCCCCACTACTCGGAACCTCTGTCTATACCCCTTTATACTAACATGTTTTATTTTATTTTTTTATTATTTGTTTTGTTTGCTTTGGCAATGTCAAAATGTAAATTACCATCAATAAAAAGCATTTTGATTTGATTTGACAGAGATTAGACAGATAGGATTGATAGCACGAAAACCGACAGACCAGAGTATTAGACAGATAGGCATGACCTCCCCTTTCTCAGATAAGACGACGAGTCCGAGACTGACTCCTCTCGACTCCCTGAGAGAGCAGACGAGAGATCTAGATAGATAGATAGATAGATAGATAGATAAGACTACGAGAGATAGACAGAACTAGAGATAGATAGATGAATAGATAGATCAGATAGATAGATCGATCAGATCGATAGATAGATAGGAGAGACAGAGAGACAGGAGAACCAGAGAGATCAGAGACGACAGAGGAGACAGAGAGACCGATAAGACAGTAGACAGATAGATAGATAGATAGATAGATAGATAGATAGATAGTTAGATAGATAGATAGATAGATTGATAGTCATACGATATAGATAGATAGATAGATAGATAGATAGCTAGTAGATAGATGATAGATAAAAGGATAGACAGATAGCATATAGATAGATAATAGACAATAGATAGATAATTGATAGATAGAGAGCAGTAGATAGATCGATACGCTACGCCTACGAATAGATAGCAGAAGCACATGATTACGATAGCATAGATAGATAATAGAGTAGATAGATCGATAGATGAGAGAGAGAGAGCGAAGAGAGATAGATAGAGAGAGAGATAGCATAGATAGCATAGATAGATGAAGATAGAGAGGGATAGAGAGATGCAGAGA
The DNA here is from genome assembly GCA_019447015.1 of Hymenochirus boettgeri. NCBI lineage: Eukaryota > Metazoa > Chordata > Amphibia > Anura > Pipidae > Hymenochirus > Hymenochirus boettgeri. Next base: position 6,397,158 of record CM033473.1, on the reverse strand, counting down.
GATAAACCCTAGATAGCATAGATAGATAGATAGATAGACTAGATAGATAGATAGATAGATAGATAGACAGATGATTAGATCAGATAGATAGAACAGATAGATCGTAGATACGATAGATAGATAGATAGATGAGATAGACTGAGATATATAGATGTAGAAGCAGAAGATCTTAAACAGACGAGGCTAGATAGATAGAGTCAGCTCGAAGATAGCTAGAGAGATAGATAGATAGACAGCTGAAGCCAGATAGATGACAGATAGATAGATAGATCGATTAGACAGATGATAGATTTCGCCCCCCTCGTCTCAGATAGATAGATAGATAGATAGATACGTAGATAGATCCCGTTCCCCTTCATGCCATTTACATTATAGACGCAGTGAGCATAGATAGTACCATAGACATAATATATTGGGGCACACTATGTAATGGCATGTCACAGGATGAGAGGTAGCATAAATGAACTCAAATGTCCAAGGACGTTATTGCCCACAATTTCGTATCCCTTCCCGACCCCCCCTACTCTTACCCCTTCAGATAGATACATAGTAGATAGATAGATAGATAGACTAGATCTCTTTTTTTTTGTCCCTACGATTAGATGAGTGATGGTCACACACAGATAGATAGATAGCTACATCGATAGATAGATCACCCTAGACCTCGGATAGATACATTTAGCTAGGATAAGATGAGAAGATGATAGATAGGCCAGTATGTAGAGTTCGATTAGATAGATAGATAGAGAGATAGATGATAGATAGATGATAGATAGATAGATAGATAGATAGATAGATACTCGATAGATAGATAGATACATAAGATAGATAGATAGATCCGACTACAGTTGGATACTACATTTTGTGTATCCCATTACAATAAAACTGAAAATGTCCGGATCTTAGTAATAACCATGATCAGGACATTACATGGTGTCAAACTCTCATGTGCATTGAATGGAAACACAACACACACACACTATCCTATACCAGCTCAAGGATGCCACTCAGTGGATGGAGCAATCAATATGTCAGGCAACGGGAGTCCCCCCAAGCAGACCGGTATGTGTGTCTCTTGATTGACAGCGTTAACACCTTCCCCGGCAACCTAAATGCTTGCCTGTATTTTTTTTTTACCCTTTTTCCACCCTTGTTTCGCTTCCCAGCTCACCCTCCTTCCCCTTCATTCACCCCTCCTAAAAATGTCGCCTCTTGTCTATCAGACGCATCAGTCCCCCGGGCAGGTAGCCCACCAATAGAACGCGCACCAATGCCATTTTCATGCCAGCTGACATACTATCACATGTTTAGGCCCGCCTCTTCGCCTCTGGCCTCTGATATGGTCCGCGAGCTCGACGTCACTCAAGGGTTGAAGTTGCAACGCAAAGGAAGACCAACTCCTGTAACAGATGGCTCGCGCTCGAGTCCCTCGGCGGCCGATATCGACCGCAGAAGGGTCATCCGCTCCCCAGTTCCCCCAGCTTTGGCCCCCTTGGGGGGAACGGGGCCTCCGATACACCGTCCACACGCTTTCGGCAACCTTGGGCGTCGGAAACGTTCAAAACACTCGACAGCACCTAAGTTACCGATTGGACCCTGGGGGGGGGGGCGGGGCTGCACCACGCTCAGATGTACCACGTCCATAGCACTTTGGATCATCCTAGGGGGGCCGGGGCTTCCGATTCAACCGTCCCCAACGCCTTTTGGAACCCTTGGGGGGCTGTTCCGGGCCGATCCTACACCGTCCCAGATTTGGCACCTGGGGGGGGGGGCGATTCCCAGTACAAGCTTTGGCCCTTGGGCGGGCGCAATACTTCGCAACACCGTTCACAATATTTGGCATGGGCTGCGCACCCTCGATTCCCACAGTACTCCACGCAGTTTTGGAACTGGTGAGCCCGCTCCACGGACTCAAGTTTCGGCCCCGGGGGACATCGATACACAGTCCCAAGCTTTTGTGGCTAGTATCCTGGCCGGCCATCGCTCCAACCAGTAACACAGAGTTGCGCTATGTGTGTGGGGTTCCCGTAGAGATTTATATAAGTATACATCAGATTCTGGACACGCGCGGGGACATCTCGATACAATTCTCCCCGTAACAAGACTTAGGGAAACCTGGGGTGGGGATCGCACCTACAAGTAATCAAGATTTTGGAACTGGCGGGGTTACATCTGATACAACAGCTCACAAGATTTGGAACTCCCTTCCGACTTGGGCAATCCGATACAAAGTAAAAGATTTGAACTGGGGGGCTCGGCGGATCGATACAACTCTTAGTAACGAGATTTTGGACTATCTGGGGAAATCGATACAAAGTACAGATTTGGAACTGGGTGCCAATCGGATAACCAAAGATAACAAGATGTTTGGAACTGGGGAAAATCGATACAAAGTAACAAAGATTGGAAACGGGTAGGAAGCGAGATCCAGAAGATAACAAGATTTGGAACGGGGGGAATCGATACAAAAGTAACAAGATTGGAACTGGCGGGAAATCTAGATACCAAGTACAAGATTTGGAACCTGGGGGAAACTCGATACAAAGTAGATACACGATTGGAACTGGGGCATCGATACCAACAGTCAACAAGATTTGGATTCACTGGGGGAAACGATACACAAAGTAACAAGAATTGGAAAACGTGGCCGCTAGGGGAATCGATAACAAAGTACAAGATTTGTGCAATGGGGGGAATCGATACAAGTACAAGACTTGTTCGGTAACTGGGAGGGAACCGTATAAAAGTCAAACAGATTTGGAACTCGGCCACTCCCGGAGGGGGAAGTCAGTCAGACACACAAGGTAACCCAAGATTTTGGAAATGGAGAGGGAATCGATACAAAGTAACAAGATTTGGAACTGGTGGGAATCCCGATACAAAGTAACAGCATTGGAACTGGGGAATCGCTACCAGTAACAAGATTTGGAACCGGGGGCGCGATAGATACAAAGTGAACAATGATTCAATGGAAATCGGGGGAATATCGATTACAACAAGTAACACGTTTTGGAATCTGGGGGCGAAATCGATTACAATCCCTAGTAACAAGGTTTGCGAACGTCTGGGGAAGTTCCAGGAGGTAAAGTGGAAGTTTTCCATGCTCGGGCCGGTCTGGTATGACTGTGAGAGGATCTGGTATGGTTCAGAGGTGGGCACAGGGGGCCACTTCGGGATAATTGTCGCATTATTTTCCCCACGTTTGGCTTCACCCAGGAGCAAGTGGTTGTGTGTGCGAGGTTCACCCCCCTCCCAGCACCGGGGGGGAATCCCCTCCTCCCCTTTCCGATCTATATAGGATTGGGCTGCTCTCTCCTATGCGCTCCCTACCAGTCGCTGCGAGCACCATTAACCATCCAAGAACGAGAGGTACTTCAAGGCCATGGGCACCTCCAGTGAGCTGGCTTCCTTGAACCAGCGTCTGCAGATTTCCGGGAGCTTTACCCCCAAAATCCTGGAGGGTCACCAGTTCTCCCCACACAACACACCCAAACTGCAGCAACTGTGGCATCAAGGCTCAGTACATCGAAGCGAGAAGCTGAGGGGGCGCCCCCTAGGGGCAGTGAGGGAAATACAGGGTAAGGAGAAAGTTCCCTTGCCAAGGTCATTTGGGATGGGGAAGCGACCAGTTACTGCTTAAGGAAAGAGCGGTAGTGTGCGGAGGGAATGGTATGCCCAAACCACTACCCAGCACCCAGGGAAAAAAACGGGAACTGGCTCACCCCGGGCCATGGACTTACCACCACTCGGCGTCCGCACACTGGTCTCAAAAACAGAGACCGGCCAGAGAGACAGAGAGCGAGGCCAGGACAGGTATGAGTAAGGTACCCAGTAAATTTATTACTCTATGGGCGCATGGAAATACTAGTGTCTGCCATCACCTGTGTGATGTGCCAGGGCTTCCCCTTATAGTGTACCATTCCCCTACTGTGCCAGGGTATATGTACCATTCCCATACTGTGCCAGCGGGCCTATAGTGAACCAATTAACAGACTGTTGCAGGGTAAGTGTTACCCATTCCCATACTGCCAGGGTATAGTGTACCAGTCCATTACCCATTGCCAGGGCACTTCTATAAAGGTAACATTCCTACTGTGCCGACAGGTTAATACGCTCTGTCCCATTCCCTACGTAGCCCAGGGTTATAGTGCTACCACTCCCATACTGTGCCAGGGATTATAGTGTAAAATTCCCTAACTGTGCCATTGGGTATAGTGTACCATTCCCATACGGTGCCAGGGTATACGGTACCATTCCCATACTGTGCCAGGGTATAGTGAACCATGTCCGCTTACTGTGCCAGGTATCTAGTGTCACTCAATCCCTACTGTCCGGGTAATAGGATACCATTCCCATACCGTGCACAGGCGTATAGTGAACCCTTACCATACCGTGCCACGGGCTATAGTGTAGAATTCCACTACCGGTGACCTGGGTGTCGTTCTAGAGCTGGTACCTATCCAATACCGTGCCAGGGTATAGTGTACCATTCCCATACCATCCCGGGTATAGTGAACCATTCCCATAACGTGCCCGGGCTATAGCTTGACCGGTGCGATTCCCATACCGCCCGACCCCCCCCCGCCTCATCCCCCACTTATCACCCCCCCCCCAGTTTTACTGGTCCTCCCCCAGAGCCCCCCCCCCCCCCTTCCCCGTCTTCGCGCCCAACCTGCCAGGATCACCTCAGTGCCTCATTCCCAACCGTGCCAGCGGTGTATAGCTCTGGTGTACCATCTCCCCATACAGGCCACAGGGCATAATAGTTGCTACCATAGTCCTCCATACGGGTGCCAGGGTATAGCTTGTACCATTCCCCATACACATCTTGCCCAGGGTATCGTGGTACCTAAGTCCCATTATGGGGCCAGGGATAGTGAACCCCATCCCCTACAGTGCCAGGGATAGTGTAACAGTCCAAGGTACCGTGCCAGGGTAGGTTTGTACTATTCCCATACCAGGCCCAGGTATAGTGTTAATACCATTCCCATACTGTGCCAGGGTATAGTGAACCATTCACATACGTGGGCCAGGGTATAGTGTACCCATTCCCATACCAGGGCAGGATTGATAGTGTACCATTCCATACCGTTGCCAGGGTAATAGGGTACCATTCCCATTACCGGGCCAGGGTATAGGTACTATTCCCATTACCGTGCCAGGGTATAGTGACCCATTCCTATACCGTTGCCAGGGTATAGTTTGGTACCCATTACACCCATACCGTGCCTAGGTATATGTGTACCATTCCTATACCGATGCCAGGCGCCTCCTATCAGATGATGTATAGCATTCCTATACCTATGCCAGGGTAAGCGGTTGTACAGATTCCCATTACCGGGCCAGGAGGTATAGTGCTAACAGTCACAACGCCTGCCAGGGGTATAGGGTGAACACATTCAAATAATGTGCCAGGGTTATGCTGTCACTTGCCTACCATTCCCATACTGTGCACCAGGGTTTATAGTGAACCAATTCCAATACTGTGCCAGGGTAAAGGTACCATTCCCATACTGTCAGTGTATAGTTTCCATTCAACATACTGCATGCCAGGGACTTATAGGTACCATTCCCATCTGTGCCGTGTATAGTTTCCTTCCCATACGTGGTGCCAGGGTATAGTTTCCACCTTCACATACTGTGCAATGGGTATAGTAATCGTTAACATAATGTACGAGGGTATACTGTACCAGTGAAATAAGGTACCACGGGGATAGATTGCCAGAACAGACGTACTAGGGCATTGTGTTCCAGTTAAGTATATGTGCCAGGGCATATATGTATTATTCACATGACAGTATGTGTGACCATTATTTGCACACAGTGAAGCTGTCGTGCGCTCACTGTGCCCAGGAGTGGTATTTTTCGCCTAGTGTCTCCACCACCATTTAGAGGCTTCGCACTCTTATCTTTTTAGACGGGTTTGATACCACAGGGACTATTCAGTTTATTGGCTTTTAGCATAATTCTTCGAACAGTGGAAATTTTAATGGCATCAAAACAAAGTAGGAATTAAGATGGTGGCCCTGACATTGGTATGGAGTGAATACCCAGTCCCACCGCCCTTTATATATATTATTTATTACATTGACACAATTTTACTGCCCATGGACTATCCAAACCTCTTAGATAAGAATCTCCCAGTTTATGTGAGGCGATAGATACCAGTACCTGTACCTAATAGGATGTATGTTCCTGGCTCACCTATATAAAGATACATCAGGGTCTGCATATAACCATCAATATGACTATATTAAAATTCGGGATGTGCAAGTCATCAAGAATGTCTCGCCCACATGTTTGTTTTTTGTATGTGACGGGCTCCGGAAGTGTGCAGTAGCATAGATACAGTACCTGTAACTTAATAGGATGTTATGTTCCTGTCTTTCACCTATATAAATATTACCATCAGGGTCTGCATATAACAATCCATATATACTATATATAAGGTTAAGATAGAATCTCCCAGTTATATGAGGGATAGATTACAGTACCTGTACTAATAGGCAAGGTATGTAGGTGTTTCTGCAGTAACTATGATAAATATTACAATTTGGAGGACTGTATATAACAATACCAGATATTACTTTATCACTTATGTATAATATGAGGAATCTCCCAGTTTATCTACGGACTAGATACCAGTACCAGTACTATAGGCCAGGTTATGTTCCTGTCGTTAACCTAATATAGATATTACCTATAGGGTATGTAATACAATCCATATATTACTATATCACTAGGGAAGATGAGAATTTCTCCCCAGTTTAGATGAGGAAATAGATACAGTACCCATACTAATAGAATGTTATGGTCCTGTCTTTAACCTTATTAGATATTACCATATAGGGTCTGTAATAACAATCCATATAGTCCTATATAACTAGGAAGATGTTAGAATCTCATCTTATATGAGAAATGGATCACGTTACCAGTATAATAGCCAGGTTAATGTAGATGTTCCTGTCCTTGTCTTTAACTAATTCTTCCCATGTTATAGAGTATTACCATTTGGACCTGTATAGAACAACCCTAGCTGTTGATATATTTACATCGGTCCAGACCTTGTTCCCCCCCCACCTCTAAGTACTGTCGCATCGGACTTGACACGCAGAGACGTCACTGGATTCTTCCTACACATTAAACAACGGGCCTTAGACAACATACCTGGCTCTCTTTCCTAGGCGACACCAAACAGACCCTCGCCTGATTCGTCCTCAAGCAGTTTAGGGAACAGATAAAGGAACATGCCTTCATGGACGGCCTGTGTGGTTCACACGGTGTATCCTTACTGAGTGTCAGACCGTCCTTTAACCTGTCAGAGAGTCGTCCCTGCTGATATTAGGTAGACTACACTCTCATTCAGTTATCCCATAAGTAAAGAAATCTTTAGTACACACAGTGAAGATGCCACGTCAACTCTGCTGTCGGTAAGATACAAGACATGGCATCACCCGAGGGCGTGTCTGTCAGGAGAGCATGGCGTGAGGGCTGGGAAGAAATTAAATGAGAACAAATGAAAAGGTCTGAAAACAGACTGCGTATCACAACATGGATAAATGGAGTTCAGATGATTGTGTTATAAGCAATAGAACATATTCGTCGGCATTTTAAAAGGAGATACAAGGGTTTCTATGACTGTAAGTCTTTCATGGGATTCTTACAACCCACTATAGCATTCTAGTCGTATAATCAGTCCTACCACTAATCTTATTACTAGTCTATAATAGTTATACTTCTATACAAGTGTTAGAATTCATCACATAACTATTAAGCACTCTATACTAAGTCTATATATCTATAATAATCATAATAGACGTTGTGTATAAAGTCGGTGAAAATCTATAACTCATCCTTTAAATTTTACCAAAGTATAAAATAATCTATACTAGTACTATAAGTCTGTCGACGTAATCTATCACCAAAAGTCTATCCTAATCTATACTAGTCTATCATATAGTATGCGTCATCTATAAGAGTTATAAATAATCTAAAATAGTTTACAATGATTAAGATATATTCTAGACTTATCTATACTATAGGGTCTATAAATCTGTGATAATGCATATAGTCTTAATAATTCTATACTACTCTATAAGTGTGGGGATAATCATATAATAGTCTAGACCTCTTAATATATGCTCAGTAATAGTCTTAGGACTAATCTATATCCCCGAATCTATAAATACGGTGCATAATCTATATAGGTCACAAATAAAAATCTAGAAAGTCTATACTCATCTTATAGTCGTATAATAGTCTGACGTATAATAGATAAAGTCCTACAAAACTAATCATAACATAGTTGTATAATCGTCGGTGATAATTATAATAGTATATCAATCTATACAGCCATAATAATCTTAATAGGCTTAATCATTAAATAGCCTGCAAGGAAGAAGGTAGAGGCGACCTATGGCTGAGTAAGTCCGCTGCCGCACGCTGACTCCCGTTGACGTTAGTAATCAGTTAATAGTCATCGTTTGTATAGTCTAGGAATTAACTCCTTCCTGTAATCACTATAATCTGGGCGTATTATATCCCTATTACCTACCCAGTCTGTTCTACATCAATCTATTAGTCCTATCCATCTATATAGTGAATACCTAGTGTGAGGGATAATCTTATAATAAGTCTCGCGTATATCTAATATATACTAAGTGTCATAATAGTCCACATGATATATCTATGGACAAGTTCTATACTAATCGTATACTATTTCTATAATCTATAATCGGCTATAAATCATATACAATCTACTAGAATTACTGCAAATTACAAATAATTCAAATACTCAACACCACCGCAATTCACCCATGGTACAACATTCCACCTAGAGTCAGATTTCGTCGTTTGTTACATTGCCTCTATTATATTAAACTTCATAAACAATTACCCATTAGGAGAAAGATTTCACAAGGGCAATAGATCCCTTAAAGTTCATATATAAGTTATTCCCAGTATATGAAATGGGAACCACAGGATTAAATTAGGATTATTAACTATTAGATTCGGACGGATAGGTATTACCCCGCGAAGACTTACATACAGATACTTAGCATGTATTATTAAGTATTTATATGCAGATACAGCTGCCTATAAATATATACAGATACACATACATTGCTGATTAGCGTACGAGGTACATATACAACCCAAACTCCTCCTCCCTTTTTCCCACATTTATGATGACCGTATATGACAGGATACATTAATTATTCATTATATGAAAAAGATCAATATTTTATTGTTAAATACTAATTCTATACATTATACATTCTTTTTTTGTTTGATTTATGTATAAAATGGCTATGTACAGATACATGGATATATCATTAATGCTATGTACAGATACATGAACTATCTAATTAATGCTATTACAGATGCATGGATAATATTATTAATTTGCTATTCCAGTAGATGGAACTAGTATATCATAAATTGCTAATAACCCACGATACCATGGATATATTATTAATGCTGATATACAGATGCATGGATATATTATTAATTGCTATATACCAGATTAGATTTGGATATATTATTAATTGCTCTATATCGATAAAGGATATGTTATTCAAACCTGCTAGTACAGATAGATGGATTATAGTATTAATTGCTATATACAGATATATCGGTATATTATCTGGAGTATTAGCAGATGGCCATGGGATATATATAATGCCTATAGTAGATACAGGATATATTATTTAATTGCCTATGTATCCAGATAGGTATTACTTAATGACTATACATCAGTATGTTCAAATGTATTCTTAATTATGGTATACAGACTTCCAATAGATGTGTTTTTTTAAATACTATATCTATATGTAGATTTTTACTATATACTGATGCATGCGAGACTATAGTGACTGTCTTGATAGTATACCAATACATTAGATTTATTATTCTACCCTACATAGCGATTCCCCGATACTGAAAGATAGACTCCTCATTCATATCCTACATTATACAAAGCGTTAACTAATATACTAAACCCATCATTGATATCTCATTATTATGCATGATTTACTATATAGCTCTACAAGAATACTGATATAAGGTACAAATAGATTTATTATATATCGATACAAATTTTATTCTTATCAATAAATAGATTGATTATTTACGATCAACAGATTTAAAGTAGGATTATTATACCTATGCACAGTTAACATGATTGTTATTATTTAAGGCCGTACCTGTATCTGACAACTAGATTTTATTTTCTAACTACTCCCTATTACCGAAATAATGATTTGTTAACCTACCATTACACAGATTACGCCCAGATCCTTTTGTATATAAGAATATTTCGTATTGATTGCTCATACACAGATCCATTGACCTATTTAATATTAATTTGTATACAGAGATACATCGGATAAATTATTAATTACATACAACACACCACACACACACCCACATCTATATCTAATAATATATGATACATATATATTATAGATCTGCTATATAAACACGCATAACAGATACACAGACTTGCTATATCAATGCGTTACTATAAGGATATTCGAATATTAATCTAATACTGATTCTAAATAGATATCGATTTATTTTAATTACTATAAACTGACTATATTGTATTTAATTACTAGATACAGAGTAATTTGATCTTTCCCCACTCATGAAACTTGTTGGCTTTTTTTATTACATTTGAAAATCGTAATATGTCAAAAAATTAAGAAATACGAAACTAAGAATAACAAGGATATATGTACTCTATAAGTATGAAAACATACACCAAATAAACATAGAAAATACGGTGATGATGCAAGACAGACAGACAGATAAATACACTATATGGTGTGATGATAGATAGATAGACGACAGACAGACAGACAGACAGATAGGTGATAGATAGATAGATAGATAGTGATAGATCAGATAGATAGGAAGAGATAGGAATAGAAGATAGCGATAGATAGAACATCATACATAGATGACTAGATAGAAATAGATACGATACAAGATACATACATGACGATGCATGATAATAGAAGAGAGATAGTTGATAAATAATAGCTAGTAGATGGATACTTGATAGACCAATAAATAGCAGATAGATAATAGAACCGATAGTAAATAGATAGAGGAGATAATGATTGATAGACAACGATAGATAGATACTAGATAGACAGATACGACAGACAGGGACAGATAGAAGAGTACCCTATAGACACGACAGACAGACGACGAAGTATTTGTATGTAAACATTAGTTAATCGATAGCTCTAGGAGGACATTTTCCATATGACCTTCTGGACACTAGAGAGTTTCCGTCTTTTCGGTTGGCATCCCTGTGTAGGGAGACAATATTATGCAAGTTGAAATGTACGTAATAGAATAAATGGTGAACTCAACATGTGAGAAACGTGTAACACAATAGCAAGGTCTTTTACTAAACAAAACTCAACAAAGTGGAAGTCAAACAAACCGGTGAACCACATCGTAATCAGTACAAAGTAGCATGGATAATCCTTAACGACCGCCGCACCGGCTCTACAGATCAGTGTTTCATCAGTCGGACTCTATCCATAAATCAGGCACATGTCTGATCTCCTGGTTTTCCAGTTATGGGAGTGTGGGCTGGTAAAAATCAGGCTTACTTACCTTTCTTCGTCACCCAGACAGGAGAGGCAGAATTCTTAAAATAATGGCCTCGCCCCCCTACAGATAACCCTACTTGCGTCTTAATAGTTTCATTTCTATGATTATTAAAACTGGTACTTGCAAAGACATTCTTTCGCCATTCCAACTCACCCCCACCCGTATATATTATTCATAATTGGTATTATACACATACCGAATATTACCTAAATGATGCATATAGTATTCTGGGCGACCATTAACCATTTTTGCAGTAGCGTGTAATACGAAGTGTACAACCGACACTGCGTCGAAGTATATAAACCCACGCCGTGTCTGTGTGTGACAATGATATCAAGAAGTCTCCCCCCACTTGACAACCCCACAAGCCAGTCTGAGCGATGAGACATAATGTCCAGATGCTTCTATTCGACGCTATAGATCGATGAAACGGAGCTAGTCCGATCGGAGCAATACTGCGGCTGGTCGAGCAGCGATTAGCTACTATCATCATTGATCTATCTAGCTTTCCCCCCCCCACCCCCTCCCCCACATCTGTAGCGATCCCTATGCTTAATCTAATCATCCTATCTATCAATTATATATCTATCATTGATCTATCTATCTAAACATCCGATCGATCAGGTATCTATCTACGATCTATCTATTATCTATATCTCTTTCCGATCTGTCTGTCTATCTATTATTACACCTAATCTATCTAGCTATATATCTATCAATCTCTACTTCTACATCTATCTATCTATATACCTCTATCTACTATCTATTTATCTATCTACTCTATCAGGTTATCCTATTACTCGATCATTGATCTATCTCCTATTATCTCTCTATGGTCTAGCGTCCTGGTCCTCATCATCCATCTAAGCAGCTCGAATACCAGATCGATCCCCATACCTAATTCTACTAATCACTCTTCCTATCTCAAGCCACCTGACCCCCCGCTACCCCCTGCTATCTATCTATCAATCTTCTCTATTGCCGTATCTATCACTAATAATATATCTACTACTCTATCTCATCTATATCTCTCTATATGTCTGTTATCCACAACCCAAAACACACCATAAATTCATGGAGTACCAATGTGGAAAATGCTATTTGAGAGAGAGTGACTATTGCAATATCAATGTTGTCTATGCTTGTTGTTATCCTATAACCCTAGGCCGACCCCCCACTCTATCATACTCTATCCAGTAGACTCTAATCTATCTACCACTCGATCCTATTATTAGCTCTCTCATCGTCATGTCTATCTAACTTATACATAATCTATCGTATCTAACATCTAGATAGATCGATGACACATATGTCAGTACTCCCTAAATCCAATGACAGTGTCACTACGAGTCCGGCAGTGTTACAGAGTCAGTAGTCTATAATCTCAAGTGACCGTCTGAGTCACTCATGTTAGCGCATGCAGTGTACTATTCCATGATGCACATAGCTGTCCTATTTAATTTCGTGTTATAACCACTTGACAGTGTCACTACGAGATCCTCAGTGTTACAAGAAGTCGAGTGTCTATATCCAAAGATGACAGTGTCACTACGAATCCGTGCAGTGTTCGTGGGGCTATATCAGACAGCACACACCTGCAGGTCCTGCAGTTACTATACCAATGACAGTGTCACTAGAGATCGCTGGCAGTTGTCTATCAGTGTCAGTGTCTATAATCCAATGACATGTCACTACGAGTCCTGCAAGTGTTATGCATGTTCAAATGTCTATAATCTCAATGACAGTGGTCACTATCGAGTCCGGCAGTCGTCACATGTCCAGTATCTATATCCAATGACCAGATGTCACTATGAGTACTGCATGTACAATTCAGTGTCTATAATCCAATGACATGTCTAACTATGAGTCCTGCTCGTTGTTACAATGTTCAGTGTCTATAATCCATGACAGTGTCATTAGAGTCCGCCGTCGTTATACCAAACTGCAGTAGATCCGATTATCCACTACAGTATGTCACTCTAGAGTCTGCAGTGTTACATGGCAGTGTCTATATATCCAATGACTTGTCACGAGAGTCCTGCAGTGTCAATGTACAGTGTACTATAATCCAATTTCAGTTGTCAATATGAGTCCTTGCAGTGTGTAACAATGTCAGTGTACTATAACTCCAATGACAGGCACTCTATAAGTACTGCAGTCGCCTCACCTTACAGGTAGTTTTTGTTACCGTGTTAATAAACCATTCGACAGTGTCACTATGAGCCTGCAGTGTTACAGGTATTGTTTGTCAGTGTCTATAATCCAATGACAGTTTGTCATGAGTCCTGCAGTGTTTACAATGTCAGCTTGTACTAAATCCATTCAGTGTAACCTATGAATCCTGCAGTGTGACAATGTTACGGTCTATAATTCCAACTTGACAGGTCACTGAGTACTGCATTCGAATTACAAGTCAGTGTACTGGAATCCAATTTGAGAGTTTGTCACTATGAGTACTGCAGTGTTACTAATGTCAGGTACTATAATCCAAGTCAGTTTTTCACTAGGAGTCTGCACGTCCCGTTACACTGTCAGTGTTTCATACTCCACCCATGACAGGGTCACTACGAGTCAATGCTAATTTGTGTCTACATGTCAGTCTACGTACATCAATGAACCGTGTCAATATGTAGTCAATGTCAGTAGTTAATCACATGTAAGCTTTTCCTACGACTAATCCAATTTCAGGGGGTCACGCTATGCGGCAATGCAGTATTACAATTCACAGTTGTCTATAATCCAAGACAGATCCCGGAAATATAATTGACAATCTAGTGGTACAAGGTCAGTGTTATAGCCTCATCCAAGGAGTGGGTACGAAGTCCTGCAGTGGTACTAATGTGCAGTCCGTCTAATAACCCCACCCAAATGCACGTCCCGTCAAACTATGTGTCCTGAAGTTCACCCACCCCCCCCATTCCCCCCCCCCCTTCCCCCGGCCCACCAATGTCATGTTGTCTATTAATCCAATGACAGGGTCACTATGAGTCAATGCAAGTAAAAGTTGACGAATCGTCCGAACCACCGAAACCCCGTACTAATAATTCCATCTTCAAGTGTCATATGAGTAATTGCAGTCTCGGGTTACAATGTCAGTGTCTATAATCCAATGACAGGCTGTCACTATTAAGTACTGCAGTGTTACAATGTCAGTGTCGGTAATCCCAAAATCCCCCCCCTCGACAGTGTCATGAGTAACCCTAAGCGCCACAGTTGTTCCAAGTCAGTGTCTACTAATCCCACACCATGACAGTGTCACTATGTGTCAATGCCGTTTACAATGTAAGTTTGGCTACTAATCCAATGACAGTGTAACTGAGCTGCAGTGTTACAATATCAGATGTCTTAATCCAAATGACAGTGCACTATTGTCCTGCAGTGTTACGATGTCAGCCCCCCCTGTACTATAATTACAAGTGACAGTGTCACTTATGGTCTGCCAGGTTACATGTAGTGTCTATAATCAATGACAGCCTGTCACTATGTGTCCCTGCAGCGGTGACGATGTCAGTGCCTCTATATCCAATGACAGTGTCACTATGAGTCTGCAGTGTTACGATGTCAGGGCTTAATCCAATGACAGGTCACTACGTGTCCTGCAGTGTTAAGATGTTCAGTGCCTACTAGAATCCATACTGACAGTGTCACTTGAGTCTGCAGTGTACAAGTCAGGTCTAAATCCAATGACAGTGTACACTGAGTTTCCCCTGCAGTTACGATGTCAGGTGGTTTTCTTTTATCCTTTGCTCCTTACGATTAATCCAAGACAGTGTCACTACGAGTCTGCAGTGTGTACAGTCAGTGTATTACATAACCAATGACAGCCACTATGAAGTCCTGCTAGTGCCGTACAATGTCAGTTTGCCTATTAGTCCAATGACAGGCGTCACTATGTGTCCTGCAGTGTTACAATGTCAGTGTCTAGAACTCCAATGACAGTTTTGATGGTCAGAGTCCTGCAGTTGTTTACACATGTCAAGTGTTACAATCCAATGACAGTGTCACTATGAGTCCTGCCAGTGTTACAATGTCAGTGCGTACTATAATCCAATAACAGTGTCACTATAAGTATGCAGTGTTTACGTGTCAGTGTCTATAATCCACTGACAGTGTCACTGAGTCCTGCAGCATTGGTACAATGTCCCAGTGTCGATAATCAATGAATAGCTGTCACTTGAACCTGCACTAGTGTTACAATGTCAGTACTATAATTTCCAATTTCAGTGTCACTGTGAGTCCTGCCAGGGGTGTACACAATGTCAGTGTCTATTAATCAAATGACAGGTCAAATATAGTCATCCTGCAGTGTTACAATGTCAGCTGTACTATAACTCGAAGTACCGTGTCCTGTGAGTCCTGCAGTGCCCCCCGCCTACAAAATGTCACAGTGTCTATAATCACCACACAACATGACCCAACGTCCAGGTCAACTTGACAACACTCCTGCAGTCCCACAGTACAATGTCAGCCCCGATGCGACTATATCCAGATTCAAGACGGTAACTGTTGAGCCTGCAAGTCAGTCAACCCCCACGACAAATGCGCAACCAAGTGTCGATTATCCCACGACAGTGTCGCTCTAAGTACCATGCAGCTGGCCCTACATGATCAGTACGTCTATATCCCAATGACAGTGTCACGAGTCCAACTCTGGCAGTCCTTAACCCAATCGCCTCAGACCCTGCGCTATAACACACCAATGACACAGATGTCACTATAGTGTCATGCGTGTGTACAGTGTCAGGGTCTATAATCCAATGACAGGTCACATGAGTCCTTTTGACCAGTTGTTACAGTGGTACACGTGTCGATAATCCAATGACAGTGTACCACTATGTGTCCTTGCAGGTTACAGTGGCAAGCGTTCACGTATACTTCAAATGACAGTGTCACTACGAGCCTGCAGGTTAACGGGTCAGTGTACTATAATCCATGACAGGTCACTACGCAAGGTACTGCCACCATGTGTATACGGGTTGTCATGGGTCCTATAACCAAGACAGGAGGTCAATACGAGTCCTGCAGTGTACGGGGTCGAGGGGTGTTATAACCAATGTCCGTGTACTCCGAGTCCTTGCAGGTTACCAGTGTCAGTGTCTATAATGCAATGACCGGTAACTCAACGCAGTCCTGCAGTGTACAGTTGTCAGTGTCTATAATCCATGACAGTTGTCATAACGAGTCCTGCAGTGTTTTCGTATCTACAGTGTCAGTGGTCTTAATCCAATGTCAGTGTCACACGGTACCTGCAGTGCTTGCAAGGGTGCAAGTTGGCCTATGTACATCGCAATGACAGGTGTCAGCTGCGTTGCCGTGTTAAATGTCCTGTCTATAATCCCATGAAGTGTCATAGCAAGTACGCTCAAGTAACACATACGTGTCCCCCCCCAACCATATAGCTGTCTATAATCCAATGTCAGGTGATTCCGAGTCCTGACAGGAGATACAGTGTCAGTGCTCTAATCCAATGACACGGTCACTGAGTCCATGACAGTGTTACAAAGGTCAGTAGTCACCAAAAACCATATCGCAATGGACTAGTCGTCACTATGAGTCCATGCAGGATCTACACATGTCAAGCCAATGTTATTACTAATTCCAATTCTGACCGATAAGCACACCACCATGTCATACGTGTCTGCAGCTGCTTACACGTCGTCAGTCGTCCAAATCATAAGCCATGACAGCTTGCTCATAGAGTCCTGCAGCTTAGTCAGTATACACAGTAGGCAGCTGCTCGATGACTGAGCCTTGCACAGTGTGTCCACTCCGAGTTTGCAGTGTTACCAGTGTCCAGGTCTAGTAACAATGGACAGTAGGTCATACGTGCCTGGCCGAGTAGTACAGTGTGCAGATCACACAGACCAGATTTGTCTATAATCCAATGACAGCGTCACTAACGCAGCTCTGCAGTGTTACACGTGTCAGTGTCTCTAACGCCAAGCCAGTGTCACTACGAGTCGGAGCATGTTACAGTGAGTACTCTGAGCTGAATCTATACCAATGACAGTGTCACTAGTGTCTGCAGTGTTACCGTGCGGATGCTATAATCCAATGAACGCGCTCAATCGTGGCTGCCGGTTCCAGAGCTGTACATGAGGTCCCTGCAATCTTCATCCATGACCCCGTGTCCTAACGGGCGTCCTGCAGCTGTTACGCTGTCAAGTGTTCTAATCTGCCGATGTACTAATGGCCTGCACGTGGTCCACATATCGTTTGTCTCTTAATCCAATGACCAGTGTCCACTCATGTGTCAATGCAGTGCGCCAGACTGTGTCAGTCTCCTGCCCGTCTACCCGCTGTACTATATACCAGACGGTCCAACTAGAGCCGACGGTTCAGGTAGTCGTGTTCTATCCTTCCCAATGTCGGTTGTTTCATAGTGGGTATGCGTGGTCAGCCTTGTGTCTCGAGCTGTCTTCGTTTACAGTCGCCATCGCCCAGTGCATCCTTCTACCGTCCTGCCCGAAAAGTATGTTACAATGTCACAGTGTCTATAAAACCCAAACGTTGATCAGATGTCCACCAACCTAACGCACAGCTCACGAAGTGACCCCTCCACAAAGATGTCACCTTCCCCCCCCCTATCGTGTCGCGACCCCAATGTCCGTGTACCTACGAGGTACAGCGTACAGTTGCTGTAGTGTCTATACCCCCGACCCGAGTGTCCACGAGTATTGCAAGTGTTACGGTGTCCAGTTCAGATCCCTGTCAGAGTGCATCTACCGAGTCCGCTCGTGACGGCGGATCTCTTCAAGCTGATATTAAACAATGACGTGTATACGAGTCCTGCCGTCGGTTACGACGTCAGCTGAGTAGTAATCCATATGACAAGGCGCGTCTCATGAGTCTGCAGGTTACCATGTCAGCTGTATCTCTCAATGAACAGTCGTTCACTGGTCCCTGCAGTGCCTTACGATGTCACGATGTCCATTAACTCCGATGACCGTGTCGTAAGGTGTCCTGAGGTAAGTGTACGTGTCTATAATCCAATGGAACGTTGTAACATGGTCCCTCAAGTCGTTACAATGGCAGGTGTACTCCTTCCCCCAAATTCAGTGTCCCTACGCGCTCCGCCTGGTACATGTCAGTGTCTCATAATCCAATGACAGTCGTCCACTATAACTGCATTGTTCTATAATCCAATTCAGTGCACTTTTAGTCCTTCGGTGCCTCCCTTCAGTTGTTCACTCACTTACAGTGTCTATGATACTTCCCTGCTTCCAGCTGTTACCATGTCAGTGTTCAGAATATAATCAATTTCAGTGCATAGTGGTCTGCAGTGTACACTGTCGTGTCCTCCAATGAAGTGTCAATATGATGTGTCACTGACAGTCACCGGTAACAGTGTCAGGGTCTATATCAAAATGACAGGTCGCACTGCAGTCTGCCAGTTGGCTTTCCAAGTCAGTGACTTTACTAATCCATTTCAGACCGTCAACTATGAGCCTGCCAGAGCGTTACCCCCTGTCAAGGGTGACTATCTAATCCCAATGGCCGACACGTTGATCCATATGCATCCTGCCAGTGTTTCTTTGTAATACAAAGACCCATAACAATCCAATATTAAGTGTCAACTGTGAGTCCATCGCACCCCATAGCCCCTGTATCCAACAACATACAATGTCAGTGTCTATTAATCCAATGACAGTGTCACTATGAATCCTGCAGGTTCATGTCATGTACTATAATCCAATTTCAGTGTCACTGAGATCCTGCAGTGTTACATGTCGTTGTACTAAATCCATTTCAGTGTCCTACGAGTCCTGCAGTTTCGATTGTTCAGTGTCTATAATCCAATGACAGTGTCACTGAGTCCTGCAGTGTTACGATGTCATGCTTATCAATCCACTATGTCACTGAGTCCTGCAGTGTTACGAGTGTCACGTGTCTATAAATCAATGACAGATGTCAATATGTGTCTGCAGTGTTTAGTGTCAGGTCTATAACGCATGACAGTGTTCACTGAGTCCTGCAGTTTACAATGTTCAGTTGTACATAATCCATTTCAGTGTCACTAATGAATCCTGAGTGTTCAATGCAGTGTAACTAATAATCCATTTCATTGTCACTGAGGTCCTGCATTGTTACAATGTCCAGGGTCTATAATCCAATGACAAAGTTCATCTACGAGTCCTGCAGTTTACATGTTCACTTTCTAATCCATGCCAGTTACATGAGCACGCATGTTACCAATGTCAGGTACTATAATTCCATTTCAGTGTCACAGACGGAGTACTGCCGTGTTACAATGTCCAGGTCTATATCAATGACATGTCCTATGAATCCTGCAGTGTTTCTATAATCCAATTCAGTGTCACTGTAGTCTCCTGCAGTGGTCCTACAATGTCAGTGTCTATCATCCAGGACAGGATCAACTATGGAATCCTGCATTGTTACAATGTCCGTGTCTATAATCCAATTTAGTGTCACTGTGAGTCCTGCGATGTTACAATGTCATGTCTAAATCCAAATGACAGTGTACTGTGAGTACTGTCAGGTAGTTAACAGTGTCCAGTGTCTATAATCCCAATTTCAGGGTCACTGGGAGTCCTGCAGTGTTAACAGTGTGTCAGTGTCTATAATCCAATGACAGTGTCACTTTGAGTCCCCCCCCCCTGCAGTGTTACATTTTGGTGTCAGTGGTCCTATCAATCCAATGCAGTGTCACACGCAGTCTCGCATGGTTACGTGTCAGTGTCTATAATCCAATTGATCGTGTCACTACGATCCTGCAGTGTCAGTGTCAGTGTCTATAATCCAATGACCAGTGTCACTACGGCCCTGCAGGTGTTACAGGTCATTTCTATAATCAATGACGTGTCACTACGAGTCCTGCATGTTACAGTGTCAGTGTTATAATCCAAATGACAGTGTCACTAGAGTCCTGCAGTGTTACAGTGTCAGTGTCTAAAATCCAATGAACAGTGTCACACGAGTCTGCATGTTACACAGTGTCAGTGTCTATAACCATGGACAGTGTCAACTACGAGTCCTTGCCAGGTTACAGGGTCAGTGTCTATAATCCAATGACAGTGTGCACTTTACGAGTCCTGCAGTGTTACCCGTGTCATGTCTATAATCCAATGACAGTGTCCACTACGAGGTCCCTGCAGTGTTCAGTGGTTCGTTGTTATAATCAAATGACAGTTGTCACTAACGAGTTCCTGCAGTGTGTACTAGTGTCATTGTCGATATCCAATGTCGTGTCCACTACGAGTCCTGCAGTGTTACAGTGTCCAGTGTCTATTAATCCAGATGACAGGTGTCCCTAACGAGTCCTCGCAGTGTTTACATGTCAGTGTCTATATCCAAGGTCCAGTGCTCACTACGAGTCCGCAGTGTGTACAGTGTCAGTTGTCCCTATAATCCCATGATTGTCAATACGGTCCTGCAGTGTTACGACTGTCAGTGTCTATATCCAATGAAGGTCATCGGAGTCTGCAGGTTTAGATGTATTTTCTGACATGTCATGGTCATGCTTTCGGTTCTATAATCCAATGACAGTGTCACTGAGTGTCCTGCAGTGTTACGTGTCAGTGTCTATAATCCAATGACAGTGTCACTATTGAGCCTGCAATGTTACATGTTCAGTGTCTATAA
This sequence comes from Hymenochirus boettgeri, assembly GCA_019447015.1. Taxonomy (NCBI): domain Eukaryota; kingdom Metazoa; phylum Chordata; class Amphibia; order Anura; family Pipidae; genus Hymenochirus; species Hymenochirus boettgeri. The sequence goes on along the minus strand of CM033473.1, from coordinate 6,375,924 downwards.
TCCATGATTCAGTTGTAACTCGAGTCCTGCAGTGTTACAACGTCAGTGTACTATAATCCAATACTGTCACTGATCTGCAGCTATCTTCCGGTACTTGAGTCCTGCAGGTGTTACAATTCAGTGTCTCTATAATCCAAGTACAATGTCCTATGATCTGCAGTGTACATTTATTACATCACTACAATTTTCAGTGTCACTGTGATTCCTGCATGTTACATGTCAGTGTCTATAATTCCATACAGTGGTCACATGTGTCACGTTCATGCCTATTCATGATTGGCGATGCTGTTACAAGTCCGTGTACTATATCCAATTTTCCAGTGTCACTGTACGTCCTGCAGTGTTCCATGGCATGTCTATAATCCAATGAACAGTGTCAACTATGTGTCCGCATGTACATGTAGTGTCTAAAACCAATGTTCAGTGTCACTGTGAGTCTGCAAGTTGTTACAATGTCAGAGTATGATAAATCCCATTCAGTGTCACTACTGAGATCCTGCGTGTAACAGTTATAGTCATCAGTGTCACTATGAATCATGCCAGTTCAATCAATTTTCAGTGTCCCTGTGAGTCCTGCAGTGTTACATGTCAGTGTCTATAATCCAATGGACAGTGTTTCACTACGAATCCTCTGCAGTGTTTTACGAGTCAGTGTACTATAATCCAATCAGTGTCACTGAGTCTGCAGTGTTACAATGTCAGTGTCGCATAATCCAATGACAGTTCCATCAATCGAGTCCTGCAGTGTACGATGTCAGTGTCTATAATAATCCAACGACAGTGTCACTGAGTCATGCAGTGTTACGATGTCAGTGTCTCTAATTACAATGACAGTGTCACTGAGTCCTGCAAGGGTTACGATGTCAGGTGTCTGATAATCCAATGACAGGGCACTATGTGTCCGCCAGTGTTACAGTGTCAGTTCTATAATCCAATGACAGTGTCACTGCGTCCTGCAGTGTTACAAATGTCAGTACTATAATCCAATTTCAGTGTCCACTACGAGTCCTGCAGTGTTACAATGTCAGTGTCTATATCCAATGACAGTGGGAGACTGATGAATTCAGCAGTGTTCTAGAATCCAATTTTCAGTGTCACGGTGAAGTCCTGCAGTGTTAACCCAATGTCAGTGTGAGAATCCATGACAGTGTCACTATGAATCATGCAGGTGCTACAATGTCAGTGGCTATTAATCCAATTTCAGTGTCACTGGGAGTCCTGCAGTGTTACAATGTCAGTGCCTATAATCCCATGACCAGATTGTCACTCAGGAGTACTGCAGTGACAATGTCAGGTCTATAATCCAATTTCAGTGTCAATGTGAGTCCTGCAGTTGTTACAGTGTCAGTGTCTAGAATTCCAATGACAGGTCATGTGAGTCCTGCCAGTGTTACAGTGTCAG
>CM033473.1:6311246-6372898 GCA_019447015.1 Hymenochirus boettgeri | reverse complement strand
CCAATGACAGTGTCACTACGAGTCCTGCAGTGTTACAGTGTCAGTGTCTATAATCCAATGACAGTGTCACTACGAGTCCTTCAGTGTTACAGTGTCAGTGTCTATAATCCAATGACAGTGTCACTACGAGTCCTGCAGTGTTACAGTGTCAGTATCTATAATCCAATGACAGTGTCACTACGAGTCCTGCAGTGTTACAGTGTCAGTGTCTATAATCCAATGACAGTGTCACTACGAGTCCTGCAGTGTTACGATGTCAGTGTCTATAATCCAATCCATATGTATTCCCTTTACATAAATTATGTATGCCATTTACTATATATATATATATATATATATACCCTGATGACGGCTCGTGGACAGAGCCGAAACGCGTAGGTCGTACTATCCTACCATTATGGAATAAACATGATTCTGATTCAAGCCCTTGGAGTGCTCTGTGTGACAACTTCGCATTGATACATATTTTTACAGCAGCACCCAGGCCGTATATCCCAGCTGACGGAGTGCAAAGGATTGGTTTTTATATATATATTGGGTTTATATATATATATATATATATATATATATATATATAATATAAATGGCATACATAATGATAGATAGATATATAGATAGATAGATAGATACTGTAGATAGATAGATAGATAGATAGATAGATAGATAGATAGATAGATAGGATAGATAGATAGATACTGTAGATAGATAGATTAGGATAAATAGATAGATAGATGTAGATAGATAGAGAGGGAGAGATGATTAAAATACGGAATACTAGTAGATAGAGCGGGTAGATCGAGAGAAGGTAGGACAGCTATTTTGTGGTATTTTAGACTTTTGCTACTGCAGAGTATGTACAAACAAATGTGTGCATTTACGGCATGATCGAACTTTTACAATATGCCCCATACATAAATAAATGGATAGATTGATTAGGTGACTAGATTATTATATAGAGGGAGAGATAGATGATAGGTAGAAAGCTCTTTAGTAGGGATGGACTGCACCTTAATGATGATGGTGCAGCTGTTTGGGGGGGGGGCTAGGGGATGGAAGAGATTTTAAACTAGGTATAGGGGGTCTTTGGACTTCACAGTGGTAGATAGAGGGGTTAGGGATCAGGGGGTTAATAAGAAAATGGAGGGAGGAGAGAGGAGGGCATAGGAAAAAGGGAGGAATGGGAGCGTGTTACATCAATGAATGGAGTAAATGAAATGATTAATCTAAAATGTATGTATACAAAATGCAAAAGTGGAAAAACATGGCACACTAGAACTAATAGCTTTAAAACAAAGGCATGTGATCAGTACAGCAGAAACATGGTTAATTATTTAAATGACTGAGCAGTAAATATGGAAGGATGCTCCTTATTAGACATGACAGGTTAATAAGAAATGAGGGGAGTATATATGAATGTTAAACAAGAATGAAACCAAATCTAAAGATGGAATAGATGGGGGTATAAAAAAATAAGGCAGAAACAATAAGGTGGAGCTGTGTACAGAAAGCAATAGGTGGTAAATTAATTGTTCGTGTCTGTATAAGCCACCAAATGCCAGTGAGGAAGTGTAAATTAATCACATATGCAGTTGGTAAAGGTTGCTGGTATGTATCGTTCACAACCCTTGAATGTAGCCTTGACTTTCGGTAACCCTCGAAAGAATCCTTCGGTAACCCTCTAAGCATCATTTGGTAACCCTCGAATTTCCCATAACCCTTGAATGTAGCTTGCGCAAACCCGACAATTGGCCCGATCATAAGTAAGAAGTGTTTAAACAGGTTTTGGTGATAGTGACATGTTCCCCAGATCATTCCCAGGTGCTACAGCCATTTACAGTAAGTTACTATTGTTTGGGGGTTCTTGTAGATAACAGTCTAAGCTGTACTTAGCTAGCAAGATATTGTCTTGTATAAAGGGGGAATGGATTCAAGGAAGAAAATATTATTATCCCTCTTTACAAAGGCACGGTAAGACCTTGTAAAGGTCTACCTTGTACTGGTAAGACCACTCATTTGGAATATGCGGTGCAGTTTTGGAATCCCATATACAAAAGGGACATATTGGAAATGAAGGAGTTTAGAGAAGGGCAACTTAACTAGAAAGGGAAAGTTTAAGTATAAATTTGGCTTGAAAGACTGCATTTTGGAAGGGAATTTGTGGTTTGTGCTGCAGATTTTAAAACTCAATAATGTCAATGAAGAGGCATTGTTGTTTTTACTTACTCTTTAAATATGTCACATGCATTAAAGGTAGTCAGTTGGTGTGTGTGTTCATATAGGTTGGGGGATAAAATGCAAACTTTTTTGATGATTGGTCAAAATGAGTTTTTTTTACTTTAGTAAAAGGTGCCCATACATCTATGAGATTTTACTTACCCGACAGCCGCTCACGCGATGTTCATCGAGTGTTGCCGGAACCGTTCTCCGATCGTATATTTGACCGACATGCGATCGCAAAATCCCATTCATTTTGCGATCGCAAGTCAGTCGAATGTAAGATCGGAGAAGCGGTTCCGGCAGGATCGAAGGAACATCGCGTGAGCGCTCGATCGGGTAAGTAATATCTCATAGGTGTATGGCCACACTTTCCCTCACGTATGGTGCCTAGTAATGGATAGTGATCAGTAGGTGTGTGTAACCGTGTTGGGTGAGAGTTAAAAAAAAACTTTTTTGATGATTGGTCAAAATTTTTTTGACTTAGTACCCTTTAAGTATGGCTGCAACAGTAATGGAGGGGTAGGTCAGTACTGTATATACCTGTATCACGTTGGGGTTAAAAAAAAAGTTTTTTGATTATTGATCAAAATTTGCTTTTTGACTTTAGTTACCCTTAAAAGTATTGCTTCCACAGTAATGAATAGTAGATCAGTAGGTGTGTGTACCTGGGTCTGGTGGAGGGGTATGTCTTTTTTGTGTTACAACCATAAAACTATCTTTATGAGGATAAATCTAATAGTTTTTTTTTACTTTAGTTACCCTTTAAGTATGGCTGCCACAGTAATGGATAAGTAGATTAGTAGGTGTGTGTACATGGGTCTGGTTAAGGGGGTATGTCTTTTTTGTGTTTATAACCATAAAAAACTATCTTTTATTGAGGATAAATCTCAAATTAGTTTTTTTGACTTTAGTTACCCTTTAAATATGGCTTCCATGGGAATGGAAAGGTAGGTCAGTAGGTGGGTGTACCTGGGGTATGTGTGGGGGGTTGGGGGTATCACCATTTGTCTTTATGACCATGAAAAAAAACTTTTGAAATATCCACATTTGAGGATTTTTACCATTATAGTCTATGGGAAAAAATGTCAAATACGCCGATAACGCCGTAACGCTTCTGCGGATTCCTTAGCTAGAAGATAGAGCACTTCTCCTATATGCCCCACACGTCTGTACAGAATTTCATGTCTTTAGCTCAAAAACTGTGGAAGAGATACGGACCAAAAAAGCGGAAGAATAAAACAGAAAAGAAGAAGAAGAAATAGAAAGAACAGAATTTGGCTTTTTCAGCCAAATAATAATTCGGGAGTAGAGAGGCTTGACTATGCAGGAGATTAGACAAGTTAGGTGCTGTTACATTGGAGAAGCGGCGGTTGCGTGGGACATGATAACCTTATACAAATATTATGGCCCACAGTGAACTCTCTGGTGCATTGTTCACTAGTAGGTCATATCAGAGGACACGTGGACATCCTTTAAGGTTGGAAGAGAAGAAGATTCATCTTCAGGTTAGGAAAGGTTTCTTTACAGTGAGAACGGTGAAACTGTGAACTGTCTTCCAGCCAGATGTGGTAATGGTAAGTGAAAGGTATATAGATGGATAGATAGTATATTAGATATATAGAGAGACGATAGATCGACGATAGATGATTCATTTTCAAATTAACAATGGAAAGTGTTTAGGTATGTATTAGTAAAGTGTTTTCTCTGTGTAAGAACTGGAAAAGATCCATTCCTTCCCACTCTCAGCGGTTCATGGTGTGTTACAGTATCAGTACAATAAGAAAATAGATAAACTTTCATCCACGTTTAACGTCACTTTAAGAATTTAATATAACTTTTCCCAGAACCAAACATCCATAGGAAATAATACAAATTGTCAACTCAGAACCAGTGATGGCATTACAATTACCGCTTCTTATAATCCATTCATAGAAATGTGCCCTGATCCAGTAACCTATGGCATCCAACAACAATAACCTTTAAAGGTACAGTATCACCAAAAACAGAAAACATATACACATGCACAATCATTAACAGTCTCCCACATGTGGAGAAAAACACATTGTTTACTGACACCAGTTCTATCCTATCAATAGGTCTCTGAATACAGTGTTATGTTTACATTAATTGTTAATGTATATGGAAAACTAAATAATTAAATGTACTCAGGTGTCATTTTATATAGGGAAATAATGTAATCTCCTAAAACAGGTACTGATATTTAATAGTGTTTCAGGAGGACCAGAACTTAATTTCATTATTAGTCTGTATGTCAGAATATGATTTTTATGGGGATATATAAATAAACTTCACGTTCTACACAATGATAGGATTCCCATCCATAAGTAATTAGCTTTAAAAATGTTGAAAGTCTTTCGACAGGATTTTAATGAAAACTTTTTTACAATATTGTTGCAAGTCAGTTAAGCCCCCTTGGCTTGTAACAATGTTTTTTCAATTATGTCGACCAGGGAGACTAGCTAAAGCTAATCAAAACTGGAGGTAGGAATATTTGCTCCAACCTACTATGGAGTTATAGCTGGGAGTTATTTTCAAAGTTTAAACCAATAGAACATAGAATTGTCTCTCAATGTCAGAAACAATATTTTATGATATGTCCCTACACATTGTCCATAGAGCTGTGTGGTAGACATGGACTTATACAACCGAAATCAAAGGCAAGATGCAGTGTTCATTGTTGTGATTACTCCTATTTTATTATAAATGGAAGCAGGGATATTTTCAATAGGTTTATTTTCATAATAAAAACAAAGGGGTAAAAATGTCAGCTGTTCTGCTGAATGCAAATGTGGATAAATTGTGTAATAATATATAGGGGGATCCTTCATTTTGGGGAAATAAAGGAGTTTTTTTGAGGAAAGTGCTATCTGATTGGGCAGAAAGATAGGAGCTTTTTCTGTGAACAGTACCAATATAACATAGTTTGATGATATATCCTGGGATATACAATGTGACATGTGGATGTGTAAACACATAATAGAAAGTATACAGTTAATGTGCATAGGAGCAACTTATCTCTTGGTGGTGAGAGCCTAAATATTTAACTCCTTCTTGTCTGGTGGCAAACCCACCAGAGATGGAATCTGGTTGATTTCCAATGGGGGAAGAGATTGAGTTTAAAAGCAGGAAAAAAGGACAATGGTTTTCCTCCACTGGTCAGAAATCCTTGATGATGGATCCATAGACATTGTATGTCCCTCACAGCTCCAACCATCTGCCATCCAGGATGAGGTTAAAACGCCAGGCTCCAGGCTGTGAGTTTGTCCTTTAATTTGTCCTTTAAGTGAATGTTTTAAGAGCCAAGGTCAACCAGGTTAGAAGACATGGGATTGAGAATAGAGTCTTGTAGTGTGTGATGGTATGAGGGTCTCCTCCTGTGACAGGGATGGCACTAGGACCCTGAGGGTGACCATCCCGTGTAGTGCCTGTAACCAGGGTTTGCACTGAGAATAAGGCGGACTGGATGAACTGTGCTCTGGGGTCCCTGATGGGTGTTTGTCACATCTGAGCTCCCTAGTACAGTTTTCCCCCATTCATTGAAGTCAATGGTTGTGGCTGTTGGAATGGAGTTTTCATTATTCTTTCTGGAGTGAAAAAGTAGAGAAAACAACAAAAGGGTCATTAACCACCAGCAGGGAAAGGTTAACCAGCAGAGACATTATCAAAAGAATAGATTGTCACCAATGGAAGAAGCAATAATTATTATTACAGATGATCTAGGAAATATCTATCTATCTTTCTATCATCTATCTATCTATCGTTTTCAATCATTATCTATCTTTCTTTCTATCTGTCTGTTGTCTGTCTATCTATCTATCTATCATCTATCTATAATCTATCTATCTATCTATCTATCTATACTATATCTAATCTATCTATCTGTCTGTCTATCTACTATCTATCTATCCTTTATCCTATCTATCATCTATCATTATCTATCTCTCTCTATCGTCTGTCGTCTATTTATGAACATAATCTATCTATCTTTAGCGAGGACGGCAAGCGCGACTCGAATCAAGTCCGCGAGCGAGCGACAGGAGCGAGCGGTCGTACGAGCTGAGCGAGCGAGCGAGCAGAGCGAGCGAGCGAGCGCGAGGAGGAGCGATGCGGAGCGACGAGTGCATACGCAGACGAGGAGAGTGAGCGAGCGAGCGCGGCTCGGAGCGAGCCGATCGAGCGGATGAAGCTATCTACTAGCTATTCATGCATAGCGACGATGAGGAGCTAGCGATTGCGAAAGACGAGAGACGAGCGATGCGCTGATCTATGCGAGTATATTATCTATGCGATAGATCTATCATCATTATGTATGCAATGTGTATATTTAAGATATATAGATATATAGATATATAGTATATATAAACCCAATAGTATATATAAAAACCAATCCTTGACCACTACCGTCAGCTGGGATATACGGCTGGGTGCTGTAAAAATATGTACAATGCGAGTTGTCAAACAGAGACTCCAAGGGCTTGAATCAGAGTATGTATTAGTCAACTGGAGGTATTATTTTTGTACGACCTACGCGTTTCGGCTCTGTCCCGAGCGTCAATCAGGGTATATTATATATTGATATATATAAGTTAAATGGACTCTACATATTTATGTAAAGGGAATACAATGGATTCGATTATAGACACTGACATCGTGTAACACTGCCAGGACTCGTAGTGACACTGTCATGGATTATAGACACTGACATTGTAACACTGCAGGACTCTTAGTGACAGTCTTGGATTTAGACACTGACACTGTAACACTGCAGGACTCGTAGTGACAATGTCATTGGATATAGAACTGACACTAAACTGCAGGACTCGTAGATGACACTGTCATTGGATTATAGACACTGACACTGTAACACTGAAGGACTCGTAGTGACACTGTCATTGCGATTATAGACACTGACACTGCTAACACTGCAGGACTCGTAGTGACACTGTCATTGGATATAGACACTGACATGTACACTGCAGGACTCGTAGTGACACTGTCATTGGATTATAGACATGAACGTAACACTGCAGGACTCGTAGTGACAATGTCATTGGATTATAGTACACTGACACTGTAACAACTGCAGGACTAGTGACACTGTCATTGGATTATAGACACTGACAGTGAACACTGCAGGACCGTAGTGACACTGTCATTGGATTATAGACCTGACACTGAACACTGCAGGACGTAGTGACACTGTCATTGGATTATAGACACGACACTGTAACATGCAGGACTCGAGTGACACTGTCAAGGATTATAGACACTGAACTGTAACACCGACTCATAGTGACAAGTCATTGGAATAGTACACTGACATTGAACACTGCAGGACTCAGTGACACTGTCCATTGAGATTATAGACACTGACATTCCGTAACACTGCAGGACTCGTAGTGACACTGTCATTGGATTTAGTACACTGACATTGTAACATGCAGGACACTAGGTGACACCTGTATTGGATTATAGACACTGACACTGTAACATGCAGGACCACGTAGTACACTGTCATTGGATTATGACACTGACACTGAACACTGCAGACCGTAGTGACACTGTCATTGGATTATCAGACACTGACACTGTAACACTGCAGGACTCAGTGACACTGTCATTGGATTATAGACACTGAACACTCGTAACACTGCAGGACTACACAGTGACACTGAAATGGATATAGACACTGACATTGTAACACTGCAGGACTCAGTGACACTGTCATTGATTATTAGACACTGACATGTAACACTGCAGGACTCGTAGTGACAATGTCATGGATTATAGACACTGACCCGTAACAATGCAGGACTCGTAGACACTGTCATTGGATATGCACCTGACACTGTAACACTGCAGGACTCACAGATCTCTCTCCCCCACCGAGAGTAGATAGATAGAGAGATAGATAGATAGATAGATAGATAGATAGATAGATAGATAGATAGATAGATAGATAGATAGATAGATAGATAGAGAGATAGATAGATACTGTAGATAGATAGAGAGATAGATAGATAGATAGATAGATAGATAGATAGATAGAATAGATAGATAGATAGATACTGTAGATAGATAGAGAGATTGATAGATAGAGATTGATAGATAGATAGATAGATAGATTATGTATAATAAATAGACAGACAGACAGATAGAAAGAGAGATAGATAATAGATAGATGATAGATAGATAAATGATAGATAGATAGGTAGATAGACAGACAGATAGATAGATAGATTATAGATAGATAGATAGATAGATAGATAGATTATAGATAGATAGATAGATAGATAGATAGACAGACAGACAGACAGATAGAAAGAAAGATAGATAATAGATTGATAAACGATAGATAGATAGATGATAGAAAGATAGATAGATATTTTCCTAGATCATCTGTAATAATAATTATTGCTTCTTCCATTGGGTGACAATCTATTCTTATTGATAATGTCTCTGCTGGTTAACCCTTTCCCTGCTGGTGGTTAATGACCCTTTTGTTGTTTCTCTACTTTTTCACTCCAGAGAGAATAATGAAAACTCCAATTCCAACAGCCACAACCCATTGACTTCAATGAATGGAGGGAAAACTGTACTAGGGAGCTCAGATGATGACAAAACCCCATCAGGGACCCCAGAGCACAGTTCATCCAGTCCGGCCTTACTTCTCAGTGCAAACCCTGGTCTACAGGCACTACACGGGATGGGTCACCCTCAGGGTCCTAGTGCCATCCCTGTCACAGGAGGAGACCCCATGCACCATCACACACTACAAGACTCTATTCTCAATCCCATGTCTTCTAACCTGGTTGACCTTGGCTCTTAAAACATTCACTTAAAGGACAAATTAAAGGACAAACTCACAGCCTGGAGCCTGGCGTTTTAACCTCATCCTGGATGGCAGATGGTTGGAGCTGTGAGGGACATACAATGTCTATGGATCCATCATCAAGGATTTCTGACCAGTGGAGGAAAACCATTGTCCTTTTTTCCTGCTTTTAAAACTCAATCTCTTCCCCCATTGGAAATCAACAGATTCCATCTCTGGTGGGTTTGCCACCAGACAAGAAGGAGTTAAATATTTAATGGCTCTCACCACCAAGAGATAAGTTGCTCCTATGCACATTAACTGTATACTTTCTATTATGTGTTTACACATCCACATAGTCACATTGTATATCCCAGGATATATCATCAAACTATGTTATTATTGGTACTGTTCACAGAAAAAGCTCCTATCTTTCTGCCCAATCAGATAGCACTTTCCTCAAAAAAACTCCTTTATTTTCCCCAAAATGAAGGATCCCCCCTATTATATTATTACACAATTTATCCACATTTGCATTCAGCAGAACAGCTGACATTTTTACCCCTTTTGTTTTTATTATGAAAATAAACCTATTGAAAATATCCCTGCTTCCATTTTATAATAAAATAGGAGTAATCACAACAATGAACACTGCATCTTGCCTTTGATTTCGGTTGTATAAGTCCATGTCTACCACACAGCTCTATGTGACAATGTGTAGGGACATATCATAAAAATATTGTTTCTGACATTGAGAGACAATTCTATGTTCTATTGGTTTAAACTTTGAAAATAACTCCCAGCTATAACTCCATAGTAGGTTGGAGCAAATATTCCTACCTCCAGTTTTGATTAGCTTTAGCTAGTCTCCCTGGTCGACATAATTGAAAAACATTGTTACAAGCCAAGGGGGCTTAACTGACTTGCAACAATATTTGTAAAAAAGTTTTCATTAAAATCCTGTCAGAAAGACTTTCAACATTTTTAAAGCTAATTACTTATGGATGGGAATCCTATCATTGTGTAGAACGTGAAGTTTATTTATTATTATCCCCATAATAAATCATATTTCTGACATACAGACTAATAATGCAAATTAAGTTCTGGTCCTCCTGAGAACACTATTAAATATCAGTACCTGTTTTAGGAGATTACATTATTTCCCTATATAAAATGACACCTGAGTACATTTAATTATTTAGTTTTCCATATACATTAACACATTAATGTAAACTAATAACACTGTATTCAGAGAACCTTATTGTATAGGATAGAACTGTGTCAGTAAACAAATGTGTTTTTCTCCACATGTGGGAGACTGTTAATGATTGTGCATGTGTATATGTTTTCTGTTTTTGGTGATACTGTACCTTTAAAGGTTATTGTTGTTTGGATGCCATAGGTTACTGGATCAGGGCACATTTCTATGAATGGATTATAAGGAAGCGGTAATTGTAAATGCCATCACTGGTTCTGAGTTGACAATTTGTATTATTTCCTATGGATGTTTGGTTCCTGGGAAAAGTTATATTTAAATTCTTAAAGTGACGTTAAACGTGGATGAAAGTTTATCTATTTTCTTATTGTACTGATACTGTAACACACCATGAACCAGCTGAGAGTGGGAAGGAATGGATCTTTTCCCAGTTCTTAACACAGAGAAAACACTTTACTATATACCTAAACACTTTCCATTGTTAATTTGAAAAATGAATCATCTATCTGTCGATCTATCGTCTCTCTATATATCTAATATATCTATCTATCCATCTATATACCTTTCACTTACCATTACCACATCTGCTGGAAGACAGTTCCACAGTTTCACCGTTCTCACTGTAAAGAAACCTTTCCTAACCTGAAGATGAATCTTCTTCTCTTCCAACCTTAAAGGATGTCCACGTGTCCTCTGATATGACCTACTAGTGAACAATGCACCAGAGAGTTCACTGTATGGGCCATTAATATATTTGTATAAGGTTATCATGTCCCCACGCAACCGCCGCTTCTCCAATGTAAACAGCCCTAACTTGTCTAATCTGCCTGCATAGTCAAGCCTCTCTACTCCCGAATTATTAATTTGGCTTGAAAAAGCCAAATTTCTGTTCTTTCTATTTCTTCTTCTTCTTCTTCTGTTTTATTCTTCCGCTTTTTTGGTCCGTATCTCTTCCCACAGTTTTTGAGCTAAAGACATGAAATTCTGTACAGACGTGTGGGGCATATAGGAGAAGTGCTCTATCTTCTAGCTAAGGAATCCGCAGAAGCGTTACGGCGTTATCGGCGTATTTCTGGACATTTTTTCCCATAGACTATAATGGTAACAATCCTCAAATGTGGATATTTCAAAAGTTTTTTTCATGGTCATAAAGACAAATGGTGATACCCCCAACCCCCCCACACATACCCAGGTACACCCACCTACTGACCTACCTTTCCATTCCCATGGAAGCCATATTTAAAGGGTAACTAAAGTCAAAAAAACTAATTTAGATTTATCCTCAATAAAAGATAGTTTTATGGTTATAAACACAAAAAAGACATACCCCCTTAACCAGACCCATGTACACACACCTACTAATCTACTTATCCATTACTGTGGCAGCCATACTTAAAGGGTAACTAAAGTAAAAAAAAAAACTAATTTAGATTTATCCTCAATAAAAGATAGTTTTATGGTTGTAAACACAAAAAAGACATACCCCTCAACCAGACCCAGGTACACACACCTACTGATCTACTTATTCATTACTGTGGAAGCAATACTTTTAAGGGTAACTAAAGTCAAAAAAGCAAATTTTGATCAATAATCAAAAAACTTTGTTTTTTTAACCCCCAACGTGATACAGGTATATACAGCTACTGACCTACCCCTCCATTACTGTTGCAGCCATACTTAAAGGGTAACTAAAGTCAAAAAAAATTTTGACCAATCATCAAAAAAGTTTTTTTTTAACTCTCAACCCAACACGGGTACACACACCTACTGATCTACTTATCCATTACTATGGCAGCCATACGTAAAGGGTAAAGGTGGCCATACACCTATGAGATATTACTTACCCGATCGAGCGCTCACGCGATGTTCCTTCGATCCTGCCGGAACCGCTTCTCCCGATCTTACATTCGACTGACTTGCGATCGCAAAATGAATGGGATTTTGCGATCGCATGTCGGTCAAATATACGATCGGGAGAAGCGGTTCCGGCCAGCATCGATGAACATCGCGTGAGCGCTCGGTCGGGTAAGTAAAATCTCATAGATGTATGGGCACCTTTTACTAAAGTAAAAAAAACTCATTTTGACCAATCATCAAAAAAGTTTGCATTTTATCCCCCAACCTGATATGAATACACACACACCAACTGACCTACCTTTAATGCATGTGACATATTTAAAGAGTAAGTAAAAAACAACAATGTCCTCTTCATTGACATTATTGAGTTTTAAAATCTGCAGCACAAACACACAAATTCCCTTCCAAAATGCAGTCTTTCAAGCCAAATTTATACTTAAACTTTCCCTTTCTAGTTTAAGTTGCCCTTCTCTAAACTCCTTCCATTTCCAATATGTCCCTTTTGTATATGGGATTCCAAAACTGCACCGCATATTCCAAATGAGTGGTCTTACCAGTACAAGGTAAGACCTTTACAAGGTCTTACCCGTGCCTTGTAAAGAGGGATAATAATATTTTCTTCCTTGAATCCATTCCCCCTTTATACAAGACAATATCTTGCTAGCTAAGCTACAGCTTAGACTGTTATCTACAAGAACCCCCAAACAATAGTAACTTACTGTAAATGGCTGTAGCACCTGGGAAATGATCTGGGGAACATGTCACTATCACCAAAACCTGTTTAAACACTTCTTACTTCATGATCGGGCAATTGTCGGGTTTGCGCAAGCTACATTCAAGGGTTATGGGAAATTCGAGGGTTACCAAATGATGCTTTAGAGGGTTACCGAAGGATTCTTTCGAGGGTTACCGAAAGTCGAAGGCTACATTCAAGGGTTAGTGAACGATACATACCAGCAACCTTTACCAACTGCATATGGTGATTAATTTACACTTCCTCACTGGCATTTGGTGGCTTATAACAGACACGAACAATTAATTTACCAACCTTATTGCTTTCTGTACACAGCTCCACCCTTATTGTTTCTGCCTTATTTTTTTATACCCCCATCTATTCCATCTTTTAGATTTGGTTTCAATTCTTGTTTAACATTCATATATACTCCCCTCATTTCTTATTAACTCTGTCATGTCTAAATAAGGAGCATCCTTCCATATTTACTGCTCAGTCATTTAAATAATTTAACCATGTTTCTGCTGTACTGATCACATGCCTTTGTTTTAAAGCTATTAGTTCTAGTGTGCCAGTTTTTCCACTTCTTGCATTTGTATACATACATTTTAGATTATCATTTCATTTACTCCCATTCATTGATGTACACGCTTCCCTTTCCTCCCTTTTTCCTATGCCCTCCTCTCTCCTCCCTCCATTTTCTTATTAACCCCCTGATCCCTAACCCCTCTATCTACCACTGTGAAGTCCAAAGTACCCCCTATACCTAGTTTAAAATCTCTTCCATCCCCCTAGCCCCCCCCCCCAAACAGCTGCACCATCATCATTAAGGTGCAGTCCATCCCTACTAAAGAGCCTATCTACCTATCATCTATCTCTCCCTCTATATAATATATCTAGTCCACCTAATCAATCTATCCATTTATTTATGTATGGGGCATATTGTAAAAGTTCGATCATGCCCGTAAATGCACAACAGTTTGTTTGTACAATACTCTGCAGTAGCAAAAGTCTAAAATACCACAAAATAGCTGTCTGACTGTCTCTCTATCTACCGCTCTATCTACAGTATCTATTTATCATCTACCTATCTATCTATCTATCATCTATCTATCTATTTATCATCTATCTATCTATCTATCTATCTATCTATCTATCTATCTATCTATCTACCTATCTATCTATCTTATCTTGTTATCTATCTATTAATATATATCTATGTATCTATCTACCTCTGGATATGTTTTAGATACCAGAAATTGAACTGTAGTTATCTATCTAAACTACAACTCCCATCCTCCCCTGTTGCATGCTTGTAAGCCACCCGATTGATCTAACAATGGAGCCCATATGGATTTGCATTTTGCATTGGAATTTGCTCTCCCTCTCTCTGTTCATAAACCCACAAGATTTTCCCTGACTTCTGTGTTCAGATTTTCCAGTTCACTTGGTCTCTCATTTCCTCTGTTATTTTTGGGAAACGTCCATTTTACGCTGTTTTATTTTTCTCCACAGTCCTGGAGAAGGTGTATTTCTGTCTCTGTGTGTCCATAGATGGATTCCAATTGGATTTAATCTGAATAAGTGGTCACAGACTGTTATTTTAATCAACAAGAGACCTGGATCTAACAGAGTCAATGACTGTAACATGGAGAGATTCTTATTTACTACAGATGGATCCACTAATGCTGCAGATTAAAACAAGCTGATTCGTAATATCTATCAGTATAGAAATCCCTGCACTTCTTTCACCCTTAGCTCAATGAGCTCAGACATGCTCAGTGTGATTTACCCAGGAAGAGAGAGAGGAATTCTCCAATTAACTACCTTGTATAGTAGTTTCTGCCCCTCCCCTAGCATGATGACCTCAGACATGCTCAGTTTGATTTACCCAGGAAGGAAGAGGGTAAGATTTTATTGATTTCAAACAGGTATATTTTAGATAGAGCAGAGTTGAATGTGTGGACGGTGATACTATGCAAATTACAACCCCTTGTATTAAGAGTTTGTAGATACTAACAGTTCCACAGCACAGAGAACACCAAAGGCTTGTATATAAATGTGATTAAAGAGTAAAGAGGAAGTAAAGCTAAAATGTATATATACAGATGAGTAATGTGACTTGCCAGTCATTTCTAAATAAAGATATACCTGATTGAAATTAATACAAAAACATTCAATAAAGAAAGACCCTCACCTTTCACTACCAATTGTATTCTTCCCTCCCCCTTCACAATGTTAATCACACTGAGCATGTCAGAGGTCAACAAGCTAAAGGAGGAGGCGGGAACTGCAAGGCTATCTTTACTGTAGATATACATTGTATCTTTAATTATTGGTTTACATAGAAAGAAAATACACAATTTGTTTTAATTAGCAGTTTCTAGCCTTTAAAGGGCATGTCCACCCTAAGAATAAAATTTTGGTCACTTGTCAGTTACCTCTCCCCAATTCCAGCCAATATATTCAGCACATTATTGGATGTATTACTAACCAGATATTTAAGTATATTTATTCCCTCCATTCTGGCAGAGGAAGCCAGCTCATTCCCCCATGCAGCCAATCAAGGCTGTAACTGCTGACATCATAGCCAATGATTGACTGCTCTCTCCCCTGCTGCCTCAGCTGCACATTCCTAAATGCTCATTGGGCAGGGAGAGGAGGCAGATACCTGTGCCCGAAAGGGAGAGAATGAGGGCAATATTCAAGTGACAGGTGGCCAGTTTTTTTGTTTTAAGAGTGGACATGCCCTTAAAGCAGGAGAAACACTTTTAGGCTTTAAACTTGTCTACAGAAAGGCTGTGAATTCAAAAGATAACCGTTAGGGCCAGTTAATCCCGCTGGCATATGGTATATAAATCAGTTTATATAAACGATATCTGTATATTCTATTACTGGGCTGCAAACACTATAACCATCTGTCTGTGTTAGGAGTGTGGGTGACACATATTTTCCTTTTTATGTCTTTGGTAATATTTTGTAGAAACTTCTATAATTACCCTCTGCGTTTCAGATCCTCGTAGAAATATCTCAACCGCATATGGTTTAGTGAAGCCCTGAAATTAGTTCTAGGGTTTCATATTAGGCTAAAAATCTCCAGCCCGTGTCTCTCAAATCGCTGTGGATTTCCTGTTTCCTGCATCCTCCAAAAGGGGATTTATTCCATTGTATGCTAAACAGAACTAAGCAGCCATATGAAGATCTCCAGCTAAGGGGGTATGTATTCCACAGTGCCCTAAACCACAATTATCATCTGTCCATTTCCTCAGACAATGTAATGCTTATGGAGGCATCTGCCAACATTGATAAGTGATCTGTTTTGTTTGTTTGCTTAATGAGGCCCACATCGTGTTAGGTCTCCTGATCCCTCACCCTTCCCTCCCCATAGTACAGTTTAGGCTGCTCTGCTACTGCCTAGCAGCCTGTCTGTATAGAGATAATTAGTAGATATGCCTGAACTCACTGAAATCCGTTATGCTTGCAGAGTCGGAAATTTTCGAAAAAATCCCAAAATTCAAAAATCCGCCAGCGGATTCCATTGAAGTCAATGGGAGTTAAAAAATTTGAAAATTCCATCTAAAACTAAGGTGTAAATATCAATGGTAACTTACTGTAAATAGCTCGGGGGACCAGGGAAATGGTCTGGGGAACATGTATCAATGGCCAAAACACCTTCCAACCAAATAGTGCCACGGTTAGATAAAGTCAGAAATCCGCAAAGTCCGAGTTCCGTTGGCTGATCCCGTGAATTCTGCTTCTGAACCAAGTTCTGGTTTGGATTCGGGTCCATCTCTAATCATTAGATAAATTCTGTCAATGAGCGATCGCTCCAAACCGATGGCCACACATTATTTAGATATTAGAAATATTCAACAGTCATTCCTCTAATCTATTTAATGTCTCTATAGAGTGCTTTGGGTCTGGTGGCCCATTTATTTTATGATCACAGATCAATTGCAAAAAATAATGGATCGGGAAAAGATTGCAGGAATATCGGAAGGTAAGTACCGTATGCAGTACCTTAAGGGCTATGTCCCACTTCTTCGGTTTCTGCTTCTGGTTCGCATTGCCAATGCATTGCTACTGGGTAGTTCCCACTATGTGCGCTGCGGTCCGGTCCGTTATTGGTTCGTATGCGAGCACGACTTTTCATGCAGATCGCATGTGTGCCAATAACATGATATGGCTACACATCGCACACTGGGATTATTTAATAAATGGGAAAGTATTTTTAGGGCTACCAAACACTAGGTACGTCTATAATTACAGAGATTTCTCAGGAATCAGCTTGTGGTTGGATGTTCTTACCAATTGACAGCTATGGTCACTTATTCATTTTCTGTTCTGCTTGGATAACAATAGTACAATAGTCTTTGTAATAAATAGGCTACCTCCTTTCCCAGGTGACGAACTCCGTCTCTTGGTAAAAGCTATACAATCTGCGTTTATCACATCAAGACTTGATGTGCGTTTATCACATCAAGTCTTGTCTCGGAAATATTTTATGGGATTTAGTTTCTCCCGGTGTCTTGTTATTATATTTCTGTCTCAGGTTAATCTTAAGTGGGATCTGACGAAAACTCACCGTTTTATTAATACGACCCCTATTCTAGTTTATGTGTAGAGTTTCGAATAGGGGCAAGGTTAGAAAATACCTGTAGTCAATAAAGATGGCCGAACTTCATAAAGTTCAGTCCGTTTTCGAACTTTTCAAACTTCAGTAAAAGTTCAAAAGTTTGAAAGTTCTAAGTCAATGGGGAGTGATAGTTCGAAAAGTCTGCATGATTTACAGCTAAACTAACAATGGTAACTTACTGTAAATGGTTTCGACACCTGGGAAATGGTCTAGGGAACATGTCACTATCACCAAACTTGTTAAAACACTTCTTAAACTTGAGCGGGCAATTGTAGGGTTTCGCGCAAGCTACATTCAAGGGTTTTGGCCAACTCGAGGGTTGCCGAAGGATACTTTCGAGGGTTAGCGCAAATAGAACCATAAATTCGAGGATTATCGAAATCGAAAGATACTTTCGAGGGTTAACGAACAATACATTCTAGGGTTAAAGAAAATTATCCATACATTCGAGGGTTACTGAAAACCAACGATACTTTCAAGGGTTACCGAAAATCGAAGGCTACATTCGAGGATTAGCAAACAGTACATTCTAGGGGTAGCAAAAACGTTCCATACATTCGAGGGTTATTGAAAACGAAGCATACTTTCGAGGGTTAGCGAATGATACATTCTAGGGTTAGCAAACGGTCCTTAAATTCGATAATTATCGAATTTACGTTAATTATCAAAAATACAGCCGCAAGTCCGGAAAAACTATCTAGCTCGAACCTGAACTAGTTTGAATAGTTTGAGTTTGTCCAAACTCATAAAGTTCGGTTTGAACTCGGGTTTTGTGTCCGTTTCTAGTAGCCAATCATTTTATTTGACAGTGGCCTTTAGCCAACCAGATTGAATGATATAAGGCAAACTCAAAAGCACAGTAAAATAATTTTAGGGGTATCTCCCCTTCCTCACTGACTTGCCAATCAGAGAATGTTCCCCAACTAAACATTAAGTAGGCCATACACATTAGCGATATTAGGTGAATCCTGTTGGTTATACCTTCGATTGTTTGCATTGCATCTATTCCTGTCTTAAATTTGTGCACTAAACATTATTTAGTGTCAATTTGGGCAATTAAATGATACAAATAACCAACAGGGGGTTAGTTATTTTTCCGTGTTAAAGGGACAGTTCAGTGGAAATGATCAATATTTGTTAAATTGTTAGTTTGTGTAATGCCTTCTTAGTTATTCTACATAGTCTCTCCCATTTTGAAAAATCAGTTGATTTCATCTCCTTTGCTATTCCCTGCTGTTGACATTAGTGAGCTGACATTTCAGATTCTGTAATGGTCCTTCTACTTCCCAGAATGCACCACATCCTTGGAATGTTCCTAACAGTAATTTCTACTGATTGGCTGTTGGGTGGGGCAAACATGCTCAGATCTCTACTGAGCGACTGAATCAACCCAGGCACTGGGTCAAGGGCAAGACCATAACGGTCTCTATTAGGGGTCCTGCAAACAGGAAGTCAGTATTTCGGTTGCATTTATTTATACACAGACACAATGCTGAATTGGCAGATTAAGGTCATTGGGATGAAAAAATGCTGCTCTTTATTCTGAAAAGCATATGTATTTGCACTGAACTTCCCCTTTAAAGGAGTTCAATACCTCCAAATGAAAAGTCTTTGTCCCAACATTTGTATTTAAATAGAAAATAGAGGCAACAACTATCTCTGTGACTGTAAAAAAAAGTTTTAAGGCTTTGAATCTTGACTCTCTCTCCACTTTCCTCTGAAAGCCAATAGGAGAGTGACGTGTCCTGGCTCAGGCAATAATGCCCAGCCTCCAGGATTTGGTGGTGCACTGATGCATGCACTACTTTTTTTAACCAATTGCATTGATTTGAAAAAAAATGCACTGTTGTAAGGAAGAGGACCTGTATGCTCCAAAAAATACTCTAATCAAATAAATAAGGTCCAACGCACACCGGTCTGTAAGTGATGAGTAATTTATTATCAACGTTTCGATGCTGATATAGCACCTTTTTCAAGACACAACAATCAGGTGTGCAGATGTCCTGTTCTGGGATTTCATAAAAAAATGGAACAAAATGGAGCGTTGGGGTTCATTTTGTTCCGTGTCTAGTTTTAACGAGGCCTGACTCTCTTAAAGTCCCTTAGCTATCGATTTAAATATAGATCGATATAAAGACTTTTCCTGGGTATAGTTGTCCTTTAATACAATACCGTCCATATGATGGTATTTATGAAGGATCTCTATCAGTCACTGTTAATAAAGTTTCTTTATAAATCCCATCCTATAGGTCCAATGTGTAACATTATATGAAATAGCTCACTCAGAGTATTCACACAAATATTCTTGTTAAAAACGATAACTCTAGGTCAATCTCCCTTAGTCAATTCAATACAGAGATTGAGAGTAAATCTCAAAAAGGATTTACTCACAGCGTGATTTTAATGCCAGTGCCTCTTGCAAACACTACGCATCCCAACTGCCCAGCGCATCTGGGTAAACGAGCCCGTATGTGTTTTACAATACTGTATATGTGTGTATGAAAGGTCCTTGTTTATTTGGTTTAGTTTGGCTAATCACTGATATGGACTAATTCACTTACAGAGCTAAAAATAAACACAGTTATGTAGTTTAATCTTATTATTTGACTGACACAATTTGAAATACTTGTAAACAATCCTATAACCTGCTTATTATCTGCTATTGGTGTATGCAAGTAATTGTATATTTAACAAGCTTTGGATTAATTCCAATCTGGGCTTCCGGCTGGTCACACACTAGTTAGACATTAAAGGCGATTCAATGTATGGAAACCCCACATTTGCTTTAATGTCTCTGGAGGGGGTCTAACCTGTGACGTTCCTACAACATTCCCTGGCTGGATAACACTTTACCATCAATGTTACCATCAAAGTTATCGGCACCTGTATGGGCCCCTATACTCTCTTTGAGGGCTATCTTGTTTTAAGGATTGTGGGTGCAATAGCGCAGATAAAGAATAGAACAGTATTAGAGTATTCTTACATATGGTTGTATAAAAGAGTATAAAAAAATACTACTACAATTAAAGAGGCAGAGGTAACCTTCATATATGTTTCTATGCAGTATAAGAACAAAGAGCGGTTGTATATAGGTTTGTTATTGGGTGTTTCCGTTAAAGATCCTTAAACCACCACAGGCATTAATCTACGACACCGCCATTAAATATAGTGCATCGCTCAATGGGCCAATGGCAGTTACTCCATATACTTTATATATACTTTATATAGGGAGAATGATTGCAACTGTTTTTACTCCCATCTGTCAAAGATGTCAATCTACAAGATCTTTGACAGATTGGTACTGTGTGCACCCACCTTTAGTATAAGTGTTTTACTTCATTGTCATTATAAATTAATGATAATGGTCATTAGTTTACAACTGTTACATGGGAGTGATATCAGAACTTTTGTAAACATATTGTCCATATTGTGAGCTAAAAAGGGATGTTGTAGTTTCCTTACAGATCACACTGCCAAGAAACCAATGGATGGATTTTATACAAAGTTTCCCCAAAGACAAACTATTACATTGAAACATGTAAATCAATGTTTAGATTTCTCATGGATTGTAAACAAGTTTAATATCTATAAGAGAGAACGGCTATGGGGTCGATAAGCACCTTTGTACAACCAAACAGTATGCAAATTACTTGTTTACTAATCGTTTCTTCAACACCATGTAATGCTGGGTACACACCATGCAATATAGTTCAGTGTACCGGTCAATCAGGCCTAATCGCATGGGTTTTCGTCCATGACCCAATCGTGCGGTCCTCTGTGGACCGCAAGCTCTGTCATGGCAAACTGTTGTCTGTGGCCACTTTTGCCGCGACCGACAGTCCTTCCTCCTGGACGACAGCTCGGAAGTGCCAAACAGTCGGTCAGGAGTGAGGATTGCCACATGTGTACCCAGCTTTAAAATAGAATGTTTAGTTTCTTTTATCCCATAGCTTCATTATGAGAGAATTGTTACAATCTACACACTTTCTATATAAGCACATGGATAGCTCCCTGGTTACATTTATT
The DNA here is from genome assembly GCA_019447015.1 of Hymenochirus boettgeri. NCBI lineage: Eukaryota > Metazoa > Chordata > Amphibia > Anura > Pipidae > Hymenochirus > Hymenochirus boettgeri. The sequence continues at coordinate 6,351,381 of CM033473.1, read as the reverse complement.
CAAATGGATATTATTATTTATTTGGCTAGAAAGACATAGGATATCTTTTTGCTAAGGAAAAGAGCAAGGTACCAGAAAGCGTAGTCAAAGGACAGGCCAGGACAGGAGGTCAGGCCAGGAGGCCAGGACAGAAGGTCAGGACAGGAGGTCAGAACAGGTGGCAAACTATCAGAAATGAGGATGAGGATCAGGCAGAAATCGGTAACCTGAAAATACCAACATGAAACACATCCCGAGATGAGGAAACCACAACCTAAAACACACAAAGCTGGATTGTAGACAGGAAGCTTAATAGGCTCAAGGAACCAATCAAAATGAGCAGAGAGGCAAGCAAGAACCAGATAGATAGTTTAGGATTTAAAGCGAGAGCAGCCAATGAAAAACTCGATCGCCTGCAGAAATGAACAACCTCTTCTAGAAAATGAACATTTTTTTTTTTGTTTTGTTTTGGGAGGGGAGATGCTTGTGAAGGTTCTCATTCATCCAGGTCATGGTATATCTGTTGTATTCAATTAGATCAACTGGACTTGAAATGTAGTTCTTGAAGACATTTCGCCAGTCGGATGACTAGCGAAACGTCTTCAAGAACTACATTTCAAGTCCAGTTGATCTAATTGAATACAACAGATATGGGAGGGGAGATGTTTAGTTCTCCTTTAATTGCAGTTAAAGGTTTCATTCCATGTTAGCCAAAGAGTTAGTTAGGGTGCAAGATTCTGTCTTAAGTTTCATCTTCTAACAAGCACGCTACTCACAGTTCCGAGCGCTCTCCCTATGTAAACCAATATCATTGGATCCAACGGTTTAGTCCCTTTCTCTCACATAACCCTTCAGATTGACAGTTACTTGTGTTGAGTCTAAGGTGTTTATTGAATAAGAGGTGCAAATGTTTGTCAATGTTTTTAATATGTTAATAGACTGCAGTAGAACAGTAAAAAGGTATCATCTGATTGGTTGTCTCTGTTTAACAGTACAGGCAAATGTTAACACCTCTTATTATATAAGCCCTGTATTATTTACATAAGGACATGGCCCCCCTTAAAACAAAAAAATGGTGACTTGTCAGTTATATGCCCGTAATACCAGCTGTTATTTTATATCAGTTTATTATATGGATAAATAATAATTAAAAAAAAAAAAAAATAATAATTAAACAGATATTTAATGAAAAGTTATATTCGATTCTGTCAAAAGTATCTGCCTTCTCTCTGCTCAATGAGCTTTTTATAAGCTTGAGCATGTGCAGAGGGGGCAGCTGTCACAGCCTTGATTGACAGCATGGAGGGAGGAGCCAGCTTACTCTGCCAGAATGCGGACAATAATTATCCTTAAATATCTTATTACAAATGCATGTAATAGCCTGGTAAAAATACCAGTTGGGGTTGCAGGCAGATAAATGACAAATTAAAAATTACCATTTTTTTGTTGGAAGGGTCGACGTGCCCTTTATTTTGCCTGTACAATTTACAGGTTTAGACCATTTACTAATAAGCAAAACAATAATTATTTATTATACACCCTACAAAAAAAAGGTACTATCGTATTACGTGTTTATAAATAGAGTTGTGTATAAAAACAACTTTCTGTGCTCACATTGCAAGTTGGTTTGGAGATATAAAAGAAAGATCATACCGATATTCAGGGGTCTCCATTGGACTGATTACCTGCATGATAAACTTTTGATTGGTTTATAATGACTTTATATGGGTTTAAGCAAAAGAACTCTGTTGACTAACCTGATAGTCCATAACTATCCTGCTGCATAGGGCAGTGAAGATCAGTGTGGATTCTCTGAATGGCTGAAGGGTTTACTCATGGCAAAGCCACGTCACAGAGATTAGTTCATGTAACCCTAGACCTCGGCTCAGTGCTACAATGTCAGAAGATGGGAGGACAACAGACTGGAGAACCAGAATCCCAGATATGTGTCTGTTTGGGTTGTGTTTATTGCCAATTTCTGATATAAACAAAAAAGGAACTTGTCTTTATCTTTGCGGCAGTGTCATTGTCACTACATTGGGTCCTGGTAACTTTATTTTGCTGAAAGGGAAAATTCCCAAGTTTCTCTTTAGCAAAGGAGAGAGAGAAAATATTAAAGGGTATCTCCACTGAGGAAAAAGCATTTTTTTTTTTTTGAGTTAATTTTAAAGTACACCATCCCCCAACCCTCCCCCTACCTTTTTTCCCCCAGAATTCCCTTTCGTTTGATTGCAGCAGCATGGGAAAGTTGTGCAGGTTCCTGGGGGTGTGTCTTCCCCTGTGCTGGGAGTGCTGTCACTCAATGTGCATCATCATAGTAGCAGACACACCCACTTGGCTGCAGTAAGAAATCCTTTCCTCCCTGACTCTCTAAGTTCATTTTTCCAGCTGATTATGCAGAGAGAGACAGGGGAGGAAAAGTTAAACCCTCTTCCCACACTACTGTAACAAATACAGGGGAACTTGTGTTGTTTTTAATAAAGATTTGTTTGTGTCTAACTCTAAGATTGATTTCATAGGGGATGCTGGGAATATGAGGCAATCTGGTATGGGAGGGAGTGGGAGAGAGAAAAAGGTAGTACCTGATTACTCCTCCATTAATTAGTGAAGTCAGCAAGCTGCTGTGATGGTCATGTGATTATTCCTCCATTTAGCAGTGAACTCAGTAGCTTGGAGAGCTGTGATGGTCATGTGATTGTGTGTGTGTGTGTGTGTGTGTGTGTGTGTGTGTGTGTGTGTGTGTTCGGTAACCCACAAATGTAATGTTCGATTTCGGTGACCCTCGAATGTTATGGTTGGTAACCTACAAATGTAGCCTCTGATTTCGGTAACCCACAATTGTAATGTTCGATTCGGTAACCCACAATTGTAATGTTCGATTTCGGTGACCCTCGAATGTAATGGTCGGTAACCCACAAATGTAATGTTCGATTTCGGTGACCCTCGAATGTGAGCCTACCAGGAACTAAAAGACCAGGAACCTACCAGTAATATAAGATCAGGAGCCTACCAGTACATTTTAAACCAGTAGCCTACCAGTAACTAAAAGACCAAGAGCCTACCAATAATATAAGACCAGGAACCTCCCAGTAATATAAGACCAGGAGCATACCAGTAATATAAGACCAGGAGCCTACCAGTAATATAAGACCAAGAGCCTACCAGTTATATAAGACCAGTAACCTACCAGTAATATAAGACCAAGTGCCTACCAATAATATATGACCAGGAGCCGACAAGTAATATAATACCAGGAGCCCAACAATAATTTAAGACCAGAAGCCTACCAGTAATATAAGACCAGGAGCCTACCAGTAATATAAGACCAGGAGCCCATCAGTAATAAAGGATCAGAAGCCTACCAGTAATATAAGACCAGGAGCCTACCAGTAATATAAGGCCAGGAGCCTACCAGTAATATAAGACCAGGAGCCCATCAGTAATACAAGACCAGAGGTCTACCAGTAATATAAGACCAGAAGCCTGCCAGAAATATAAGACCAGGAGCCTACCAGTAATATAAGACCAGGAGCCCATCAGTAATACAAGACCAGAGGTCTACAAGTAATATAAGACCAGAAGCCTGCCAGTAATATAAGACCAGGAGCCTACCAGAAATATAAGACCAGGAGCCCATCAGTAATACAAGACCAGAGGTCTACCAGTAATATAAGACCAGAAGCCTGCCAATAATATAAGACCAGGAGCCTACCAGTAATATAAGACCATGAGCCTACCAGTAATATAAGACCAGAAGCCTACCAGAAATATAAGACCAGAAGCCTACCTGTAATATAAGACCAGAAGCCTACCAGAAATATAAGACCAGGAGCCTACCAGTAAAATAAGTCCAGGAGCCTACCAATAATATAAGACCAGGAACCTACCAGTAATATAAGACCAGAAGCCCACCAGTAATATAAGGCCAGGAGCTTACCAGTAATATAAGACCAGGATCCTACTAATAATATAAGACCAGGAGCCCACCAGCAATATAAGACCAGAAGCCTACAAGAAATATAAGACCAGGAGCTTACCAACAATATAAGACCAGGAGCCTACCAATAATATAAGACCAGGAGCCTACCAGTAATATAAGACCAGAAGCTTAACAGTAATATAAGACCAGGATCCTACCAATAATATAAGACCAGGAGCCCATCAGTAATATAAGACCAGAAGCCTACAAGAAATATAAGACCAGGATTCTCCCAACAATATAAGACCAGGAGCCTACCAATAATATAAGACCAGGAGCCTACCAGTAATATAAGACCAGAAGCTTACCAGTAATATAAGACCATGATCCTACCTATAATATAAGACAAGGAGCCGACCAGTAATATAAGACCAGGAGCCTACCAGTAATATAAGACCAGGAGCCTACTAGTAATATAAGACCAGGAGCCTACCAGTAAGTTTTACACCAGGAGCCAACCAGGAAATAAAAGACCAGAAGCCTACCTGTTATACAAGACTAGGCGCCTACCAATAATACAGTATAAGACCAGGAGCTCCCCAGTAATATAAGACCAGGAGCCTACCAGTAATATAGGACAGAAGACTACCAGTAAGTTTTACACCAGGAACTAAAAGACCAAGAGCCTACCAATAATATAAGACCAGGAGCCAACCAGTAATATGAGACCAAGAGCCTACCAATAATATAAGACCAGAAGCCTCCCAGTAATATAAGACCAGGAGCCAACCAGTAATATGAGACCAAGAGCCTACCAATAATATAATACCAGAAGCCTACCAGTAATATATGACCAGGAGCCTACCAGTAATTTAAGACCAAGAGCCTACCAATAATATAAGACCAGAAGCCTACCAGTAATATAAGACCAGGAGCATACAAGTAATATAAGACCATTAGCCCATCAGTAATTTAAGACCAGAAGCCTACCAGTAATATAAGACCAGGAGCCTACCAGTAATATAAGGCCAGGAGCCTACCAGTAATATAAGACCAGGAGCCCATCAGTAATATAAGACCAGAGGTCTACCAGTAATATAAGACCAGGAGCCCATCAGTAATATAATGTGTGTGTGTGTGTGTGTGTGTGTGTGTGTGTGTGTGTGTGTGTGTAGAATTGACCAGACAGCAGTCCCGACGGATCCTCTCACATTCTGCGCATGCACTAAAGGAAAACGCGCGTCGGACATTTCGCAGACAGGCAGTCACTGAAAGTGGGCGGACCTGCACCATCCACAGCGTTCAGGGAGAAACTCATTGGATTTCTTCTAAACTACTGCTCAAAGACACAGGATACTGCAGGTACATATCCACCTTACACATTTCTATCCTTACATCCCAAGTGACTTTTAGCAGTGGAGATACCCTTTAAGGAAACAGTTAAATGCTAGATAGAGCAAATTCTCACAATCCAACAATAATATGTGTGTGTCAAAGCCATTTGTGATCCAATGGTCAACACCGATCGATGCAAGCTGCCACACCTACGATTGTTGGCCAGGGGTGAAAAGAAATTCTCACTTAAAAATCTATATCCAAGTCAATATTCTTTATTGTTGAATGTTTGGTTTCTTATGCGGATTATACGCATAATTTTATTTGTTAACTATTACTCTAGAGTATGCACCGATATGCTTAGTACAAGAACACAACACAAATGTATGATGTATTTTGGAAATGACCATCTCGAATCTTAATAAAAACATATTAAAAGGGCATGTCCACCCCCAAAACTAAAATTCAACCCACTACTGGCCCCACTCTGTAGTGTATAAAAATCCTTACCTTACATCCCAGCTCCAAATGGTTCTCCTGTAATGTCCCCCCAAAGTTAAAAAAAACTGACCACCAGGAGCCTGGCCACCAGGGAAATTGTTTCCGCCTCTAAGCTGTCCTATCAGAGGTTTTTGGCTTGCTCAGAGCAGCTCTTCACCCCTCCTCCTCCCTCCCGTTTTGTTCTCCCTCCCCCTAGTGTAAAAATCCTTTCCCACATATTAGAGCTAGTTCCCCCAGCCCCAACCATCAGTTACAGAATGTACATAGAGACGGTGAATACTGGGTCAGTTACATAATCTATCACTTATCAGGGATTCCATATCAGTGTATAGTCATCTGTATAGAAAATACTCTGTACATAGAGACGGTGAATACTGGGGTCAGTTACAGAATCTATTACTTATCAGGGATTCCATATTGGTGTATAGACATCTGTATAGAAAATACTCTGTACATAGAGACAGTGAATACTGGGGTCAGTTACAGAATCTATTACTTATCAGGGATTCCATATTGGTATATAGACATCTGTATAGAAATACTCTGTACATAGAGACAGTGAATACTGGGGTCAGTTACAGAATCTATTACTTATCAGGGATTCCATATTGGTGTATAGATAACTGTATAGAAAATACTCTGATTAGGCCAAAATATCGGACTGTAAGCACAACCTTAGTGTCTATGTGTGTTCTTTTACTCTTAGTTGAGGTGCACATGAGTCAATACAGACTACTGATAAACAGAATTATAGTGGCACCAGGGCCGGATTTCCCATAAGGCCACATAGGAGCCTCCCATAAGGGCTAAATATATTTCCGTCAATCTTTAAGGATAACTATACTGTAAAAATTTATTTTTTAAAAATAAAAAGTACCTGGGGTAAGAAGATAGGATTGATTATTTCTACCTCCCAATATTGCTTTGTTGAGAAGCTACAGCACATACAGTTTTCATCTGCCAGGTTATGGCCCTGGGCCATTCTATATTAAAGATAGTGCTGAAGCATACAGTAAGACTGGCAGATGTTGGGGACTTAAATGATGCAAACATCATTTAAGTCCAGCCCTAAAATGAAAACTTACATACAGGTAAATCACCGCCCAAAACCCTAAACGGTAATAGTTTGAAATGTGAAATATATATGTCTAACCTGAAATCCTGTACAATGTCCTGTTTCCTCTGTTTCTGCTTCCTGGTTCTTTCAGTTAGTAACTGTCAGTTGTGGATTTGACAGTTGACATCACAGCCAATGACTGAATGTTAATCCCCTGTCTGACACTTCTGAGCATGCCCAGGCTCAGTACAGGCTCAGTACAGGTTTCTAAATTGCTCAGTTTCCATGAGGCATCCAGAAGCATAGCAGGCATACAGTAATGAATTCATAGGAGAAACTATGATATATCAACATATTTTAATGAGGCCGTTCTTTCTAAAAGATGTTCTTATGAGGGTGGAGTTGTCCTTTAATGTTACAAAATGTTGCATATTCCAATTGTCTTATTTATTAGTTTGTACATCACTTGGTAAATGGCGACTGTTCAATAAAGTATATTTATAATTCCTGCAAAGCGAGGTTTGTAATAGAACTGACATACATGTGATCTGGATGGCTTGTTGTGTAAACAAACACAAATGCTTGGATGGCAATAAACAGTAATAATTCTTCCCTGACTGTTGAGATGAATTATGGACAGTGATGTAATTAGCCTGAGATTAGTTTGCTGTTCATACTTGGTTTCTGTTGATGTAATTGTGGCATCGGTTCAGATGGTATATTATAACATGGATGTGAGCAGATTGATTGACAAATGCCGCCTCTCCGCAAATCATAAACAGTGAAATGTTACAAAATCTTTGTAACATCTTTGCAATGAGTCTCATGGCACAGCCTACAGTGTCAAATGGTACAAAAGCAGGACATGAAGAAGTCAAACCCAGTCTTTCATCTAACCTGCCCAATTCTGACTGTCTCACGTAGATTGAGACTGTTGAGAAGTACAAAATAATGCAGAGAAATTCTGAGCTATATGAACTGAAGGAACAGGAATAATGTCAGTAAAAAAATCATATTCTAATTTTTAAAAAAAATATATAACAAACTTGATGTCAAAAATGTATTATCAATTTAGGACGCAATTAATCATTTTCTGCGGAAATAAAAACATTTATTTAAAAAGGTTTGAATTTTTTTTTTTAAGGGACACTATACTGTTCGTGCAGTAACGTTCTGGGTCTTCCTCAAGTTGGCTAACCCTCCTATTGACATATACTTGCAAATAGGAGAATGGTAGGAGAGTCAGTGACTCTGACTGGGGGAGGAGCCAGAGATCTGTCAGCTACTGCATTAGTAGTGTACATTTAGTAAAGGTCTACAACATAACACAATATTATATGCATAGGGGATCATGTATCATTTATTTTTAAGGGAAATATGTTAACGTGTGCTGTGGTATTTTGGGGTCATTTGGCTGACATGTATGGCTCTTTAAAATGAGGCTGCATTGTATGTTATAATGCGAGTGGTTCTAGACGCAGCGCTGGTCACAAGGACATAAAGTAGTAACTTTGCCTATCTCTGAGTGAGGGCTCATTCCTTTTTTATAGGATAAATTGGACAATTTTATTTTATAACACAAGTATGGAGTGTTACCCACTGTTTAAGAAGGCTGGAAAACTGGCACTGAGATTTTTTTTTTAGAATAATTAAAAAATACACTTTCACTTTTTATAAATAGTGTCTTAATTTAAAGGGCATGTCCACCCCCAAAACTATAATCCCCCCAACTAATGGCCCCATTGTGTAGTGTAGTTTAATCCTTACCTCACATCCCAGCTCCATAGGGTTCTCCTGTAGTCCCCCCCCAAAGTCCCAAAAACTGACCACCAGGAGGCTAGCAGGTCCATATAGGACTCTGCCTGCTACCTGGCCTCCCGGAGATCACTGCCATGCGTACTGCAGCTCTTCTCCCCCCTCCCTCTCCCTCCCTCTCCCTCCCGTTCTGCTATCCCTCCCCCTAGCGTTTATCCCCTTTAACACAGCCTTCCCCCATGTCCCCCAGCCCCAACCGCATACTTTTTATTTTTAGAAAGCTCCCCAATGTTTTACTTACCTCTCCGCTTTCCTACGCGGAAGTGAGCTGCCGGCAGCCGCGTCAGCCAATCACAGACGCGGCTGCCGGTCCCGCCCCTCTGCTTGCATTTCCTTGCAAGCAGAGGGCCGGGAGCGCAGCGAAGGAAAGAGGGGAGGTAAGTAGAGTTTGGGGGGCTTCCTGAAATTAAAAATTATGCGGTTGGGGCTGGGGGACGAGGGGGAACAACATATAAATTTTTACATTTTAGGGTGGACATAGCCTTTAATGCAATTTATTTTTTAAATCCACTTTATTTAATCCCAAATATGTCATAATTTCCTTTTGTACCAGATCGCCACATACAAATTGCAGTAAACCAGTAACAAGCAATTTAAACTGAGCATCTAAGGTAATAAAACGTAAAAAAAAGATTTCCATAGTAGTCATCAGGTTCCTATAAAACTTGACATGAAATATTTAAGACTATTTAAATAAAATGTATAAATGAGCTGCATAGCTTATTTTTGAATGCACCATTGGGGAAAAATATCTCTTTAATTACACAGGTTTCTAGCGCAGCCTCAATGAGATAGAACGAAGGTAGAACGAAGGCTTTGGTTGATTAATTCCAATAGCAATCGGTATTTTACGCGGGATTGGATTGTGATGTTTTCATCACTACAGTGCATTTATTTACAGTATAATGACATAATACACAATTGTAATCATCAACTGAGCTGATTCTCTAATATTAACACAAACTGTTATATGTGTGTCCACCCTTAAAGGATATGTACACTGGGAAATTTGTATTTTTAAATTACCCATTACTGGAAACTATAATTTTTTTCCAACTATCACTGTACCATTTTTTTTTATTGCTATCGATCTGTCCCCTATTTATTTATATATTCAGTCTGAAACATCTTACATTTCAGCTGTCAATCAAGTGCCATCATAAACTCTTCTGTTTAGTGCAATTTTGCTGCATCTGATATGTTGACAGTTGTTACGTGAAATGCATGGTGGGAAATTCCTTCTCCTAATGCTGCCTCATAGGGATTACTGAGCATGCTTGCCCTCGCAGAGAGTCATATATTCTGGCAGAGGGCTGGGGGGGCTGAGGGACTGACCTTGAACAAAACAAGTACTGGATTGAAGTCATGCAGCAACACAAACACATCATAGTAAGTTATTCATTTATAGATTGAAATGAGGCAAAGTAGTTTTTTCAGTGTACAATCCCTTTAAAATTAAAATCTGGTGACTTGTTGTTTTCATGCCTTCAAACCCAACTGCTATTTTTACAAGTATATAACATGCATTAATTGCCAGATATTTAATGATTAGATCTCTACCGTTAAGACTAAGGAATGTGCCTCCTCCCTCTGTTCAATGAGCTTTTTGAAAGCTTAAGCATGTGCAGAGGAGGCAGCAAGAATGTCGGCACTCACAGCCATGACTGAGGAGCCAGCTTACTCTGCCAGAATAGAGGTAATAATAATCCTTAAATGTCTTGTTAATAATGCATCTAATAATGTGCTGAATATATCAGCTGGGGTGGGTGCAGGTAACTAACACGTGGCCTGTTAGTAAGGGTGGACCTGCGTTTTTAAGTCCATTTTGCATTGACATAAGGGACATGTTGAAGTAAGCTGGAAGGGCCCATGCATCCTTCCACCACTGTTTCAAGATACCAGAAGTCACTGTTGGACAGCAGGGGTGCCCAGATTACATGAAGTCAAAAGCCACAGCTGTGGAATTTTCTCAAAGGAAAAAAGCACAGTCCCAATACCAACCCTGCTTTTCCCCCAATTCCACCCAACAGAATTTGTTGATCAGGCTACATCCCCCTAGGCCATGTTTTGGTCACCTATGGTTTGAAAGGTATGTACAACTGCAATTCAACTATGTTTATCCATTATTCAATTGAATTTAATGGTATTAACTGATCCACCAGGTTGGATATTGCAAAGCACTGAAGACTGCTCATGGGTCTTCATCTGTACTGGTCATTCATCCCCATAGAGTAAACAATCAGACAAATGATACACAATAATTATCTTTCTTATGAAATTAGGAGACAAAATCCTGTAAGTCTAATGTATCCAATACACTTTCATTAATTTGCCCATAGACTTTCATTAATATGCCCATAGACTTTCATTAATATGCCCATAGACTTTCATTAATATGCCCATAGACTTTCATTAATATGCCCATAGACTTTCATTAATATGCCCATAGACTTTCATTAATATGCCCATAGACTTTCATTAATATGCCCATAGACTTTCATTAATATGCCTATAGACTTTTATTAATATGCCCATAGACTTTCATTAATATGCCCATAGACTTTTTTAAAGGAGAACGAAACCCAAAAAAACAAAGTTTGAGTAAGAAAATACTTCCCTCCGCAACTTTCTCACCATGGAAGATTCCACTCAGGGCCCTTCCTTTTCCACTAGGTTCTGCTTGTTCAATAAAGCTGCCATTAGTCTCAGCCAGTAACTTATTTGACTTCACTGCATTTTCTGCAAATGTGAGATTTCAATACCCCGCTTCATAACCCCAATGATGTAAGATTATATTATATAGAAATATGCATATTGCAGAAGTAGCTGGGTGGTGCAGACAGCTTCACTGAGTATTACTGATGTGTACATTGCTAGTAGCACTGTTGCAGTGGGAAGGTCTCTAGCTCTCCCTGTCAACTGCAGCAATGTTACTTTCTTAAAGGGGAACATGTACCTTCTTGGGTTGCTAGATTATCTGATCTCACTGGGACACGGTTAATAAATATAATTAGTAGGGCTGCACTGATTGCAAAGCGATGTCAATTAAATAAATTTAATTCTGACATATAGCCATACTATATGTGTTTTAATAGGTGTCCCTACCTGTTTCACCGATCTGTTGAGCCTATCTCCAAAAATCCCCTTTTTAATAGGTATTGAGAGATGCATTTTGTGTCGCTGACCACCATGAAGAGGCAACTCTGGAAGGTAGCTGTGACATCACAGGACACCAGTAACCTGAAATATCCTCTAAAAAATTCAACACTAAGAGGAGAATTCAGAGGTGAGAGACAAATGGGGATTTTGTTATAAATTATTAAGGGACAATTATAGGATCTGTGGAGCTTCCTTTGTATTTTCTATTTATTCTACTTTTTTAAAAAAAAAATTTAAGGATAGGAGATTCCACCATCCAAAAAGACATGGGTATTTATTTACCATTTATTATTATTATTAATATTATTGATTTATATAGCGCCAACTTCCGTGGCACTTTACAATTACATAGTCATACATTGCATACAGGGTAATACATGTTATACATAGTCCTACATATTACATACACAGGTAATACATAATATGAGTAAACAGAGTGATGAGTTTCTTACAGCAATACCGTGATACAATAGGAGAGGGGACCCTGCCCAAAGAGCTACCAGACTAGAGGATATGGGGTGAGACATAAGGTTGAAGGAGTCGGTGGCTGTAAATAGATTGGCAGTGGAGTGTGAAAGGCGGGTTGGATCATATTGGGTAGTAAGGGGGTAATGTCTAGGCCAGGTTATATGCTAGCCTAAAGAGGTGTTTTTTTTAGGAGTTGGCAGTGAATTGACATGAGGTTTGAAAGAAAGATCGGAATCTAGCGTTATTCCCAGGCAGCGGACATGAGGAGATGGGGATATGGGTGTGTTAATATTAATAGTAAGGCTAGGGAAGGGAACAGATCGTGAGGGTGGGAAAAGGACAAGTTCAGTCTTGTCCATGTTGAGTTTGAGGAAGCGGGAGGACATGAAGGCAGAGATGGCACTAAGGCAGTTGGGGACCTGGGATGTCAGTGTAGGGAGATCTGGGGCAGAGATGTTAATTTGGGTATTGTCCGCATACAGGTGATACTGGAACCCAAATGAACTAATGAGTTGGCCAAAGCCATAGGTGTAGATGGAGAAAAGAAGAGGACTGAGTACCGAGCCTGGCAGGACGCCCACAGGGAAGCCTGGCGGGACCCCCACAGGAAGGGGGCGAGGAGTGGAGCTACTTTCAGAGTGAAAAACACTAATGGTCCTACCAGAGAGATAGGAGGATAGCCAAGAAAGTGCAGTGTCCTGGATACCTAAGGAGGCCAGGATCTGAAGAAGTAGAGGGTAATCAACAGTATCAAAAGCAGAGGACAGATCAAGAAGAATGAGTAAAGAGCAGTGACCTTTAGATTTAGCAGTAAGTAAATCATTGGTCACTTTAGTGAGGGCAGTTTCCATGGAGTGGTTAGGGCGGAAGCCTGAATGGAGATGGTCAAAGAGAGAGTTAGCAAACAGGTGATTAACCAGGTCAGCATAGACATAGACATCTTTCCAGTAGTATGGAAGCAAAAGGGAGAAGGGAGACAGGCCGGTAGCTGTAAAGAGCAGACAGGTCAAGGGAGGGTTTTTTAGGTATAGGAGATACAACGGCATGTTTAAATATAGAAGGAAAATTACCAGTGGAGAAGGACAAGTTAAAGAGAGATGTTAGGGCTGGAATGAAGGAAGAGGAGAGTGGGGGAATAAGATGAGAGGGAATGGGGTTGAGGGGGCAGGTGGTGAGACGTGTCCTGGATAGGAGAGATGAAAGACCCTGTTTTGTTATAGTAGTGAAGCTCGTTAGGGGGCAAGTAAAGGGATTAACCAATGAAGGGAGCTAGACATTGCAGTGGTAGGGATAGAGATGGAGGGGGTGAGCAAGGAAGGGAGATTGGGCAGAGCAATGGTAGTGGTTGGAAGCTGTAGGGAGGAGCTAGGGCGCACAGGAAAACCACTTTGGATGTTTTCAATTTTCTCTGTAAAATATGAGGCTATTTCATCAGCCGATAGACAGGGGGTAGGCGGAGGAGGTGGCAAACAGAGAAGGGAGTTGAATACTTTTAGAGCTGTTTGGGGTTATAGGATTGGGAGTATATGAGTGAAGAGAAGTAGTTTTGTTTGGCTAGGGACAAAGAGCTTCTGATCTGACAAAGGGCACTTTTAAATTCGAGAAAGTCGACTCTTGCGCCAGCGTCGCTCGGCTATACGGGGTCGCCTTTTCAACTTTTTTATCTGGTCAATAAGGCGATGGGTGGATAAGGGAGCAACAGAGTCAAGGGCACTGGAAACAGTGTTATGGTAGTGGACAGCTGCAAGGTAAGGGTCAGAGAAGGAGAGCATAGAGTTAAGTTGTTGGAGAGGGACAGAGAGCCAATGGGGGTCGAGATTACGCAGGTCCCTGCATCTGTACATTTGGTTGTTAGTGGTTACAGCCATGACAGATGACACAAGATTAAATTTGAGAAGATGATGATCGGACAGAGGAAAGGGAGAGTTGGAGAAGTTAGATATGGAGCAGAGATGGGTAAAGACCAGATCCAGTGTGTGCCCATTACAATGGGTCTGGGCAGAGGACCATTGGGTAAGGCCATTGGGTAAGGCCAAGGGAGGAGGTAAGAGAGAGAAGTTTAGTGGCAGCAGAGGTGTTGGTATCGATGGGGATATTGAAAAGGGGATGTCAGTGGATAGAAAGTGGGACAACCAAGCAGAGAAGTGGTCAAAGAAAGTGGTGATCGGGCCGGGTGGTCGATAAATAACTGCAATCTGCAGGGGCATGGGAGAGTAAACACGGACTGAGTGGAACTGAAAGGATAGTCGGGAGAGGGCTGGTAAGGGCGTGATGGGTTTGAAAGTACAGAGCTCGGAGAGAAGAATACCAACTCCCCCACCACATTTATTATCGGGCCTAGTGATGTGGCTGAAGTGAAGGCCACCATCACTATAAAGGGACCTGAACCCAGGCAAAAGTAAAATGTATCTACTATTACACGGGAAGATTAAATGAATCTATCACTGCCATTTTAATCTACTTGCGGAACTCTCTGTGTGGAGTCTGTAGTTCTTCTAACCAATGAATAATATATTTTTAGGAACATTATTAAGTGTCCAAAAACACAAGACAAGTCATCATTCGAATGGCAGTCTGAAGGCATTATGGCTTGCTTGGGTATTGATCAAATCCATATATATTTGACATGTTTATTAAAACTGTTTTTGCAAATGGACTTAGTCATGTTGTTTGGCAAGTAATGAGCAAGCCAAGATAAACAAAGTTCAGTTTATAGCACTTGCCCATTTACATCATTATGATATGGATATTTATTATGTATGTCTATTTACCAAACACAAGGATTTCAGAAGCAGAACATCTGGATGATAGCAATGTAACCAATGGGATCTTGAATCATCTCAGGACACCTAAACTGTTGGACCAGACACAGCAATCTAACGTGTGTTTATGACACATCTGGCACATTAGTAGTCTATGGAGACTGTACGTGTCACGACAAGCAACTAATGGAGACAGGAAACTTGGGTTCTAAACAAGTTTTTCATTCCTACACACACATATTTATCATCAGCCAAGATGTTAGTTCTAGGAACATAATTTGTATTGGAAGAGTGACATGGTTTAGAGCTTTTTAGCTCAATAAATGGGGTTTGTTTTGAGATTAAAAAGCTTGTGGAACCGAACTTACCCATGAATCCTTCAGGTGAGATGTTTCTGTTTCTTTTAATCCGTAAGTATGTATTGGAGTTTTGACCATTGATCTCCATTTCTCCACCCCATAACAGAGTTCAAAAATGGCAGAACAGTGATAGCCAGGTTCTAATACAAAATACAAAGAAAACAAATCTTTGTCTTTTATATAAGTGTCAACGTTTAGTCACAACTTAAAATACTGCCCTGTCCACCACTAAAGGGAGATCAGGACGTATGTTGCTATGCTCAACACAGATCATGGTCTAATTCTTTACCTGATCTTCAATCAATCAATGAATCAATCACCTAATAGACCAATGTGCTTCTCCCTCCAATGGAGAATGAGTGCCCTCAGTGGCTTGACAGTAATACTTGCACCTCAATCACCTTCTAGGCTGAACATCAAGGTCATCTTGCTGGACAACCTTAATTCACATTCAGGGAGATTCAATAAAAATAAAAATGGTGCTAATTTTGCCCCAGCCAATTAGATGTTACCTTTCAAATGGAAGCTAACATCTGATTGGTTAGGGAAAAATTTGCACCATTTTTACCAACATTAAATAAAACTTCTTATCGTTTAAAATGTTGCTAATTTTTCCCCAACCAATCAGATGTTAGCTTTCAAATTTTAAATAAGATCTGATTGGTTGGGGCAAAATTACCACCATTTTAAACGATAAGAACTTTTATTGAATCTCCCTGCTTATCATTTAAAATGGTGCTAATTTTGCCCCAACCAATCAGATATTATTTAACATTTGAAAGCTAACATCTGATTGGTTGGGGAAAAATTAGCACCATTTTAAACGATAAGAACTTTTATTGAATCCTTAAATGAGTTGGTTTCCTATACCAATCTGGTGATGGCCCTTCCTTGGGTACAATCACTTGTTACATACAGTTAATATGGTTAAACATAATATAATTCTGTAGAATTAGAATATACAGTAATGGTAACACCATTTATAAAAATACCAAAAAGGAATTTACCACAAGATCATGGAACCTTTTCTGTTTTTGAAACAGGGATTTACAATGTCCTCACAATTGTTATGGTGAATGTTTTCAGGGATACATAGGGTTCTGTGCTGTTGGAATTCATGCCACGTAACTCAACCACACACTGCACAAACAATCAAGTCCTTTAAAGAGAAATGTACTAGGAAGCTATAAGTAGGTCTATTGCTCTTATTCAGATACGTACAGGATCATAAATCCCAATAAACAATGGGAATGTGGCTTCTATTGCATCAGTGGCACAGTTCAGACTTGGCCCAACAGTAATTCTTTTCTGAACAAGGCTGAAAAAGATAAACCGGTTCAATTTAAAGGGACTAAATCATTGGTGACCAAGTTAATTTAAGTTCACGTGGATTAGGCTGAAAAATTATGATATTTTTATTTTTACCGCCAGATTTTATTTTCACAGATGAATAAATTACTACAATTAATCCCAAAAGAAAATGTTTACACATATATAGGGCGATTCAATAAAAGTTCTTATTGTTAAAAATGGTGCTAATTTTGCCCCAATCAATCAGATGTTAGATTTCAAATGTTAAATAAGATCTGATTGGTTGGGGCATTTACCCTTTTTAACGAAAATAACTTTTCTTGAACCTCCCTGTAAATATATTAACACTGTACCCATGCATTGGGGCACATCACCTATACATTGGTATTTCATGGAGTCTCCACCTTCTTATTCCAATAGCTGGCTTCATGCACTAGTTACACCTCTAGTTTTGGGTTGTTTATCAGATTTTCTTATCACATATATATTAGGGCCAGGTGAAAAAGTAAAAGCATATGGATATCAGGAAGCTCGTTATTGGATGGTATTTGTATTAATAAGGGGAAGAATTTTACCCTATAACTAAGTAACTTGGCCTTTTGGGTCACATTGGAACATGGATGAGAACAATATTCGCTGATAAAATTGTTTTTCCAATTGCCTTAATGGTGCTGAACTCAATGTCATAATCAATAAATAGTTTTATAGACTGTGTTATTATTATTTCTAAGCATTAAAGTTACTCGAGAGGTGCAATTAACTAGTTGTTTGTGCTTTGTTTGCTTTTAATCTGGGTGGATTTTTACCCTTTTTCAACACCTCTAAGTTATTTTAAATCACACCAAGTAGGATCCAATCCACCTTATGATACCTTGGCCCGACCAGCAGTTGCTTTACTCTGGGTGTATCCCTAGTGCCTGGTGTTTCCAATGTCTCATTACCATATGGTACAAGAATAACTAGTTTTCAAGCTACAGAGTTGTTATCATCTTAAACTAGAAGCTGTTACTAGAGTGTGTCTGCCATCAATCATATTTGGCCCAGTTATAAAAATCTAATGGCACTTTGACATTGTAATTAAAGTAGTAATAGACGTATCAGACATGACTCATTTTCCAATGCGGTTCCCAGGAGTAGGCACTGTGTTCATCCAATGTCAGCCAAGTAGCCACCAGTCCACCAATCAGTGTTAAGTCAGCCCTCTAATCTACCAATGAGTGTTGTCAGCCCTCCAGTCCACCAGTCAGTGTTAGTCAACCCACAGTCACTGTCAACCCACCTGCCAATAGGCTGCACTTAAAAGTAGTTTCAAGTGTCAAAAACCCTAGGAACGACCCTGTGTAACGCGTTCTTTTTCAAGTGTAAAAAAAGAACTAAAAAAATTTACCTGAAGAGCTTACAATCTAAGCACATTTATTTGATACATACAACCTATCAGTATGTCTTTATGATTGTGGGGAAACCGGAGTGCCTGGAGGAAACACATGCAAGCTCGGAGAGAACATACAAACTCCTTGCAGATGTGTCCAAAGGTGGAATCGAACTCAGGACTTCAGCGCTGCAAGGTATCAGTGCTAACCACCATCAACATGTACATGTTGCAAAGAATACAGAGTCTCCATTGGTGGGTATACAATTGCTCGGCCCTTATAGCAGGTACAGTGATAGGATAGGAAAGTGCTAATGATTACTGAAAAAAAACCAAGGTAGCAGATTAAACAAAGGGGTTCCTGCCCAAGGAATTAAGCATTTTTGCATAACCACACCCTCTAGTTGTACAGTGTAATTACAGATATACTATTGCAGGTTATTAAAATAGCAGACAGGTCAAAAGTACAGCACTTAACTTTTGAAGCAATTAACTTCACATTATTCACATTACTAATGTATCAGTTGCTGAACAAAGCAATTTAAAGGAAATATAACCGATTATATTCATACCTCCCAAAAATTAATTGTTCAGAGTATTTCCAAATATGAAAAGGATTATACCACCAATGGTGTCTACCCATCCTTCTATGGCAGAAGGGACTAATTCTGTAAGCTAGAAGTAGGGCAGACACCTATAGCCAGGTCCACCATTGGCGTTTACTATTAGTGTAAATGTATATATTGCTTTATCCTCACTGAACTAAGCTTTGATTTAAAAAAAAATCCAATTCTAAAATCCCAACCAATCACATACTAATGTTCTTTACTTAAAGCAATAGTGGAGGTTTGTACCGTGTTAGCCATACGCCCCCTTCATCAGACTGGATGTTACCAAACCGTCTAGCCTGGTGAAGGGGGTTTAGGACTCCTGAAAGCTTGCTATATTTTTTTTGTTCTCTAGTTAGCCAATAAAAGGTATCACAGCTCTACTTTTCCTTTCTTTCTTAAAGGGCAATTATCCTTAACAAGCAACTCATTTTGCCCCTAATTCTTGTGCCCGGGGTATAGCTTTAAAATACAAGCAGGGTTATTCAATAAAAGTTCTTATTGTTTAAAATGGTGCTAATTTTGCCCCAACCAATCAGATCTTATTTAACATTTGAAAGCTAACATCTGATTGGTTGGGGAAAAATTAGCACCATTTTAAACAATAAGAACTTTTATTGAATCTCCCTGTAGGTTCTAAGCCCTGGGTATAGATTTTATCCACTGTAATACATGCTAGGATGTTTACCTAATGGTAAGACTTTTTTTACAGAGTGTCTTCCGATAGGCCAGTCTCTGGACTTAGAAAGGAGGTGGGAACAGACCAGACAGACCAGTGATAATGACTTTAGGCTGGGTACACACCAGAAGATATTTTCGGCCGACCAACCAATTCAGGGTACTTTCGGTCTGTCGGCCGAAAATATCTCCTGGTGTGGGGCGGCCGGATCGGAAGAAAGGACGATCTAACGTGTTGGAAAAATCCAGATTGATCGCGCGCTTCCCTATGGGACCGTAGTGAGCTCTCAGTCTGGACAAATAGTCCCTCCATGTGTACCCAGCCTTAGGTAAGTATTCCAGCAGATTTAATCCACACCCAGAGGTGAGGACCAAGCAGCTTTTGTCGATACACTAGGAAAATTAAATGGGAGGGGGTTGTATTTTTAATCACACACAAGTGTTCTGGTCAGCTCATTAATTCTCAGTTGTGCCAAAACCTGCAGTGTGACCACACCATGCTTGGAAACCCAATAGGAAAAGTTAGTGTTCAGGGAGGCACAATGCTAATCAATGATTGCAAAAATAATGTGTTTATTGCTGCTTATAATACAACATGTTTCGAACGTACATGCAGGGTTGCCCCTATCATGAAGCAAACTGAAACGTGGGCTCAGGGCACATCCCTGCGGTAGACTTAAAAGGCGGCAGTTAAAAAAACAAACATTTCAGCACCAGTCCACCAATCAGTGTTAAGTCAGCCCTCCAATCCACCAATCAGTGTTGTCAGCCCTGCAGTCCACCAGTCAGTGTTAGTCAACCCACTGTCACCATCAACCCGTCTGCCGATAGGCTGCATTTAAAAGTTGTTTCAAGTGTCTCAAGTGTTTTCAACACCCCTGTGTACACAAGTTCTTTTTCAAGAGTAAAAACACGCATGTATGTTTGAGCATTAAAGTAAATGTAACCCCTTGAAGAACTGGATGAAATAACTGTGTGTATGTTCAGTAACTGGCCACACCCCTGACCTCAGTCACATGCTCCCTTGTCTATTCTGTCCCTCAATAAAAGTTCTATAGTTCAAATAACAACCCATTAAAGTCAACAGGGAAAAATGTTCGGAAAATTCAGATAAAAGAGCAATGGTAACCTACTGTAAATGGCTGTGGCACCTGGGATATGGTCTGGGGAACACGTCACTATCACCAAAACTTGTTTAAATCCTAACTCATTTAAATCATTTGTAGCTGTATTGTTTGCTGTTGTCAAACCCACAAGTAGTGATGGACCGGAACGTGAACCCGAACCCAAGTACCTGCCGATTTCGGTGACCTCGAATGTGATTGTCGGTAACCCACAAATGTAGCCTCTGATTTCGCCAGTAATATAAGACCAGGAGCCTACCAGTAATATAAGACCAGGAGCTTACCAGTAATATAAGACAAGGATCCCACCTATAATATAAGACAAGGAGCCCACCAGTAATATAAGACCAGGAGCCTACCAGTAATATAAGACCAGGAGCCTACCAGTAATATAAGACCAGGAGCCTACTAGTAATATAAGACCAGGAGCCTACCAGTAAGTTTTACACCAGGAGCCTACCAGGAACTAAAAGACCAGAAGCCTACCAGTTATATAAGACCAGGAGCCTACCAATAATAAAGTATAAGACCGGCACCCACCAGTAATATAAGACCAGGAGCCTCCCAGTAATATAAGACCAGGAGCCAACCAGTAATATGAGACCAAGAGCCTACCAATAATATAAGACCAGAAGCCTACCAGTAATATAAGACTAGGAGCCTACCAGTAATATAAGACCAAGAGCCTACCAATAATATAAGACCAGAAGCCTACCAGTAATATAAGACCAGGAGCTTACCAGTAATATAAGACCAGGAGCCTACCAGTAATATAAGGCCAGGAGCCCACAAGTTATATAAGACTATTAGCCCATCAGTAATTCAAGACCAGAAGCTTACCAGTAATATAAGACCAGGAGCCTACCAGTAATATAAGGCCAGGAGCCTACCAGTAATATAAGACCAAGAGCCCATCAGTAATATAAGATCAGAGGTCTACCAGTAATATAAGACCAGGAGCCCATCAGTAATATAAGATCAGAGGTCTACCAGTAATATAAGACCAGGAGCCCATCAGTAATATAAGACCAGGAGCCCACCAGTAATACAGTATAAGAGCAGAAGTCTACCAGTAATATAAGACCAAGAGCCTACCAGTAATATAAGACCAGGAGTCCATCAGTAATATAAGACCAGGAGCCCATCAGTAATATAAGACTGGAAGCCTATCGGTAATATAAGACCAGGAGCCTCCCAATAATATAAGACTAGGAGCCCATCAGTAATATAAGACCAGGAGCCCACCAGTAATATAAGACCTGGAGCCCATCAGTAATACAGTATAAGACCAGAAGTCTACCAGTAATATAAGACCAGGAGCCTACCAGTAATATAAGACCAGGAGTCTACCAGTAATATAATACTAGGAGAATACCAGTAATATAAGACCAGGAGCCTACCAATAATATAAGACCAGAAGTCTACCAGTAAGATAAGACCAGGAGCCTACCAGTAATATAAGACCAGGAGTCTACCAGTAATATAATCCTAGGAGAATACCAGTAATATAAGACCAGGAGCCTACCAGTAATATAAGACCCGAAGCCTACCGGTAATATAAGACCAGGAGCCTACCAGTAATATAAGACCAGGAGCCCATCAGTAATATAAGACCAGAGGTCTACCAGTAATATAAGACCAGAGGTCTACCAGTAATATAAGACCAGGAGCCTACCAGTAATATATGACCAGGAGCCTGCCAGTAATATATGACCAGGAGCCTACCAATAATATAAGACCAGGAGCCTACCAGTAATATAAGACCAGGAGCCCATCCAGTAATATAAGACCAGAGGTTTAAAATCGAACATTACAATTGTGGGTTACCGAAATCAGAGGCTACATTTATGGGTTACCAACCATAACGTTCGAGGGTCACCGAAATCGAACATTACATTTGTGGGTTACCGACCATTACATTCGAGGGTCACCGAAATCGAACATTACAATTGTGGGTTACCGACAATCACATTCGAGGGTCACCGAAATCGAACATTACAATTGTGGGTTACCGAAATCAGAGGCTACATTTGATTCGGTAACCCACAATTGTAATGTTCGATTCGTGTGACCCTCGAAAGTGATTGTCGGTAACCACAAATGTAGCCTCTGATTTCGGTAACCCACAATTGTAATGTTCGATTTCGTGGACCCTGAATGTAATGGTCGGTAACCCACAAATGTAATGTTCGATTTCGGTGACCTCGAATGTTATGGTTGGTAACCTACAAATGTAGCCTCTGATTTCGGTAACCCACAATTGAATGTTCGATTCGGTGACCCTCGAATGTAATGGTCGGTAACCCACAAATGTAATGTTCGATTTCGGTGACCCTCGACGTTATGGTTGGTAACCCATAAATGTAGCCTCTGATTTCGGTAACCCACAATTGTAATGTTCGATTTCGGTGACCCTCGAATGTAATGGTGGTAACCCACAAATGTAATGTCGATTTCGGTGACCTGAAGTAATGTTCGGTAACCTACAAATGTAGCCTCTGATTTCGGTACCCACAATTGTAATGTATCGTTCGAAAACCCTCGAATGTAATGTTCTATTTTCGATAAACCCGTCAATTGCCCAATCTTGAAAAAGAAGAGTGTTGAACGTGTTATGGTGATAGTGACATGTTCCCAGCCATTCCCAGCTGCCACAGCCATTTACAGTAAGTTACCATGTTAGTTAGCTGTAAATCACCCGGACTTTTCGTACTATTATCTCCCATTGCTTTCATGGGTTCATTTCCGAACTTCCGAACAAACCGAACTTCAGAAAGTTCAGCCATCTTTACCGACAAGTAATAATTGTTTCTCTTTATCTGTCTCTCCCCCGCCTTGTTGATAAGCAATTGGATGCTACTGTAGATGGGAATTATTCTTGGAATTAGGTTTTCTAAAAATATCCAAGTTAATTCATCCCTGACCTGGATTTTGTTTCAAAACCACTTCCTAGAATTCTTCTTTGAAACTAGCACTTGTTTCTATTAATGAAACAAACAACCTGTGATCATTTATATAAACTTTAGGCTAGGAATTCCATGGTGATCCTACAGAAAAAAAAAAATCCACCATCAATTTCATCTTTACAGTGGGAGTGTAGGATGGATCTGGACTCTCCATGCAATGTTGGTGGGTAGCGCCAGATTCCAAACAAATATTACTCAACTACCCATATTTTATTCTTTTACAGTTGGGTACCAAAAGAAAGAATTGCCATCATGGGTTTACTATGGAGATTATGTGTTAGACTACTTAAATCATAGTCTCAAATAAACACAGTACCACTAATTTAAATGTGGTGTATACCAAGGCATATGATCTGGAATATCATAAGAATAGGTAATTGTGGGGTGTGTAGTATTGGGACAAACTGTAGTTTAGAAGATTACTTAGATTAGATAGTTAGAACCCATTAGGTTTTGTGAGGCTGGGTGCACACGGTAGGATTTTTGGGGTCAACCGACTGATATTTCCATGTATTGCTTGCTCGACCCCCAATGTTCTATGAGATTGCACGCTTGGTCTTGACAACATGAATTCATTTGGTTTATTCGATCAAAGGAAGTAAGTAAGAAGTAGATAGTTGGGAAGTCAGGAGTCAGTATTCCTGCTCCCATCATTCAGTAAAACTCAGGAAATCAATAGTTGCCCATCTTTACTTCTGATTCTAAGAGACACTGTCAGGGCACAAGCTTTTATCAGGCTGCAAAGTTATCAGATATCAGGCATGTACACAATCCACCTATTTATTGTCTGAGTCTTGCTGCCCAATGGGAGTCTGAACACTGACTCCTATCTCCCCAACTAATACACTTTCAAATAAAGAAAGTTAGAGATTTCAGGTGTGTTCCTTTAAGTTTTTTAATCGTGGAAATAATGTGTGTTTTCCTGGAAGAGGAAAACAAATCCTTGGCTCCAGTTGAAGTAGTTTGACTTGTCCCTAGACATATCTTGTATAAATGCGTATAATTACATTATTTAATGCATGAACTGATAAAAATGCACCCCACCCTCTACTGCATCTGACAATACAACTTTTCTTGGAGTTGGATTTCCATGTCCACTCTTCTTGCTAGGGTGACTCAAGGGTTCGCAACGATGCCTTGCCACATTTCGCCTTTGACTCACCTCAAATCAAATCCACTTAAGGCTACATCTGCCAGAAATTTGTTCATCCAGTACAGATGTAGGTCTGCACTGTAAGATCAAACTTATAAGGTAGTCAAATGCCACCAGCAGTCAACAATCCCCCAATGATGAGCTCTACATGTTTCATCAATACCTAAGATTGGAATTATAATTACATACCAGGAGCCCTACCAGGAACACTAAGACCAGAAACGCCACCAGCCAATCACACAACAGAGCCTATCCTCAATTCACTCCGAAGCTCCAGTCGTTTTCTCTATAGCTTACTCAACTAAGCCACCTCTCACCATCTCATAGCCATTTTCCCCCCCCGTGTCTCTACCCTATCTCCAGTAAGTCCCCCTTTACCCCCAGGAGCCTTCCTCCGAACTCCAAACCGACTCTTCCTTTTTCAGTATCGGGTCATCCGGGTCACCCTTCTCATCTTCTTCCCCCCAGTCCACCTCCATTCTCCTCCTCTTCCTTCCCAACCAGCCTCCCTCCCCCCCCCCCCCCCCCCTTCCTTCCCTCCCCCCCTCCCCCTCCCCCCCCCTTCCCCCTTCCCCCTCCCTCCATTTTTATCAGTTCATGCAATTAAATAATGTATCGCCCAACGCACGGTGTGTGGTGAATCCACACTAGAAGGTCTATGGGACGAAGTCCAAACTTACTTCAACTGGAGCCAGAAGGATTTGTTTTCCTCTTCCAGGAAAACACACATTTTTCCACGATTAAAAAACTTAAGGAACACACCTGAAATCTCTAACTTTCTTTATTTGAAAGTGTATTAGTTGGGGAGAAGGAGTCAGTGTTCAGACCTCCCATTGGGCAGCAAGACTCAGACAATAAAAGGTGAATTTGTGTACATGCCTGATATCTGATAACTTTGCAGCCTGATAAAAGCTTGTGCCCTGACAGTGTCTCTTAGAATCAGAAGTAAGATGGGCAACTATTGATTTCCTGAGTTTTACGAATGATGGGAGCAGGAATACTGACTCCTGACTTCCCAACTAATCTACTTCTTAACTTACTACCTTTAGATCGAATAAACCAAATGAATATCTTGTTTGTCAAGACCAAGCGTGCAATCTCATAGAAGACATTTGGTCGAGCAAGCAATACATGGAAAATCAGTCGTTGACCCAAAAATCCTACCGTGTGCACCCAGCCTCACAAAACCTAATGTTTCTAACTATCTAATAGTAATCTTCTAAACTACAGTTTGTCCCAATACTAACACCCCACAATTACCTATTCTTATGATATTCCAGATCATATGCCTTGGTATACACCCACAGTTTAAATTAGTGGTACTGTGTTATTTGAGACTATGATTAAAGTAGTCTACACATAATCTCCATAGTAAACCCATGATGGCATTCTTTCTTTTGGTACCCAACTGTAGGAATAAAAATAATGGGTAGTTGAGTAATAATTTGTTTGGAGATCTGGCGCTACCCATCCAACATTGCATGGAGAGTCCAGATCCATCCTACACTCCCACTGTAAAATGAAATTGATGGTGGGATTTTTTTTTTCTTGGTAGGATCACCATGGAATTCCTAGCCTAGCAAGTTTATATAAATGATCACAGGTTGTTTGTTTCATTAATAGAAACAAGTCTAGTTTCAAAGAAGAATTCTAGGAAGTGTTTTTGAAACAAAATCCAGGTCAGGGAGAATTAACTTGGATTTTTTAGAAAACCTAATTCCAAAATAATTCCCATCTACATTAGCATCCAATTGCTTATCAACAAGGGCGGGAGAGACAGATAAAGAGAAACAATTATTACTTGTCGGTAAAGATGGCTGAACTTTCTGAAGTTCGGTTTGTTCGGAAGTTCGGAAATGAACCCATAAAAGCAATGGGAGATAATAGTACGAAAAGTCCGGGTGATTTACAGCTAAACTAACAATGGTAACTTACTGTAAATGGCTGTGGCAGCTGGGAAATGGTCTGGGGAACATGTCCCTTCACCATAACACGTTCAAACACTTCTTTTTCAAGATTGGGCAATTGCGGGTTTATCGAAAATAGAACATTACATTCGAGGGTTTTCGAACGATACATTACAATTGTGGGTTACCGAAATCAGAGCCTACATTTGTAGGTTTACCGACCTTACAATTCGTTCGGTAACCCACAAATGTAATGTTCGATTTCGGTGACCCTCGAATGTAATGTTCGGTAACCTACAAATGTAGCCTCTGATTTCGGTAACCCACAATTGTAATGTATCGTTCGAAAACCCTCGAATGTAATGTTCTATTTTCGATAAACCCGTCAATTGCCCAATCTTGAAAAAGAAGTGTTTGAACGTGTTATGGTGATAGTGACATGTTCCCCAGACCATTTCCCAGCTGCCACAGCCATTTACAGTAAGTTACCATTGTTAGTTTAGCTGTAAATCACCCGGACTTTTCGTACTATTATCTCCCATTGCTTTCATGGGTTCATTTCCGAACTTCCGAACAAACCGAACTTCAGAAAGTTCAGCCATCTTTACCGACAAGTAATAATTGTTTCTCTTTATCTGTCTCTCCCCGCCCTTGTTGATAAGCAATTGGATGCTACTGTAGATGGGAATTATTCTTGGAATTAGGTTTTCTAAAAATATCCAAGTTAATTCATCCCTGACCTGGATTTTGTTTCAAAACCACTTCCTAGAATTCTTCTTTGAAACTAGCACTTGTTTCTATTAATGAAACAAACAACCTGTGATCATTTATATAAACTTGCTAGGCTAGGAATTCCATGGTGATCCTACCAAGAAAAAAAAATCCCACCATCAATTTCATCTTTACAGTGGGAGTGTAGGATGGATCTGGACTCTCCATGCAATGTTGGATGGGTAGCGCCAGATCTCCAAACAAATTATTACTCAACTACCCATTATTTATTATTCCTACAGTTGGGTACCAAAAGAAAGAATTGCCATCATGGGTTTACTATGGAGATTATGTGTTAGACTACTTTAAATCATAGTCTCAAATAACACAGTACCACTAATTTAAACTGTGGTGTATACCAAGGCATATGATCTGGAATATCATAAGAATAGGTAATTGTGGGGTGTTAGTATTGGGACAAACTGTAGTTTAGAAGATTACTTAGATTAGATAGTTAGAACCCATTAGGTTTTGTGAGGCTGGGTGCACACGGTAGGATTTTTGGGGTCAACCGACTGATATTTCCATGTATTGCTTGCTCGACCCAAATGTCTTCTATGAGATTGCACGCTTGGTCTTGACAAACATGATATTCATTTGGTTTATTCGATCTAAAGGTAAGTAAGTTAAGAAGTAGATTAGTTGGGAAGTCAGGAGTCAGTATTCCTGCTCCCATCATTCAGTAAAACTCAGGAAATCAATAGTTGCCCATCTTTACTTCTGATTCTAAGAGACACTGTCAGGGCACAAGCTTTTATCAGGCTGCAAAGTTATCAGATATCAGGCATGTACACAACTTCACCTATTTATTGTCTGAGTCTTGCTGCCCAATGGGAGGTCTGAACACTGACTCCTATCTCCCCAACTAATACACTTTCAAATAAAGAAAGTTAGAGATTTCAGGTGTGTTCCTTTAAGTTTTTTAATCGTGGAAAATAATGTGTTTTTCCTGGAAGAGGAAAACAAATCCTTCTGGCTCCAGTTGAAGTAGTTTGACTTGTCCCTAGACATATCTTGTATTAAATGCGTTAATAATACATTATTTAATTGCATGAACTGATAAAAATGCACCCAACCCTCTACTGCATCTGACAATACAACTTTTCTTGGAGTTGGATTTCCATGTCTCACTCTTCTTGCTAGGGTGACTCAAGGGTTCGCAACGATGCCTTTGCCACATTTCGCCTTTGACTCATCCTCAAATCAAATCCACTTAAGGCTACATCTGCCAGAAATTTGTTCATCCAGTACAGATGTAGGTCTGCACTGTAAGATCAAACTTATAAGGTAGTCAAATGCCACCAGCAGTCAACAATCCCCCAATGATGAGCTCTACATGTTTCATCAAATACCTAAGATTGGAATTATATAATTTACATACCAGGAGCCTACCAGGAACTAAAAGACCAGAAGCCCACCAGCAATATAAAATCAGGAGCCTATCAGTAATATAACATCAGAAGACTACCAGTAAGTTTTACACTAGGAGCCTACCAGGAACTAAAAGACCAGGAACCTACCAGTAATATAACTGTCTGAGAGGAAGGGAAAGATGGGCTTACTGTATGTAATGATGGGCTCCAGGTCTTAATTACGGTGGCTACTGGTCTTATTACTGAGATGGCTTAATCTGTTATTATTGGAGCTCCTGGTCCTTATATTACGAAGGGCTTCCACTTACTATTAAGAGGCCTGGTCTTAATTACAGTGACTCCGGCTATATACTCTGGTAGGCTCTTGTCTTATATTACTGGTACTCTGCTCGATTCTGTATCTGTGGCCCTGGTCTATATACGTGGGCTCCTGTCTTATATTTGGTAGGCTCTGAGTCTTATATTACATGGGCTCCCTGGTCTTATTTACGGTAGACCTCTGATCTTATATTACTGATGGGCTCTTGGTCTTATATTACTGGTAGGCTCCTGACCTTATATTAATCTGGTAGCTCCTGGTCTTATATACGGGTAAGCTTTCTGGTCTTGAATTACTGATGGGCTAATGTCTTATATCTTGTGGGCTCCTGGCTTATATTACTGGTAGGCTCCTGGTCTTATATTACTGGTAAGCTCCTGGTCTTTTTTGTAGCTTGTCTATATATTTGGTAGGCTCTTGGTCTTATATTATTGTAGGCTCCTAGTCTTATATTACTGGTAGGCTTCTGGTCTATATTATTGGTAGGCTCTTGGCTCATATACTGGTTGGGCTCCTGGTCTATTACTGGGAGGCTCCTGGTTATATTACTGGTGGTGCCGGTCTTTACTTTTATTTGGTAGGCTCCTGGTCTTATATAACTGGTAGGCTTCTGTGTCTTTTAGTTCCTGGTAGGCTCCTGGTTATTAAACTTACTGGGTCGGCCTCCGTCTTTTATATCCGATTAGGCTCCTGGTCATATTACTGGTAGCTCCGTTCTTAATTACTGTATTTGTCTTATATTACGGTGGGCTCCTTGTCTTTATATTATGTGGGATCCTTGTCTTTATTACTGGTAAGCTCCTGGTCTTATATTACTGGTAGTCCTCTTATTCTGGTAGGCTCCTGGTTATATTACTGGTAGGCTCTGGTCTTATATACCGATGGGCTCCTGGTCTTATATTATGGTACCTCTGGTCTTTATTACCGATGGCTCCTGTGTCTTATATTACTGGCAGGCTCCTGCCTTATATTACTGGTAGGCTCCTGGTCCTTCTATATTACGGTAGGCTTCTGGTCTTATATTACTGAGGGCTCCTGGTCTTATATTACTGGTAGGCTCCTGGTATTATATTACTGGTAGGCTTCTGGTCTTAAATTACTGATGGGCTATAGTCTTATATTACTTGTGGGCTCCTGGTCTTATATTACTGGTAGGCTTCTGGTCTTATATTGTTGGTAGGCTCTTGGTCTTATATTACTGGTAGGCTCCTGGCCTTATATTACTGGTAGGCTCCTGGTCTTATATTACTGATGGGCTCCTGGTCTTATATTACTGGTAGACCTCTGGTCTTATATTACTGATGGGCTCTGGGTCTATATTACTGTAGGCCTCTGGCCTTATTTACTGCTAGGCTCTGTCTTATATTACTGTGGCTCTGGTATTCTATTACTGGCAGGCTTCGGTTGTTATATGATGGGCTCTGGTTCTTTATTTACTGTAGACCCTCTGGTCTTTATATTACTGATGGCTCCTGGTCTTATATTACTGGTAGGCTCCTGTCCTTATATTACTGGTAGGCTCTTGGTCTTTATTACTGGTAGGCCTTCTGTCTTATATTACTGATGGGCTGCTGGCTTTATATTCCTGGTAGGCTCCTGGTCTTATATTACTGGTAAGCTTCTGGTCTTATATTATTATGATGGGCTAACTGGTCTTATTATTGGTAGGCTTCTGGTCTTTATTATTGGTAGCTCTTGGTCTTTTAGTTCCTGGTGTAAAACTTACTAGTGTCCCTTCTGGTCTTATATTACTGGTAGGCTCTCGGTCTTATATTCCTGGTGGGCTCTTGTCTTATACTGTATTATTGGTGGCTCCTAGTCTTATAACAGGCAGCTTCTGGTCTTTAGTTCCTGGTAGGCACCTGTGTAAAACTTACTGGTAGGCTCCTGTTCTTATATTCTAGTAGGCTCTGTGTCTTATATTACTAGTAGCTACTGGTCTTATTTACCTGGTAGGCTCCTGGTCTTATATTACTGGTGGCTCCTGGTCTTATTTACTGTAGGCTCCTGTCTTATTACTTGTAGGCTCCTGGTCTTATATACTGGTAGGCTCCTGGTTTTATTACTGGTGGCTCCTTGTCTTATATTATGGTAGGATCATGGTCTTATTACTGGTAGCTCCTGGTCTTATATTACGGGTGGTTTCTGGTCTTATATTGTTGGGAGGATCCTGTCTTATATTTCTTGTAGCTTTCTTCTTATTACGGTGGGCTCCTGGTCTTATATTATTGGTAGGATCCTGGTCTTATATTACTGGTAGGCTCCTGGTCTTATATTATTGGTAGGCTCCTGGTCTTATATTGTTGGTAGGCTCCTGGTCTTATATTTCTTGTAGGCTTCTGGTCTTATATTGCTGGTGGCTCCTGGTCTTATATTACTGGTAGGCTCCTGGTCTTATATTACTGGTAGGCTCCTGGTCTTATTACTGGTGGGCTCCTTGTCTTATATTATAGGTAGGATCCTTGTCTTATATTACTGTAAGCTCCGTCTATATTAGTAGCTCTCTGTCTTATATTACTGGTAGGCTCCTGGTCTTATATTATGGTAGGCTCCTGTCTCGTATATTACCGATGGGCTCCTGTCTTATATTACTGTAGACCTCTGGTCTTATATTACCGATGGGCTCCTGGTCTTATATACTGGCAGCTCCTGGCCTTATTTACTGGTAGGCTCCTGGTCTTATATTACTGGTAGGCTTCTGGTCTTATATACTGATGGCTCCTGGTCTTAATTACTGGTAGGCTCCTGGTATTATATTACTGGTAGGCTTCTGGTCTTAAATTACTGATGGGCTAATAGTCTTATATTACTTGTGGGCTCCTGGTCTTATATTACTGGTAGGCTTCTGGTCTTATATTGTTGGTAGGCTCTTGGTCTTATATTACTGGTAGGCTCCTGGCCTTATATTACTGGTAGGCTCCTGGTCTTATATTACTGATGGGCTCCTGGTCTTATATTACGGGAGACCTCTGGTCTTATATTACTGATGGGCTCCTGGTTCTTATATTACTGGTAGCTCCTGGCCTTATATTCTGGTAGGCTCTGGTCTTATATTACTGGTAGGCTTCTGGTCTTATATTCTGGTAGGCTCCTGGTGTTATATTACTGATGGGCTCCTGGTCTTATATTTACGGTAGACCTCTGGTCTTATATTACTGATGGGCTCCTGGTCTTATATTACTGGTAGGCTCCTGGCCTTATATTACTGGAGGCTCCTGGTCTTATATTACTGGTAAGCTCTGGTCTTATATTACGTGGGCTAATGGTCTTATATTATTGGTAGGCTTCTGGTCTTTTATTATTGGTAGGCTCTTGGTCTTTTAGTTCCTGGTGTAAAACTTACTAGTAGTCTTCTGGTCTTATATTACTGGTAGGCTCCTGGTCTTATATTACTGGTGGGCTCTTGGTCTTATACTGTATTATTGGTAGGCTCCTAGTCTTATATAACAGGCAGGCTTCTGGTCTTTTAGTTCCTGATAGGCACCTGGTGTAAAACTTACTGGTAGGCTCCTGTTCTTATATTACTAGTAGGCTCCTGGTCTTATATTACTAGTAGGCTCCTGGTCTTATATTACTGGTAGGCTCCTGGTCTTATTACTGGTAGGCTCCTGGTCTTATATTACGGTAGCCCTCCTGGTCTTTATTCTGGTAGGCTCCTGGTCTTATATTACTGGTAGGCTCCTGGTTTTTATACTGGTGGGCTCCTTGTCTTATATATAGGTAGGATCATGGTCTTATATTACTGGTAAGCTCCTGGTCTTATATTACTGGTGGGTTTCTGGTCTTATATTGTTGGAGGATCCTGGTCTTATATTCTTGTAGGCTTCTGGTCTTATATTACTGGTGGGTTCCTGGTCTTATATTACTGGTGGGCTCCTTGTCTTATATTATAGGTAAGACCATGGTCTTATATAATGGTAAGCTCGGTCTTTATATACTGGTGGGTTTCTGGTCTTATATTGTTGGGAGGATCCTGGTCTTATATTTCTTGTAGGCTCTGGTCTATATTACTGGTGGCTCCTGGTCTTATATTATGGTAGGATCCTGGTCTTATATTACTGGTGGCTCCTGGTTCTTATATTTTGGTAGGCTCCTGGTCTTATATTGTTCATAGGCTCCTGGTCTTATATTTTTGTAGCTTCTGGTCTTATATGCGGTGGGCTCCTGGTATTATATACGGTAGGCTCCTGGTCTTATATTACTGGTAGGCTCCTGGTCTTATATTACTGGTGGGCTCCTTTCTTAATATTATAGGTAGGATCATGGTCTTATATTACTTGAACGCTCTGGTCTTTATATTCGGTACGCTCCTGGTCTTTATATACTGGTGGGTTTCTGGTCTTATATTGTTGGGGGATCCTGGTCTTATATTTCTTGTAGGCTTCTGGTCTTATATTACTGGTAGGATCCTGGTCTATATTATTGGTAGGCTTCTGGTCTATATTTCTTGTAGGCTTCTGGTCTTATATTGCTGGTAGGATCTGGTCTTATATTACTGGTTAACCTCCTGGGCTTATATTACTGGTGGGCTTCTGGTCTTTTATTACTGGTAGGCTCCTGGTCTTAATTATTGGTAGGCTCCTGGACTTATTTTACTGGTAGGCTCCTGGTCTAATTTTCTGGTAGGCTTCTGGTCTTATATTACAGGTAGGCTTCTGGTATATTTCTGGTAGGCTTCTGGTCTTTATATTAACTGGTAGGCTCATGGTCTTAATTACTGGTAGGCTTCCGGTCTTATATTACTGGTAGCTCCAGGTCTTATTACTGGTAGGCTCCTGGTCTTATATTACTGGCAGGCTTCTGGTCTTATATTACTGGTAGGCTCCTGGTCTTATATTACTGGTAGGCTCCTGGTCTTATATTACTGATGGCTGTCCTGGTCTTTATTACTGGTAGACCTCTGGTCTTATATTACTGATGGGCTCTTGGTCTTATATTACTGGAGGCTCCTGGCCTTATATTACTGGTAGGCTCCTGTCTTATATTACGGGTAGGCTTCTGTCTTATATTACTGATTGGCTCCTGGTCTTATATTATGGTAGGCTCCTGTCTTATATTACTGGTAGGCTTCTGGTCTTAAATTACTGATGGGCTAATGGTCTTATATTACTTGTATGCTCGGTCTATAACTGGTAGTCTTCTGTCTTTATTATTGTAGGCTCTTGGTCTTAATTACTGTAGGCTCTGGTCATATATTACTGGTAGGCTTCGGTATTATATATTGGTAGGCCTTGGTCTCATATTACTGGTGGCTCCTGGTCTTATATTACTGGAGGCTTCTGGTCTTATATATTGGTAGGCTCTTGGTCTCATATACTGGTTGCTCCTGGTCTTATAAGACCAGGAACTCACGTAATATAAGACAGGAACCTCCCAGTAATATATTATGGTAGGAGGTTGGCTCTTAGTGTCTACTCTCTTATGATAGTTCACTGGTCTGCCTGGTCTTATATTACTGGGAGGTTCCGGTCTTTAATTGATTGGTAGGCTCTTGGTCTAGTTCCTGGTGTAAAACTTACTGGTAGTCTTCTGTCCTATATTACTGGTAGGCTCCTGGTCTTATATTACTGGGGAGCTCCTGTCTTATACTGTATTTTGGTAGGGCGCCTAGTCTTGTATAACAGGTAGGCTTCTGGTCTTTTATTTCCTGGTTGGCTCCTGTGAATTACACTGTAGGCTCCTGGTCATTTTACTAGTAGGCTCCTGGTCTTATATTACTGGTAGGCTCCTGGTCTTATATTACTGGTCGGCTCCTTGTCTTATATTATAGGTAGGATCATGGTCTTATATTACTGGTAAGCTTCTGGTCTTATATACGGGTAGGCTCCTGGGTCTTATATTATTGGTAGGCTCCTGGTCTTATATTGTTGGGAGAATCCTGGTCTTATATTTCTTGTAGGCTTCTGGTCTTATATTACTGATGGCTCCTGGTCTTATATTATTGGTAGGATCCTGGTCTTATATTACTGTTAAGCTTCTGGTCTTATATTACTGTAGGCTCCGGTCTTATATTATTGGTAGGCTCCTGTCTATTGTGTGGTATTTTATATATTATGTGTGGGTCTCCTGGTCTTATAATGTGTGGTATGATGAAGCTCTGTTAATTTAGGGTCTGGTCTTATGATGTCTGTATAGGTGGCTCGTCACTGGTGATCCTGCCTATGTATTACGGGGGCTTCGGTCTTATA
This sequence comes from Hymenochirus boettgeri, assembly GCA_019447015.1. Lineage (NCBI taxonomy): Eukaryota > Metazoa > Chordata > Amphibia > Anura > Pipidae > Hymenochirus > Hymenochirus boettgeri. The sequence continues at coordinate 6,316,260 of CM033473.1, read as the reverse complement.
TTACTGGTAGGTTCCTGGTCTTATATTATTGTAGGCCCTGGACTTATTTTACTGGTAGGCTCCTGGTCTTAATTTCTGGTAGGCTTGCTGGCTTTATATTACAGGTAGGCTTCTGGTCTTATTCTGGTAGGCTTCTGGTCTTATTTACGGGTAGCTCATGGTCTTAATACTGGTAGGCTCCTGGTCTTATATTATTGGCAGGCTTCTGGTCTTATATTACTGGTAGACCTCTGTCTGTATTACTGATGGGCTCCTGGTCTTATTTGCTGGAGGCTCCTGGTCTTAATATTACTGGCAGGCTTCTGGTCTTATATTACTTGTAGACCTCTGTTTGATTCTGATGGGCTCCTGGTCTTAATTACTGGTAGGCTCCTGGTCTTATATTTCGGCAGGCTTCTGGTCTTATATTACTGGTAGACCTCTGGTCTGTATTACTGATGGGCTCCTGGTCTAAATGTAGGCTCCTGGCCTTATATTACTGGTAGGCTCCTGGTCTTATATCTGGTAGGCTTCTGATCCTTTTATTCTGATGGGCTCCTGGTCTTATATTACTGGTAGGCTCCTGGTCTTATATTACTGGTAGGCTCCTGGTCTTAAATTATTGTTGGGCTCTGGTATTATATTACTTGTCGGCTCCTGGTCATATTTATTGGTAGGCACTTGGTCTTATATTACTGGTAGGTTACTGGTCTTATATAACTGGTAGGCTCTTGGTCTTATATTACTGGTAGGCTCCTGGTCTTATATTACTGGTATGCTCCTGGTCTTATATTACTGGGAGGTTCCTGGTCTTATATTATTGGTAGGCTCTTGGTCTTTTAGTTACTGGTAGGCTACTGGTTTAAAATGTACTGGTAGGCTCCTGATCTTATATTACTGGTAGGTTCCTGGTCTTTTAGTTCCTGGTAGGCTCCTGGTGTAAAACTTACTGGTAGTCTTCTGGTGTATATTCGGCTGATTACTGGTATGGCTCCTGGTTCTTATGAGCCTACCAGGAACTAAAAGACCAGGAACCTACCAGTAATATAAGACCAGGAGCCTACCAGTAATATAACACCAGAAGACTACCAGTAAGTTTTACACCAGGAGCCTACCAGGAACTAAAAGACCAGGAACCTACCAGTAATATAAGATCAGGAGCCTACCAGTAATATGACCAAGAGCCTACCAGTTATATAGACCAGTAACCTACCAGTAATATAAGACCAAGTGCCTACCAATAATATTGACCAGGAGCCGACAAGTAATATATACCAGGAGCCCAACAATAATTTAAGACCGAAGCCTACCAGTAATATAAGACCAGGAGCCTACCAGTAATATAAGACCAGGAGCCCATCAGTAATAAGGATCAGAAGCCTACCTTAATATAAGACCAGGAGCCTACCAGTAATATAAGGCCAGAGCCTACCAGTAATATAAGACCAGGACCCATCAGAATACAACCAGAGTCTACCAGTAATTAAACAGACACGCTGCAGAAATATAAGACCAGGAGCCTACCAGTAATATAAGACCAGGAGAGCCCATCAGTAATACAAGACCAGAGGTCTACAAGTAATATAAGACCAGAAGCCTGCCAGTAATATAAGACCGGAGCCTACCAGAAATATAAGACCAGGAGCCCATCAGTAATACAGACCAGAGTCTACCAAATATAAGACCAGAAGCCTGCCAATAATATAAGACCAGGAGCCTACCAGTAATATAACCATAAGCTACCAGTAATATAAGACCAGAAGCCTACCAGAAATATAAGACCAGAAGCCTACCTGTAATTAAGACCAGAAAGCCTACCAGAATATAAGACCAGGAGCCTACCAGTAAAATAAGTCCAGGAGCCTACCAATAATATAAGACCAGAACCTACCAGTAATATAAGACCAGAAGCCCACCAGTAATATAAGGCCAGGAGCTTACCAGTAATATAAGACCAGATCCTACTAATAATATAAGACCAGGAGCCCACCAGCAATATAAGACCAGAAGCCTACAGAAATTATAAGACCAGAGCTTACCAACAATATAAGACCAGGAGCCTACCATATATAAGACCAGGAGCCTACCAGTAATATAAGACCAGAAGCTTAACAGTAATATAAGACCAGGATCCTACCAATAATATAAGACCAGGAGCCATCAGTATATAAGACCAGAACCTACAAGAAATATAAGACCAGGATTCTCCAACATATAAGACCAGGACCTACCAATAATATAAGACCAGGAGCCTACCAGTATATAAGACCAGAACTTACCAGTAATATAAGACATGATCCTACCTATAATATAAGACAAGGAGCCGACCAGTAATATAAGACCAGGAGCCTACCAGTATATAAGACCAGGAGCCTACTAGTAAGATAAGACCAGGATCCTACCAGTAAGTTTTACACACCAGGAGCCAACCAGGAAATAAAGACCAGAAGCCTACCTGTTATACAAGACTAGCCGCCTACCAATAATACAGTATAAGACCAGGAGCTCCCCAGTAATATAAGACCAGGAGCCTACCAGTAATATAGGACAGAAGACTACCAGTAAGTTTTCCACCAGGAACTAAAAGCCAAGAGCCTACCAATAATATAAGACCAGGAACCTCCCAGTAATATAAGACCAGAGCATACCCAGTATATAAGACCAGGAGACTACCATTAAATAAGACCAAGAGCCTACCAATAATATTTACTGGGAGGTTCCTGTCTTATATTACTGGGAGTTCCTGGTCTTATAAGACCAGGAGCCAACCAGTAATATGAGACCAAGAGCCTACCAATATATAGACCAGAAGCCTCCCATAATATAAGACCAGGAGCCACCAGTATATGAGACCAAGACCTACCAATAATAATACCGAAGCCTACCAGTAATATATGACCAGGAGCCTACCAGTAATTTAGACCAAGAGCCTACCAATAATATAAGACAGAAGCTACCAGTAATATAGACCAGATCATACAAGTAATTAAGACCATTAGCCCATCAGTAATTTAAGACCAGAAGCCTACCAGTAATATAAGACCAGGAGCCTACCATTAATATAAGACCAGGAGCCAATCAGTAATAAGACCAGAAGCCTACCCAGTAATATAAACCGAGCCTACCAGTAATATAAGGCCAGGAGCCTCCCAGTATATAAGACCAAGAGCCCATCAGTAATATAAACCAGAGTTCTACCAGTAATATAAGACCAGGAGCCCATCAGTAATATAAAGACCAGGAGCCTACCAGTAATATAAGACCAGGAGCTTACCAGTAATATAAGACCAGAGCCTGCAGTAATATAGACAGGGCTACCAGTAATATAGACCTGGAGCTACCAGTAATATAAGACCGGAAGCCTACCAGTAATATAAGACCAGAGCCTCCAGTAATAAAGACCAGAAGCCTACCAGAAATATAAGACCAGAAGCCTACCTTAATATAAGACCAGAAGCCTACCAGAAATATAAGACCAGGAGCCTCACCAGTAAAATAAGTCCAGGAGCCTACCAATAATATAAGACCAGGAGCCTACCATTAAAAAAGACCAGAAGCCCACCAGTAATATAAGCCCAGGAGGTTACCAGTAATATAGACCAGGATCCTACCAGCAATATAAGACCAGAAGCCTACAAGAAATATAGACCAGAAGCCTACCAATAATATAAGACCAGGATCCTACCATAATATAAGACCAGAAGCCTACAAGAAATATAAGACCAGGATCCTCCCAACAATATAAGACCAGAAACCCACCAGTAATATAGACCAGGAGCGTACCAGATATTAAACCAGGAGCTTACAAGTAATATAAGACCATGATCCTACCTATATATAAACAGGAGCCCACCAGTATATAAGACCAGGAGCCTACCAGTATATAAGACCAGGAGCCTACCATATATAATAACCAAGCCCACCAGCAATATAAGACCAGAAGCCTACAAGAAATATAAGACCAGGAGCCTATGAACAATATAAGACCAGGAGCCTACCAATAATATAAGACCAGGAGCCTACCAGTAATATAAGACCAGGATCCTACCAATAATATAAGACCAGAGCCCCCCAGTTATAAGACCAAAGCCTACAAAAATATAAACCAGGATCCCTCCCAACAATATAAGACCAGAAACCCACCAGTATATAAAGACCCGAGCTTTACCAGTAATATAAGAACCATGGGTCTTACCTATAATATAAGACAAGGATCCCACCAGTAATATAGACCAGGAACCCACCATTAATATAAGACCAGAAGCCTACAAAAAATATAGACCAGGATCCTCCAACAATAATAAGACCAGAAACCCCCAGTAATATAAGACCAGGAGCACCAGTAATATAAACCATGATCCTACTACTATATATAAGACAAGGAGCCCACCAGTAAATATAACCCAGGAGCCTACCCGTAATATAAGACCAGAGCCTACCAGTAATATAAGACCAGGACGCCTACCAGTTATATAGACCAGGAGCCTACCAGTAATATAGACCATGACTAGTATATAAGACCAGAGCCTACTAGTATATAAGACAGGAGCCTACTATAATAAAACAGATCCTACCAGTAGTATTTACAACCAGGTGCCTATCAGGAACTAAAAGACCAGAAGCCTGCCTGTTATATAAGACCTAGGAGCCTACCAATATACAGTTAAGACCAAGAGCCCACCAGTAATATAGACCAGAGCACTCAGTAATATAGACCGAAGACTACTAGTAAAGTTTTACAACACCAGGAACTAAAAGCCAAGCCTACCATAATAAAGACCAGAAGCCTACCAATATATAGACCATTAGCCCATCAGTAATATAGACCAGAACTCTTACCAGTAATATAGACCAGGAGCCTACCAGTATTAAGGCCAGAGCCTACCAGTATATAAGACGAGACCAGGAGCCCATCATAATATAAGCCCAGAGTCTACCGTAATATAAGACCAGGAGCCCATCAGTAATATAACACCAGGAGCCTACCATAATATAAGACCAGAAGCCTATACCCAGTAGCACAGTAATATAAGGA
>CM033473.1:6290181-6311050 GCA_019447015.1 Hymenochirus boettgeri | reverse complement strand
GAGCCTACCAGTAATATAAGACCAGAAGCCTACCAGAAATATAAGACCAGAAGCCTACCTGTAATATAAGACCAGAAGCCTACCAGAAATATAAGACCAGGAGCCTACCAGTAAAATAAGTCCAGGAGCCTACCAATAATATAAGACCAGGAGCCTACCAGTAATAAAAGACCAGAAGCCCACCAGTAATATAAGCCCAGGAGGTTACCAGTAATATAAGACCAGGATCCTACCAGCAATATAAGACCAGAAGCCTACAAGAAATATAAGACCAGAAGCCTACCAATAATATAAGACCAGGATCCTACCAGTAATATAAGACCAGAAGCCTACAAGAAATATAAGACCAGGATCCTCCCAACAATATAAGACCAGAAACCCACCAGTAATATAAGACCAGGAGCGTACCAGTAATATAAGACCAGGAGCTTACAAGTAATATAAGACCATGATCCTACCTATAATATAAGACAAGGAGCCCACCAGTAATATAAGACCAGGAGCCCATCAGTAATATAAGAAGACAGGAAAAAAAAAAAAAAAGCCATACTAGTAAATAAGACCAGGAGCCTACCATGTAAGTTTTACACCAGGACCAACCAGGAAATAAAAGACCAGAAGCCTACCTGTTATACAGACTAGGCCGCCTACCAAAATACAGTATAAGACCAGGAGCTCCCCAGTAATATAAGACCAGGAGCCTACCATAATATAGGACAGAAGACTACCAGTAAGTTTTACAACCAGGAACAAAAGACCAAGAGCCTACCAATAATATAAGACCAGGAACCTCCCGTAATTAAGACCAGGAGCATACCAGTAATTAAACCAGAGACTACCGTTAATATAAGACCAAGAGCCTACCAATAATATATTACTGGGAGGTTCCTGGCTTATATTACTGGTGAGGTTCCTGGTCTTATAGACCAGGAGCCACCAGTAATATGAGACCAGAGCCTACCATATATAAACCAGAAGCCTCCCGTAATATAAACCAGGAGCCACCAGTAATATGAGACCAAGACCTACCAATATATAATACCGAAGCCTACCAGTAATATATGACCAGGAGCCTACCAGTAATTTAAGACCAAGAGCCTACCAATAATATAAGACCAGAAGCTACCAGTAATATAGACCAGAGCATAACAGTAATATAAAGACCATTAGCCCATCAGATTTAAGACCAGAAGCCTACCAGTAATATAAGACCAGGAGCCTACCAGTAATATAAGACCAGGAGCAATCAGTAATAAGACCAGAAGCCTCCCAGTAATATAGACCAGGAGCCTACCAGTAATAAAGGCCAGGAGCCTACCAGTAATATAAGACCAAGAGCCCATCAGTAATATAAGACCGAGGTCTACCATTAATATAAGACCAGGAGCCCATCAGTAATATAGACCAGAGCCTACCAGTAATATAAGACCAGAGCTACCAGTAATATAAGACCAGAAGCCTGCAGTAATATAAGACCGGAGCCTACCAGTAATATAAGACCTGAAGCTACCAGTAATATAAACCGGAAGCCTACCAGTAATATAAGACCATGAGCCTACCATTAATATAAGACCAGAAGCCTACCAAATATGACCAGAAGCCTACCTGTAATATAAGACCAGAAGCCTACACAGAAATATAAGACCAGGAGCCTACCAGTAAAATAAGTCCGGAGCCTACCCAATAATATAAACCAGGAGCCTACTCAGTAATAAAAGACCAGAAGCCCACCAGTAATAAGCCCAGGAGGTTACCAGTAATAAGACCGGATCCTACCAGCAATATAAGACCAGAAGCCTCAAGAAATATAGACCAGAAGCCTACCAATAATATAAGACCAGGATCCTACCATAATATAAGACCAGAAGCCTACAAGAAATATAAGACCAGATCCTCCCAACATATAAGACCAGAAACCCACCAGTAATATAATGACCAGGAGCGTACCAGTATATAAGACCAGGAGCTTACAAGTATATATAAGACCATGATCCTACCTATAATATAAGACAGGAGCCCACCAGTATATAAGACCAGGAGCCTAACCAGTAATATAAGACCAGGACCTACCAAATATGACCAGGACCCACCAGCATATAAAGACCAAGCCTACAAGAAATATAAGACCAGGAGCCTATGACAATATAAGACCATAAGACCAGGGCCTACCATAATATAAAGACCAGGAGCCCTACCAGTATATAAAGACCACAGGATCCCTCACCAATAATATAAGACAAGGAGCCCACCATAATATAACGACCACAAGCCTACAAGATTAAGAACATCACAAAACAGGATCCCTCCCCAAACAATATAGAGACCACAGAACCCACCAGTACTATAAGCCCAATATAAGACCCCATATAAGAAGACCACCCCCCCCGGAGCTTACCAGTAATTAAGACCATGTCTTATTACCTATAATATAAGACAAGGACCCACCATAATATAAACCCAGGAGCCTCCGCCACCACCTACCAGTAATATAAGACCAGAGAACGAACCTACCCAAGAATAATAGAGGACCAAGGATCCAGTCCTACCAAATATAAGACCCATAACCCACCAGTAATAATTAAGACCAGCCTACTCAGGGCCAGGAGGCTTACATATATAAAAGACCATGAACTCTATCTTAATAATACAATAAGACAGACCAAGTGAGCCCCCCCACCAGTAATATAAAAACCAGGACCTAACCATAGATATAAAGAAAAGACCAGGAGCCTACCAGTAAAATATAAGACCAGGAGCCCTACCAGTATATAAGACCAGGAGCCTTACCTAGTAATATAGACCAGGAGCTACCAGTAATATAAGCACCAGGAGCCTACATCAGTAATATTAAAGACCAGATGAGCCTACAGTATATAAGAACAGGGCCTAAGCAAAGTTTTACAAAAAAAAGCAACACCAGGTAGCCTATCAGTAATATAGACAGAAGCCTTCTGTATTAGACTAGAGCCTACTCATAAATACATTATAAGACCAAGAGCCTACCATAAATATAAGACCAGGAGCCTACAGTAATATTAGAACTTCAGTAAGACTACAGTACAGTTTTACACCAGGAGCTAGAAAGAATCAAGAGCCACAATAAGTAAAAGAACCAGAAGCCTACCATAATATAGACCATAGCACCATCAGTAATAAAGCGGGCTACCTTACCCCCCCCCCCCCACCAGTAATATAATAGCCAGGAGCCTACCAGTAAGATAAGGACCAGGAGAGCCTTACCAGTAATATAAGACCAGGAGCCCATCAGTAATAATAGAGCATAGACCTAGAGGCCTGCATATATATCAGTACTCTATAAGACCAGAGCCCTATCAGTAATATAAACCACGGATGCCTACCAGTAATATAAGACGCAGTACCGCTATACCATTAATATAATGACCAGAGCACTCACAGTAATATAAGCCACAGGAGCCTAATCAGTATATAAGACCAGGAGACCCATCAGTAATATAAGAGCCATCATAATGCAGAGCAGCCAGTATATAAGACCAGAGCCCCATTCAGTAATATAGACCATGAAGCCTACCATAATATAAGCCAGGAGCTATACAGTAATATAAGACCAGGAGCCTACCAAAGTATGACCAGTAATCCTACCAGTAATATAAGACCACGAGGAGCCTACCAGTAATATATACAGGACTATTCAGCAATCCATCAGAATTACATATAAGACAAGAAGGCTGACCAGTAAATATAAGACCAGAGCCTACCAGTAATATAACGACCAGGAGGCCATCCATAATATAAGACCTCAGAAGCTCATACTCAATAATATAAGACCAGGAGCCTAACCAGTAATATAAGCCAGGAGCCTCCAGAAAAATATAAGACGGTACATGGCCCAGCGTGAATATAAGACGCATGATAACTCACCAGTATAATAAGACCAGGAGCTTACCAAGTACTAGACTTACACTATTAGAAAAGCCAGGAGCCCACCAGTAATCAAACCAGGAGCCTACGCATAATATAAGAACTGTGAGGCAGGAGCCTACCTAGGTAGATACGACCAGAGGCTTACTAAGTAATCAATTAAGACCCGATTCCTACCTATAAGATAAGACAAGGAATGGAGCCCCACCAAGGTAATATAAGACCAGAAGGCCTACCATTGAATATTAAGACACAGGGATGTCTATCCACAAGTACTATATCTAAGACCAGTAGTCCCACATGGGCAATATAAGCAGTAAGCTAACAAGAAATATAAGACCTACCGGAGCAGGATCTCTACAACAATATAAGACCTAGGAGCCCTACAATAATATAAGATACTCGAGGAGCCTACCCAGTAAATATAAAAAGATCCAGGATCTCTACCGTAATAATATAAGAGCCAGACCAGAATCCCTACCAGTAATATAAAAGGACGTCTATGAAGTCCTAACAAGTGCAAAGACCTATACAGACCATGATCCTCACCAACACTATAAGGACACAGAAACCCTCGCCCGCAGTAATATAGACCAGATCTTACTCAGTAATATACAGACGTCATGATCCTAATACCTAATAATATAAAGACAAATGTAGCCACCAGTAATATAAAACCCAGGATGGAGCCTACGCAGTAATATCAGACGGCATGCACATAGGAGCCTCAAGGTAATATAGAAGACCCAGGATAAGACCAGGAGCCTTAGCCAGTAATATAAGACCCCAGGAGCCTACCATAAGTATAAGACCACGCAGGGCCATGAGTGGCGCTAACCAGTAAATCTAAGACTGCGAGTAGGGCCTACTAGTAATATAAGACCAGGCATCCACGGGCCAGGAGCCTACTAGTATATAAGAACAGCAGAGAGCCCTACCAGTAAGTTTTACAAAACGCAGTTTTCCATACCATGGGCACTAAAGAACGCAGATAGTCCCCCTGCCTGTTTATGGATAAAATAAGACTTAGAGCGGCTCGCCCAATAATACAGTCATTAATACCAAGAGCCGCGCGACCAGGAAATATAGAAGACGCAGTAGGCCTACATAATATAAGACGCGGCGAAGACTACTAGTAAGTTTTACGCAAACCAGGACCTAACAAGATACCAGATGCCCTGACCTAATCAATAAAGAACCATAAGCCTCTAATACCAAGAATATAAGAACGCATTAGCCCATCATAATCTCAGACCAGAAGCTTACCACCAGGTAATGATAAGAACCAGGGAGCCTAGCCTAGTAATAAGAAAACCCCCCGCGCCAAGGCAAGCATAGCCCATCCGTAATAATAAAGACGCAGAAGGCCTAATAACCAGTAATCTAAAAGAACCAAGAGCCTACCAGTAATATTAAAGGACGGGCCTACGCATTAATATCAATACGCAGGCCATCAGGATGGCCCGCCAATCTATAATATAAGAAGAACCACCAAGTAGAACGCGCAGAGTTCTAGTCAAAACCCCAGTGCTATTAAGTGACGGCCCTAGGAGTGAGCCGAGGGAGCAGTCAGCGAGAAGGAGCCATCAGTAATATCACACCAGTAGGGCCTACCCAGTAATATAATACCTGTAGAACCTACAGTATATTAAGACCATAGAGGCCTAGCAGTAATATCAAGGCCAGGAGCCTACCAGTAATATAGACGCGCAGATCCCATCAGTAATATAAGACGTCAGGAGTCTACGCAGTAATATAAGACCAGAGTCCCATCAGTAATATACGATGACTGCAGGAGCCTACCAGGTAATATAAGGCCAGGAGCCTACCTAGTATATAGACCTAAGGAGATCCTACCAACATATAAGACTCTAGAAGCCTACCAGCAGTAAGATAAGGATCCAGGAGCCTCACAAGTATATATAAGAACTATGCCTATCAGTACTTTTGAAGACCAAAAGCCGTAACCAGTAATATAATACCACGCAGGAGGTCCTACTCATAATTAAAGGGACGTCGACCAGGAGCCCATCAGTAATATAAGACTCCAGTAAGCCTACCATTAAATATAAAGACGCAGGTAGGGCGATTACCATTAATATAGGCCAGGAGCCTGAGCGCAGTAATTAGAAGAGCCAGGATTCCATCGGTGAATATAAGACGCAGAGGTGCTATAGCCAGTAATATAAGATCCAGGGAGCCTCATTCGGATAATATAAGACCAGGGCCTACGTGCAGTAATATAAGTACCAGAGCCTACAGTAGACTAAGACCAGTGAGCTCCTACCAGTACTAATAAGACCAGGAGCTTACGCATTATATAAACCACAACAAGGATCCGCACCGTATAAATATAAGATACAAGGAGACAAGGAGCCTCAACCTATATATATAAGACGTGCAGGAGCCTACCAGTCTATAAGACTGCATGAGCTACATCCAGTAATTATAAGACCTCAGGAGCCTACTAGTATATAAGACCAGGAGTCGCTACCAGTAAGTTTTAGCGATACACAAAACCAGGAGCCTCCCAGGAACTCAAAAGAACCAGAGAAGGCTCTAAACGCAGTTATATAAACCAGGAGGGTGTGCGCTACAATAATAAATAGTATAAAGAAAAAAAAAACCGCGTCAACCCACCATTAATATAAGACCAGGAGCCTCCCAGTAATATAAGTACGCGACATAAGCCAACCAGTATAATATAACCTATAGAGGAGCCTTACCAATAATATCAATCTCTCCCTATAAGCCTACCCAGTAATTATAAGACTAGGGAGGCCTAACGCAAAAGGAGTAATATAAGGATCGGCCAGAGGCCTACGCAGAATTAAACCACAGAAGGCTTACCAGTAATATAAGATCTTCAGTGAGCTACGGGCAGTATAAAGACGCAGGAGGTCTACAGTATATAGGCCAGGATGCCCAGCAATTTATATAAGGACTATTAGCCCATCATTACTTCAAGACGACAGAAGGACATACGCAGTAATATCAAGACGGCAGGAGGCCTACCTAGAATTAAGGCCAGGGAGCCTATCCAGTAATATAATACCGCAAGCAAGTAGCATCATTTTAATATATAGGATCAGAGGTCTTACAGTGAATATAGACGCAGTAGCCATCAGTATATAAGATCAGCAGGTCGTACCAGTAGATTAAAGATAAAAACAAGGAAGCCCATCAGTTAATATAAGACGAGCAGAGCCACCTAGTATAATCGAGTATAAGAGGAGAAGTTACCAAGTGAGCTATAAGACGCGAAGAGCCTACCAGTAATATAAGACGCAGGAGTCTGCATCTAGTAATATAAGAGACCAGCAGTAGCCCCATCAGTAATATAGACTGGTAGCCTTATCGGTATATAAGTCGGGCCGGAGTCCTCCCAATAATATAGACTAGTGTCAGCCCATCGCATTAATATAAGACCGAGGAAGGCTTCGCACCTAGTACTATATAAAGGAGCTGGGAGGCCCATCATAATACATATAAGACCAGACAGTCTACATTAATATAAGAGCAGCGAGGTGAGGCCTAGCCAGTAATATAAGACCAGGAGTCATACCTTATAATAATAATACTAGGGAGAATACCGGATATAAGACCTAAGGAGCTAACCTAGTAATATAAGACGCTGGATCCTAGCCAGAACTATGACAGGCCAGGAGCCGCACAATTTATATAGAGGAACTCTTAGCCATCTTAATTCATAGACCAGAGCTTACCAGTAATATAAGAACCCAGGAGCCTACATTAATATAAGGCCAGAGCCTACGTACCAGTAATATACGAGCCAAGAGTAGCCATCGTAATATAAGTATGTCAGCCAGAGGTCTACCATTAATCTAAGGACGGCAGGACCAATGCAGTAATCAAAGATCAGATGTTCTTTACCGATTAATATAAGACGCAGTGTACCCATCAGTAATATAAGACCGGAGCCGCAGCCAAGTAATACAGTATAATACCAGAAGTTCTATCCACCTGTAATTGAATAACGCAAGAAGCCTACGCAGTATGATAAGACCCTGAACGGTGAGAGTCCATCAGTAATATAGACCACAGTACCGCTATCAGTATTATAAGACTGGACGCCTATCGGTAATATAAGACCAACAAGCATAAGGAGCCTCCAATAATCATAAAAGACTAGGAGCCCGATGCAGTAAGATAAGACGCCAGGCAGGAGCCCACCTATAATAAAGAACTCTGGAGCCTTCATCAGTAATACAGTATAGATAGATCCAGAAGTCTACCAGTAATATAAGAGGGAAAGCCAGGTTCAGGAGCCTCCCCTAGTAATTCAGACCAGGAGTCTACTCTATTAATATAATACTCAGGAATATAGCCCATAATATAAGGACGGCAGGAGGCCCATACCAAAATATTATCATAAAGACGCGCGGAAGTCTAATACGCAGTAAGATACAGACCAGGGAGCCCATATACGGCAGTAATATAAGAGATAAGTACCCAGGAGTCTACCAGTCATATAGATCCTTAGAGGTGAATAACCAGTATATATAAGACCAGCAGGAGCCTGCTTACAGTAATAAAGACGCGCCCCCCGAAGCCTTACGTCGGTAATATAAGACGCAGAGCCCTTACCAGTATATTCTAAGACCTTCAGTCGCCCATCATACAGATAAATATAAGACCCAGAGGTCTACGCTATAATATAAGCACCAGATAGGTCTACACGTAATGATAAGACCGAGGAGCCTACCGGAGTAATATAAGAACCGCCCCCCCCAGTAGAACCCACCATAAGACCTTAGTCCGGAGAGCTACTCGGGGTAATATAAGATCTCAGGAGCCTACGCAGTAATATAAGAGCCCTAGGACACCCATCATTAATATAGCCAGAGGTTTAGCTTCATTCAATGATTTAAGACCAAGATGGTCTACAGTAAATATAAGACGGGCAGAGAGTCTACTTACTGGGCAGTAATATGATGACCAGGAGGCCTGCAGTAATATATGACCGCAGGAGGCCTGCCTAGTAAGATTGACCGAGGAGCCTACCATAATATAGTACCATGAGGGCCTACCATTAATATAAGGACAGGAGCATCAGTAATATAAGACTTCAGAAGTTTACAGTAATTATAAGACGGCAGTAGGTCTACCAGTATATAATACCAGAGGTCTTACCATTATATAAGACGGCATGAGGTCTACCCGTAGTAATATGGACTGCAGAGCCCTGCCAGTTAATATTGACCATGGAAGTCCTGCCATAATATATGACGCAGTGATGCCTGCCTAGTAATGATATAGAGCCATGGCATTGAGCCTACGCCAATCATATAATAGCAAGCGATAAGAAGTTTAGGGCACAGCAGTTTATATTGGAGGCCCATTTTGACCGCTATCAACTGCCATGGCCCAAAGATTAGATTTTGCTAAATTTCTAGGCCATTGTTGCTGTAATAATATCAGTGTACTCAACCGGGCCACCTCAGCTCATTGAAGCAGCGTTTAAATAAAAAATCCTGGACCCCTGGTGTCATTTTAGACTCAAGTATGGACTATGCTTGAGGCAGAATGTAACTTTAAGTCGTATATCACTTGGCTGGGGCTTAGCCCGAAGGCTCTCCAAGCCCAATCAATGGATATATACAGAGTCGTTTGCACTGAGTGTGGTTCAATTCGCATCAGATAGCAATAGGTTTGGTCCGCAGGTGGACAGGTTCATGGAGGTATGGCCCTTTTGCAAGTGCTGAATTTGTCAGCTATTAGGATTAGAAGTTACTGAAGTAGAGGTGTTTGGCGAGCATATTAGCGAATACTCTTATTATTGGGCGGCTGACACATTAAACTCTCGGCAAACTTGTTCATGGCAGATACAAGGCATCAGCTCACAACATTATCTTGCCCTGGCTGGAGACGATATATCATACATCACTTGAAATACATTAAGAGTACAGGAGGTTTCCCCATCTACAAGGACATAACTCTTATGCAATATCCTATAATGTAGCTGCAAAAAAACAAGCATTCATCTGTAGTCCTGTCTGTACATTGAGGCCATAAGGAACGCGATGGAAGGAAAATGTCAAGGGACTTAGCTTCTTCATTTCAGTGCTGTGTCTACTACTAAACTGTGTGTATCTGTGTAATCCAACAACAACTCCCTGGCATACCAAAGCATTGGGATTTCGCAGACCTGCTAAAAATTCAGACAACCTCTCTCTCGCTCCAAAGGCAGAACAGGAGGCCAGGATTAACCGTGCAACCAATAGATCTATAACACAACCCTACCTCCCTATGAGTTGCAGTGCACTACGAAGCTGTTTGCAAATAATAGAATCTGCTCTATGGTAATCTTGCATGGCAGGAGGCCATTTAGAGGGGGCACAGTATTAAACGCCCTTGTGGATCCTACTGGTCCACAGATGCGAGGGTCAACATAAATATTCCATTCTTTGATCAGCAAATGAAGCCTTTTGTATACTCTGGTCTGTTGGGTTATACGCCTTCACATTACGGCAGGGGTAGGGGAACAGATCCTCTGCATAATGTTTATGGAAGAATTATAATAGGGAATGGAGACATAAGCATAATAAGGAGCAAACATAATAGTATTGTATTTTTTTATATTTTAAAACGAGCCTGGTAGCTCGAATTAAAAAAGTATGTGATTAGTAAACCGCAAAGAATCCAATCTCTATCTCAATCTAATCTCTCCCTTCATTTACACAACCAATATTTCTGTAATACCCTAATAGGATTGGTCTCGTAATAAAAGCTTGGGGCAGGGCTTCTGTTTTATGTCACTACTCAGCATATCAACACTATATTTTTAGTAATCAACGGTGCTTGTTTGCAATATATGCTGGCATAATGCTAGCACAGACTTGGAGATATAAAACATATGTCTAATGAGATCGGCTGCGTTGTTTGACTTATATTGATTGGGTGCTCTTTGCTTGAGAATGAGCAGCTTATTTTTCAGGCAAATAGATTTTACAAGAGAAACGTCTGTTTGTTATCCCCACTATCAGGTTAATTACAGCTGGCTTTTCACTTAAATTATTGACCTAAATTGAACTTGTCGCAGATTGGCTAGCCAGTGATTCAACTTCATCTTTGTAAATTCTTCATATAACCAAATAAACATTACTCTTTACGCACACGGCTAAAAAACGCAGCCCCTGACCTCTGAATCAAAGCATCTATTTTATTATCTCTATGGTAAAATGTTTTAGCACAACTCAGTTTTAGCATGAACAGCCTGTTGCATCCCAACAACTAAATGTGTTATTAATTATAATAACTGTTATAACACATTACTTTTCTAAATCTCCTTGCTGGCTGCTTGCCCCTGATTGTCACAGGAGTCAGACTATTAGCAGTCATAGACGGGTTTTTGGTTAGGTCTTGTTTGTTTATTCTATAATTGTAGCGTATAGTTAAGGTAATGTATAGTATATGTATTGTACCTGGCATAGTATAATGATTGTATTGTCGCATGTATAGTAATGCCATTGTATTGTTACTGTATAGTCTATAAAGGGCATTATACATGTATAGTATAGTATTGTATATAACAAGGTATAGTTATTGTATTGTACATGTATAGTAAGTACTGTATTAAACATATATATAGTATAAATATTGTAATTGTACATGTATTTATGTTAATATTGGCACTTGTAACATTCTAGTATATAGCACTGAATTATAATATATATAGTACTACAATATTGTATCGCTACATGTGTCGTATATTTATCATATTGTAATGTACATGTATCTGTAAGTATAGTATTGTATGGCAATGTATAGTATGGTGTATGTATTGTACATGTATAGTATGTATTGTAGCATAGTCTTAGTACTGTATTGTAGCGCTGTTTTGAGTAGTATAAGATATTATTGTACATGTATCGTATTGTATTGTAAATGTATTGTCTTTTACCATGTATCAGTGTATTTATCGTAGCAAGAACATATAGTATAATTTTGGAGCATGTATAATATGTATATAGTAGCTGTTACATGTATAGTATTGTCATTGTATTGCATGTAGTAATTGAATAGTATTAGTACATGTATAGTATTGTAATTCCTACCATGTGATAGTTTTAATTATTTCACATGTATCGTTTGTATTTCTAACCTGTTAGTATTAGTATAGTATATTATTCTCAATGTTACGTATAGTATTAAATATTGTATATTGCATAGTATAGTATTGTATGCTATGTATAGTATAGGTATTACGTATAGTATTGTCATTTTATAGTTGTATTGTACATGTATAGTATTATAGACGGTACGTATTGTACTTTATATATTGTATTGTACCTGTTTTAGTAACTGTATTGCTACATGTTTAGCAGTAGTGAGGTTATTGTACATGTATATTGTATTGGGATTGTAAATGTATTGTATTGTAGCATGTATACCGAGTGTCGTATATAGTACACATATAGTATAAATATGTAGCATGTATAGTATTGTATCGTATTTGTAGCATGTATAGTTGCAGTATAGTATTGTATATGTATAGGATATTCAGTCTTGTATGTAACACACTCAACGCAACGCTTTAGGTATCGGTATACATTTGGTGTCATGTATAAGTAATTGTACTATGTCTAGTATAGTTATAGTATTTGTCATTGTACATGTATTGGAATTTTGTATAGTATTGTACATGTCTAGTATTGTATTTGTAGTCTGCATGGAATTAATAGTTATTTGTCTTGGCATGTATAGTGTATTGTCTTGTATGCATGTATGGAATTAAAAAATAGATTGTATGCCTGTATACGTAATTGTATTTCTACCATGTATAGTGTAGTATAGTATAGAGATTATCAACGTATAAGGTCTAAAGTATACAATATTGTATAATGCATAGTATAGTATTGTACATGTTAGTTAACAAATAGTAATTGTTACATGTAATAGTATCGTATGTAATGTATAGTCATAGTAACCGAGTGATTGTAGCTATGTATAGTCAGATTGTACATGTTATCAGCCTAGTATTCGTAAACATGTATAGTATAGTATTGTACATGATTAGTTATAGTATAGTCTTGTACTCATAGAATAGTAGATCCGGTCATATTGTACATTTTATAGTATTACCAGTATTGTAGGTCAAATGCTCTAAGTTATAGTATTGTAACATGTAATAGTATATGGTCAGTATAGAGATAGGTAAGTGTAGTATGCGAGTATCCAGAAATGCGGAGACCTTCCTAGGATATCTGCACCATTGCATCAAATCTTTATGCACCACTATAACTCATGTTTCGGCGGTTGACCAGAGTCTTTCTCAATGCTGACGTATAGTATAACCGGTAGATTGTAGCATTATTAGTATTGTATATGTACTAGGTCTAGTATAGTACGGTATGTGTATAGTATTTCTGAATGTATAGTATTGGTATTGTATTGTACATGTATAATATTGTACATTTATAGTAAGTATTAGTACTGTACATGTACCTGTATAGTATATTGATAGTATTGTACTGTATGGGCTTGTGATGGTAACATTGATAGTATCGTTAGGAAGTATGTGACATATGTATAGAGTATAGTATAAGCATAGTATTGTACAATGTATAGTATACATAATTGTATATGTATAGTATTGTAATTGTACATGCTATTGTATGTATAGTTATTTGTACATGTAATAGGATTGTATTGTACATGTATAGTGATAGTTAGTATCGGTATTGTACATGTTGAGTACCAATATGGTTAGCTATCGTATTGTAGCATGTATACGTATAATATTGTATATGTAATAGTATTGTATTGTAGCATTAGTTGTATAGTATCGTATTGTACATGGTATATATACAGTTAGTATAATTATTGTACATGTATAGTAATAGGTTAGAGCAAGTATTGTACATGTATCGTATTGTATTGTGCATGTGTAGTATTGTCCATAGTATTAAATATGCATAGTATTGTATCATGTATAGTCTAAGTATACATATGTTACGTGTACAGAATACTTATGTATATGTAGCCTGGTGTAGTATAGAGTATAGTATTATGTACATGTATAGGTATTAAAGCATGTATGTGTATAGTACATATAGTATTGTACTGTATACTATTAGTATTACTTATTGTAAGTGACCTGGTATATTATATGTACATGTAAGAATATTATTGTAGCAAATAGTATAGTCCGTTTTGCTATTGTGAATGTGTTTACATATATTTACATGTATAGTATACGTATAGATATTGTAGCACCGTATATTATAAGTATAGTATGGTCAAGTGAAGGTAATAGTATTGTAGCATAGTATAGTATAGTAGTGGGGGATTGTTACGTCGTGTATAATATATGTTTAGGGCATGGTATAGTATAGTATAGTATAGCATTGTTAGGCATGTGTGCATAGTATTTGTATTATGTTTAGTATGTAATATATTGTACATCACAATAGAATAGTATGATAATTTGTACATTTAGTAGTATAAGTATTGTATCTGTATAAGTATAAGTATTGGTAACAGCGTATAGTAGGGAAAAAACTGACCCGGTATTAATATTGTACATTTATAGTAATACAATACAGGTGCTTGTACATGTATAGTATTGTACTACGTATGTGTAGTTTAGTATCGTATTCTACTTGTATGTATAGTATTGTACAAGTATAGACTAGTATTGTACGCAAGATAGTATAGTTTTGTTGTGTATGTGTATAGTCATAGTATTGTACATGTATAGTATTATAGTCTATGTTTGGATAAGCGGTCTATTATTTGTCCGTGTATAGTTATAGTACAGTATTGTATGTGTATCGTATAGTATGTATCATGTAGAGTATATGTATTGTCATGTATAATAAATTGTATCTATGTATAAGTATTGTACTGTATAGTATAGTTTATATTGTTTAGCGTATAAGTCTGGGTTAGCGTGTAGAGTCTATCAAGTATTGTACGTTGTATCAGTCAATTGTAGATCGTGTATAGTATAGTATACAGTCATTGTACGTGTATTGAGTATTAGTATTGTAGCCCTCGTTATAAGAATTTTATAGTATTGTCATGTTACAGTATTGTAATTGATATGTCCTCCGGTTCTACATGTATAGTCATAGGTATGAGTATTCTACCATGTATAGTATGAAAGTCTTGTACAAATGTGTATAGTATATCGGTAGTATTGTTACATTTACCGTATATGTATTGTACTTATGAGTATAGTACTGTATGTGTATAATAACTGCCAAATGTTATTGATTGTATGCGTATTGTACATGCATAGTATGGTACATTTATATGTATGTATTGTAGTTGTAGCAGGTACAGTCTAGTATAGTATTCAGTATTGTACCTGTATGTATAATAATGTACATGTATAGTCTATGTTTGTATTGTAGCATGTATTGGTATAGTATAGATATTGTAGGCAATGTATAGTATTACTAATGGTACATGTATAGTATAGTCGTATAGGTATGTACTGTACAAGTCTAGCATAGTATTGTACATGTATATTTTGTATTGTGCATGTGTGTAGTATTAGTCGATGCATAGTAATAGTATCGTGATTGTCCATCTCTAATATAGCATATGTGTTGTTCCATGGTATATGTTTAAGTATCATAATGGAATGCTCAGTGTATCAGTAAGTATATGTATTGTACATGTGTAGTTATAGTATAGAGTACTTGTACATGTAGATATGTAGTATAGGCATTGTATGTGATATAGTATAGGTCTAGTATTGTAGCGTGTATAGTAGAGTATAGTATTGTAGGGCATTACATCGTATATATATCGTATTGGTAAAGTGAATGTGGCATAGTATAGTATTGTACAATGGTGGAAAATAAGTATAGTATTGTACATGTTTAGTTATAGTCTTGTACATGATATATAGTATCAGTACATTGTAGAATTCATAGAATAGTATATATATTGTATCATTTCATCGTATACGTAATTTTACATGTATGTAGATAATTGTACACGATATATTATGAGATTGAGTAAATTGTCATGTATAGTTATAATACAGGTTGTACATGTATAGTTATTGTACCCGTCTATTATCTGTTTCCGGTATAGTATTCTCACTTGTAATAGTATAGTATTGTACTGTACGAATAGTATTGTATCGCCAGGAAAAAAAATATAAAAACAAAAAAAAGGTTTAAGTATTGTATGTGTATAGGCACTCGTATTGTAGCATGTATAGTATAGTATTGTACCGTCCGTATTGTACATGTAATGTACTTGTCATGTATAGAGTATAGTATTGTATCCTGTATAGTTTCCGTATTGTACTGTATACTATAAATATTGTACACTGTATAGTATAAAGTATTGTACTTCTTATAGTCATAGTATCTGTAATTGTTTAGTATAGTTTGTACATGTATAGTATATTATTGTACGTGTAATACTACAGTATTTTGTACGTGTATAGTATAGTATAAGCAGTTATTGTCATGTTATAGCTATACGTATTGTTTGTTAGTTAGGTACTATGTATTGTACATGTATTTAAGCAATAGTATGTCACAGTGGTATAGCTAGTATTTTATATGTTTATAGTATAGCTAGTATTGTACATGATAGTATAAGTATTGTATGTTATAGTATAGTATAGTATCTGTTTAGTCAATAGTAATTGTAAGCTATGTATAGTATAGTATTGTACGTGTATATTATCAGTAATTGTAACGTGTATAGTATAAGTATAAATAGTATTAGTAACATGTATACGCATAGTATTGTATACTTGTTAGTATAGTAATTGAACATGTATATATAGTATGTAGCGTGTCATACGTACAGTATTTTGTAACGTTATAGTATGTCTCGTATTGTATTGTACACTGTATAGGTGGCATAGTATTGGTATCTTTTTGGTATAGTATTTTTGTACAATGTCATAATATATAGTACTATCCTTCGCAACGTAGTGCAATAACTTCTTGTCTGTATAGTATAAGTATCGAGTATAGTATTGTACTTTATAGGTGCATAGTTATTGCTATGTTTATATGAGTATTGTCACATGTATAAGTATATGTAGTGTAGGCGTGTAATAGTACAAACAGTATTGGTGACACGTGTATCGGTACTAGTCATAGTATAGTATATGTATGGTACATGTCTAGGCATAGTATATGTATATGTTTAGTAGTGATTGTACATGTATAGTATAGTATTGTATCGTGTATTAAGCACACCAGTATTGTAGCTGTATTAGTATACGATATAGTATAGGTATTGTTACCTGTCTAAGAGCATAGTATGTTATATGTTTAGTATAGTATTGTGCATGGTATAGTATAGTGATTGTAGCGTGTACTACGTACTAGTTCTGTACATGTATAGTATAGTATGTATTGTAGGCTAATAGCTAGCATATATTGTATATGTTTTAGTATAGGTATTGTACATGTTGTATAGTATTTTTTCAGCGTTATAGCATAGTACTTGTATATGTTTAGTATAGTCTTGTACATGAGAATATTATAGTATCTGTATGTGTATAGTATAGGGCATAGTATAATGTTAGTATAGTATTTCACATGTAATGAGTAATAGTTAACTAGCGGGGGCTTGTACGTGTTATAGTACAGTATTGTACGTTATAGTATAGTCTCAAGTATTGTACATGTATAGCATATTATTGTATATATGTTTAGTATAAAGCGATTGAACATATGTAATAGTATAGTATTGTACGTGGTATAGTAGCAAGTTTTTTTTGTACGTTATAGTATAGTATAGTAGCAATGTATTGAGTTACATTATAGCATAGTATTGGTATACTGTTAGTATAGTATATGTATGCTGTATAGGTATGTATCCGGCACGTTATAAGTTAGGCAGAGCTTGTAGCGTGTATAGTATAGTAGAGTAATTGTACTACTTGTATAGCATAGCTATTGCGTATATGTTTAGTATACTTATTAGTACATGTATAGTTAAGTATTAGTATGGCGTGTATAGTATATGTATACTGTATTGTCCTGTAACGGCGATAGTATGTTATGTTTAGTCTAGATAATTGTAGCACTGTATACTATACAGTTTGTAGGGGCGTGTTATAGTACAAGATTGTAGCGCTGTAGGAGATATAGTACAGTTATGGTTACTGTGTTGAGTTGATATGGTATAGTCTAGTAATTGTAACAATGTCTACATAGTATACGTATATTTTGTAGTATTATTTATTGTACATGTATAGTATAGTATTTTAGCGTGTATAGTAGCAGTATTGCTACGTGTATAAGTGTATAGTACTTAGTACACTACCTGTAATACTATTGTATCCTGTATCGCTATAGTATTGTATATGTTTGAGTATAGGTATTGTAGGACATGTTTGTATACGGTATTGTATGTAGTAATAAGTACATATTTGTACGTGTAGAGTGATAGTGATAGTATGGTATATACCAACCAAGAGGTTATTGTAAACATGTATAGCATTAGTATAGTATCTTGTCTTAGTATAGTCATTATTACATGCATAGTAGTATGTTTATTGCTTAGTGTATAGTAGGAAACAGTATTTGTACGTGTATAGTATACTATGATGTATAGTATTAGTCAGCATTTATAACGGCATAGTTTCTGTATATGTTTAGGGCTATAGTATCTGGTACGATGTGATACTTAAGATGTTACTCTAGTACGTGTATAGTCAGATAAGTCCATGTAGAGTGATGCTGTAATAGTAGCACTTGTATAGCATAGTATAGTATAAGGTTTAGTATGTATTGTACATTGTATATATAGTATTCAGTAACGTGTATAGTAACAGTATTGTCAGTGTATAGTAATAGTATATCGATATAGTATACGTATAGTATTGGTTACGTAAGTACTTGTAGGCAGGTACTGTCTAGGCATAGTTTTGTTATATGTTTAGTATAGTCGGTTTCGTACTTATGTGTGTATAGTATTGTAATGTTGATACAGTTACAGTCATTGTAGGCTGTTAGTATAGTATAGTATAGGTATATTGTTTACATATAAGCGTATAGTTATTGTACTATGTATTCAGCATAGTATGTGTATATGATTTAGATGCGTATTGTACATGTATATAGTATAGGTATCGTACTGTATAGTACTATAGTATTGTACTTGTTATATGAATGATTACTGTATATATAGCTATCTTCTTGTCTCTTATGTTATGCGTCATAGTATATTGTATAATTTTATTATAGATTGTACTATGTAAGTACTACGTATTGCTAACGTGTAAGTACAGTATTGTAGCGTGTATTAGTATGAGGTATGTTCTGTATAGTATTTTGTAGTCACATGTATAGCATAGTTATTGTAATATGTTTAGTATAGTATTGTACTATGTTAGGATTGTGTACGCTGTATAAGTACAGTATTGTACGTCGTATAGAGAGTAATAATGTATTGTATTGTACGATTATCGGCATAGTACAAGTTATATGTTTGAGTATATTATTGTACATGTATAGTATAGTATGTAGCGTGTATAGTAGGGCAAAGTAATGTATAGGCTGTATAGTATCGTATAAGGTATTTACGACGTATAGTATAGTATAGTGCTAGTAAGCATGTATAGTAGGAGTTTCGTTCATGTATAGTATATGTAGTATTGTCTTAGTAGGTTAGACCTGATCGGTATAGGCTATCCTCTATGCTAGTCCAGAAACCGGGGCGTGATTATAGCGCCTACCAGAATCTGTCATAGGCTAAGCATGTTACATAGTAACATAGTATTGGAGGTATGTATAAAAAGACCATACGTCCACCTAGTCCAACCTTTATACCCCCCTAAAACCTAACCCATCAATGGCTGTCTACTAGTTATCATAGTAACCTTATGGTATGTGAGGGTTTTATACGAGACATAAAACTTCCATCTAGTCCAACATTTTATTAGCCGATGGGCTTATATATGTTCTGTCTTAATACTAGTTATGCACAATACACATTAACACATAGTATTGGAGTGTTGTATAATGAGAGACTCCTACATCCTATCCTAGTCCTACACACAGTACTTTATAACCCTAAAACCCATAATGTTCTGCTCAATACTAGTTACTATAAGTATACTAGTATTGTGGTTGTAGAAAGACATACAGTCTATCATCCATCTCACCAGAGTTCTAGTCTAGTTCCTTATAATACCTCTTATAGGAACACACTAACCTCATTTAATGAGTCTCTATAACATTCATGGTAAGCATAGTATTGGTGGTTGTATATAAGGTGACAATACACTACCATATAAAGACATAAACTATCCTGATCTAGTCCACACACTTTATACCTGCTATAATAATAAGCCTATAATAATAAACCGCTAACCTATATAAGACGAACTCGCCTAATGGGGTCTCCTCTATAAGATGCAATACATTTCAATAGTAACATAGTATTGGGAGGTTGTATAAAGACATAATACGTCGCATCTATGTCCAACACCTTTATTATTACCCTACAGATACTCTTACGGTAAATTTATATTTAATTATCGGCACTCACACCCATAATGTCTGTATAACAGTTTACATAGTAAGCATTGTTATTGAGGCTTGAGGCTAAGATACATAGCGTCATGGCTTTAGTCCAACATTTATACCGCTACCATAATTTTCTGTCTACAGTTTATATACGACATAGGTAGCTGGACGGTTTGTATAAAGACCATGTTTCGTCCGATCCTTAGTGCCAGACTCTTTATAGGCCTATTAACTTCCATAATGTCTGTCTAACCGTTACATATAACATAGTATTCGGATGTTGTATATAAGACAATAGTCTCTTAGTCCCATACATTATCACCCTACCCATAATGTCTGTCTACAGTAACTGATAGACCTTGTATTTGAGGTTTGTATAAAACATACGTCCGATCTGTCATTAACTTTGATACCCACGGCTGCACTATGTCTGTATAACATTTTTTTTGTATCATATTCTACATAAGTATTGAAGGTTGTATAAA
>CM033473.1:6121781-6290005 GCA_019447015.1 Hymenochirus boettgeri | reverse complement strand
AAGACCAGGAGCCCATCAGTAATATAAGACCAGGAGCCTACCAGTAATATAAGACCAGGAGCCTACCAGTAATATAAGACCAGAAGCCTGCCAGTAATATAAGACCAGGACTGCTGGGGGCACAATAGGATAGGGGAGTAAGAGAACATGCGAAGGAAAAAAATGCAGACAAATAAGAAAAAGAGAAAATAATAAAAGATCTCGAGAAGAAAGAGAGGGAAAGAGAGGTAAACAGTAAAAACATAAGGTGATAAGGAAAAGGAGAAATAATCAAAATAAAATGATAAAATGGCAAAAGGGAACAGAAGATTGGGGAAGACGAAATCGGGAGAAGCTTACTGTGACAGCAGGGAAACTGGAGTGTGTTAGACTGCATTAACGAAGATCCTCTACCTAAGGACAGTGAATGCGGATCATACATACGAGACTGAGCTGGGGGTCTTTCCAGATCGGTGTAACACGTGGCTCGATGAGCAAACATTAGAACACAGGCACTCGTATCGATATGGACGTGACACACAGAAAGAAGAAAGGTCCTAGGTTCAGAGACATACCAAAATCGTGGAGACTAACAAATAACCTCGCTTAGTCCATATGGAGAAGGGTTGTGCGGGGAAGCGTTTGTCCTGCATCTCCCCATTACGAAATGTACTTCGTCGACCAGGCGCCACGTTTGGAGGCTAACTAGAACAAAAGTAATACTGGCAGAGCACGGGTGAGACACAGAATATTACCGCTTAGAAGCCAAGGTTGTTGAGCGGCGGGCAGGAACCGCTACATCACTAACGACAGTATTAGGCATAAAGAGACGCGAACGCCAATCCTTGATCGGTAGCGTCACCATTTCGCCAAAGACGCGCCGCTACAAAACTATCTGTTGAACGATACGTCGGCCTTGTCATTCGAATCGAGACCTAGCAGGGAGTCCAGCATCGTGTATAGACATCGAAAAAATACCTGTTACAGCGCGTCTACTCGCGCGACGCTGCCTAAAGACGGTAGCATCCACGCCCTACGCTAGGCACAACAAGACGGAATTATAATGTGTTCGTTCTTAACGGAGCAGGACATTAGTGCCGCCTCTAGATCGTCGGCTGACTCGGCTTCGCATGAATCAACATAGCTGTGTAGTAACGGGTACGTCTATAGACAGTGGGGCAGATCGGTCAGTCACAGTGTAGTTGCAAAACCGAGGGTCAAGTGTGTTACTGCCTCCGCCCGCGCACGAGTCCGTCTCAGGTGATGTGCCGCTCCTGTGCATGTGTTACTTGTGGCTGGATGCCAGAGGGGGATGTGAACGTCTATAGAGTACGCGTACCTCGAACGACCTGGAAATCGTTACATCATCTATTACTTCAATCATGGATTCCATATCGGTGTAAACATCTGTATAAAATCTCTGACATAGCTAGCATGAATAGGGTCATTACAAAGACCTATTACTTCATCAGGAATTCCCAGAGGGGGGAGACATGGGTGTGACGCTACAAGTAGGACGCGGGGCCAACTAAGTGCGAAGTAGAACAGAGAGAGAGGAGTGCAGCCGGACGTCCTGCGCCTCCGTGCTTGGTCTGACAGAACTCCCTAACCTCTATCAGCGCATTCCATAGCGGGTGAGACAGCTGTAAGAAATCTCTTACAGCAACATGAATACCCGTGTGGGGTCAGGGAAAGAATCGATTGACTTATCAGGATTCATACGTGTATAGACATCTGATAAAATTCTGTACATAGAACTTCTACTGGGGTCATTACAACATCTTATGTACGTAGCAGATTCCCATACGGTGGATGACGCTGTATAAAAATACTCTTTACATAGAGACGTGATACTGGGGGTCTTACAGAATCTATACTTATCAGGGATTCCATATTGGTGTCTAGACATCTGTATATAAAATACTCTGTCTAAGACGTGAATCACTGGTTCCAGTTACAGAATCTACGATTACTTATCCGTGTTCCATATTGGTGTATAGGACATCTGATAGAAAACTCTCTGTACATAGAGACAGAATACTGTACGGGGTCCGTTTACAAATCTATTACTTATCAGGGGATTCCACTGGTGTATAGACACTCTTGTATAGAAATACTCTGTACATAGAGACAGTGAATACAGGGGTCAGTTACGAATCTAATACTTATCATGATTCCATATGGTGTATAGCCATCTGTCTATAAACTACTCTGTACATATGACAGTGAATACTGGGGTCAGTTACATAATCTATTACTTATCCGGGAGTCCATATTGGTGTCTAGACATCTGTATAGAAAATACTCTTACATAGAGACAGTGATACTGGGGGTCATTACAGATCTATTACTTATCAGGATTCCATATTTGTTGTATCGACATCTGTATAGAAAATACTCTGTACATAGAGATAGTGAATACTGGGGTCAGTTACCAGAATCTATTACTTATCAGGGATTCCATCTTGGTGTATAGACATCTTTATAGAAAATCACTCTGTACATAGAGATAGTTATACTGGGTCAAGTTACAGATCTATTTACTTATCAGCGATATCCATAGGGTGTATAGACATCTGTAATCGAAAATACTCTTTACATGAGACAGTGGAATTCTGGGGTCAGTTACTAATCTATTATTATCAGGGATTCCATATTGGTGTAACATCTGTAAGATAAAATACTCTGTCATAGAGACAGTGAATACTGGGGTTCCGTTACCTAATCTAATTACTTTTATCATGGATTCATATCGTGTATAATACATCGTATAGAAAATACTTGTACATAGAGACAGTGAATACTGGGGTCAGTTACAGAATCTATTACTTATCAGGGTTCCATGATCGGTGGAAGACATCTGTATAAAAATTCTCGTAATAGAGACAGTGAGTACTGGGGTACAGTTACAGAATCTATTACTTATCAGGTGATTCCATATCGGTATATAGAACATCTGTAAGAAAATACTCTGTACATAGAGACAGTGAATACCTGGGGTCGTACAGAATCTCGACTTATTCAGGGATTCCATATTGGTGGCTAGATAACTGTTATAGAAAATATCTTGTACATAGAGACAGTGAATACCGGGGTCAGTTACAGAATTATTATTATCAGGATCCATTTGGTATATAGACACGTATAGAAAATACTACCTGACATAGAGACAGTGATACTGGGGTCGTTACAGAATCCACTCAAACTTATCAGTGGGATCCATATTGGCGTATGACATCGTATAGAACAGAAAAATACCTGTACATAGAGACGGTGCATAGCTGGGGTCAGTTACAGAATACTATTACTTATTCCAGGGGATTCCATATTGGTGATAGACATGCTGTATAGAAAATACTCTGTACATGAGAACGTGAATACGGGGTCAGTTACAGAATCTATACTATCAGGGATTCCATATGTGTGGAGCATCTGTCTAGAAAATACCTGTCAATAGAGACAGTGTAATACTGGGGTCAGTTACGAATCTATTATTTATCGTGATCCATATTAGTGTATAACGATTCTGGATAGAAAAATACTCTGTACATAAGACATTGAATACTGGGGTCAGTACAGTAATCTATTCTTATCAGGGATTCCATATTGGTTATATAGGAACTCTGTATAGAAATACTCTGTACATAGAGACAGTGAATACTGGGTCAGTTACAGAATCTATTACTTCAGGGATTCCATATGGGTGTATAGATAACTGTATAGAAAATACTCTGATTAGGCCAAATATCGGACTGTAAGCAACAACCTTAGTGTCTATTTGTGTTCTTTTACTCTAGTTGAGGTGCACATGAGTCAATACAAGCTACTGATAAACAGAATTATAGTGGCACCGAGGGCCGGATTTCCCATAAGGCCACATAGGAGCCTCCCATAAGGCTAAATATATTTCCGTCAATCGTTAGGATAACTATACTGTAAAAATTTATTTTTTAAAAATAAAAAGTACCTGGGGTAAGAAGATAGGATTGATTATTTCTACCTCCCAATATTGCTTTGTTGAGAAGCTACGCACATACAGTTTTCATCTGCCAGGTTATGGCCCTGGGCCATTCTTATTAAAGATATGCTGAAGCATACAGTAAGACTGGCAGTTGGGGACTAAATGATGCAAACATCATTTAAGTCCAGCCCCTAAAATGAAAACTTACATACGGTAAATCACCGCCCACAAACCTAACGGTAATAGTTGAAAGTGAAATATATATGTCTAACCTGAATCCTGTACAATGTCCTGTTTCCTCTGTTTCGTCGCTTCATGGTTCTTTCAGTTATAACTGTCAGTTGTGGATTTGACAGTTGACATCACAGCCAATGACTGAATGTTAATCCCTGGCTACCTTCTGAGCATGCCCAGGCTAGTAACAGCTCAGTACAGGTTTCTAAATTGCTCAGTTTCCATACATCCAGAAGCATAGCAGGCATACATAATGAATTCATAGGAGAAAACTATGTATATATCAACTAATTTTAATGAGGCGTTTCTTTTAAAAGATGTTCTTATAGGGTGGAGTTTGTCCTTTAATGTACAAAATGTTGCATATTCCATTGTCTTATTTATTAGTTGTACATCACTTGGTAAATGGCGACTGTTCAATAAAGTATATTTATAATTCCATCCGCAAAGCGAGGTTGTAATAGAACTGAATAATGTGATCTGGATGGCTTGTTGTGTAAACACACACAAATGCTTGATGGCAATAAACAGTAATAATTCTTCCCCTGACTGTTGAGATGAATATGAAGCATGATGTAATGTAGCCTGAGATTAGTTTTCTGTTCATACTTGGTTTCTGTTGATGTAATTGTGGCATCGGTTCAGGGTATATTATAACATGGATGTGACATATTGATTGACAAATGCACGCCTCTCCGCAAATCATAAACGTGAAATGTTACAAAATCTTTGTAACATCTTTGCAATGAGTCTCATGGCACAGCTACAGTGTCAAATGGTACAAAGCAGGACTGAAGAAGTCAAACCAGTCTTCATCTAACCTGCCCAATTCTGACTGTCTCACGTAGATTGAGACTTGTTAGAAGTACAAAAATATGCAGAAATTCTGAGCTATATGAACTGAAAAACAGAATATATGTCAGTAAAAAAATCATATTCTAATTTTTAAAAAAAATATTACAAACTTGATGTCAAAAATGTATTATCAATTTAGGACGCAATTAATCATTTTCTGCGGAAATAAAAACATTTATTTAAAAGGTTTGAATTTTTTTTTTTAAGGGACCTATACTGTTCGTGCGGTACGTTCTGGTTCTTCCTCAAGTTGCTAACCCTCCTATTGACATATACTTGCAAATAGGAGAATGGTAGGAGAGTCAGTGACTTGACTGGGGGAGGACCAGAGATCTGTCAGCTACTGCCTTATAGTGTACATTTATAAAGGTTACAACATAACACAATATTTATGCATAGGGGATCATGTATCATTTATTTTTAAGGGAAATATTTAACGTGGGCTGTGGTATTTTGGGGTCATTTGGCTGACATGTATGGCTCTTTAAAATGAGGCTGCATTGTATGTTTAATGCGAGTGGTTCTAGACGCAGCGCTGGTCACAAGGACATAAAGTAGTAACTTTGCCTATCTCTGAGTGAGGGCTCATTCCTTTTTTATAGGAAATTGGACAATTTTATTTTATAACACATAGTATGGGGTGTTACCCCACTGTTTAGAAGGCTGGAAAACTGGCCCTGAGATTTTTTTTTTAGAATAATTAAAAAATACACTTTCACTTTTTATAATAGTGTCTTAATTTAAAGGGCAAGTCCACCCCCCAAAACTATAATCCCCCCAACTAATGGCCCCATTGTTGTAGTTGTAGTTTAATCCTTACCTCACATCCCAGCTCCATAGGGTTCTCCTGTAGTCCCCCCCCAAAGTCCCAAAAACTGACCACCAGGAGGCTAGAGGTCCAATAGGACTCTGCCTGCTACCTGGCCTCCCGGAGATCACTGCCATGCGTACTGCAGCTCTTCTCCCCCCTCCCTCTCCCTCCCCTTCCCTCCCGTTCTGCTATCCCCTCCCCCAGCGTTTATCCCCTTAACACACGCCTTCCCCCATGTCCCCCACCCCCACCGCATACTTTTTATTTTAGAAAGCTCCCCAATGTTTTACTTACCTCTCCGCTTTCCTACGCGGAGTGAGCTGCCGGCAGCCGCGTCAGCCAATCACAGACGCGGCGCCGGTCCCCCCCTCTGCTTGCCATTTCCTTGCAAGCAGAGGGCCGGGAGCGCAGCGAGGAAAGAGGGGAGGTAAGTAGAGTTTGGGGGGCTTCCTGAAATTAAAAATTATGCGTTGGGGCTGGGGGACGAGGGGGAACAACAATAAATTTTTACATTTTAGGGTGGACATAGCCTTTAATATGCAATTTATTTTTTAAATCCACTTTATTTAATCCCAATATGTCATAATTTCCTTTTGTACCAGATCGCCACATCAAATTGCGTAAACCAGTAACAAGCATTTAAACTGAGCATCTAAGGTAATAAAACGTAAAAAAAAGATATTTCCATAGTAGTCATCAGGTTCCTATAAACTTGACATGAAATATTTAAGACTATTTAAATAAATGTATAAATGACTGCGCATAGCTTATTTTTGAATGCACCATTGGGGAAAATACTCTTTAATTCACAGGTTTCTAGGCAGCACCTCAATGAGATAGAACGAAGGTAGAACGAAGGCTTTGGTTGATTAATTCCAATAGCAATCGGTATTTTACGCGGGATTGGATTGTGATGTTTTCATCACTACAGTCATTTATTTACAGTATAATGACATAATACACAATTGTAATCATCAACTGAGCTGATTCTCTAATATTAACACAAACTGTTATATGTGTGTCCACCCTTAAAGGATTGTACACTGGGAAATTTGTATTTTTAAATTACCCATTACTGGAAACTATAATTTTTTCCAACTATCACTGTACCATTTTTTTTTATTGCTATCGATCTGTCCCCTATTTATTATATATTCAGTCTGAAACTCTTACATTTCAGCTGTCAATCAAGTGCCATCATAAACTCTTCTGTTTAGTGCAATTTTGCTGCATCTGATATGTTGACAGTTGTTACGTGAAATGCATGGTGGGAATTCCTTCTCCTAATGCTGCCTCATAGGGATTACTGAGCATGCTTGCCCTCGCAGAAGTCAATATTCTGGCAGAGGGCTGGGGGGGCTGAGGGACTGACCTTGAACAACAATATACTGATTGAAGTCATGCAGCACACAAACACATCATATAATGTTATTCATTATAGATTGAAATGAGGCAAAGTAGTTTTTTTCAGTGTACACTCCCTTAAAAAATTAAAATCTGGTGACTTGTTGTTTTCATGCCTTCAAACCCAACTGCTATTTTTACAAGTATATAACATGCATTAATTGCCAGAATATTTAATGATTAGATCTTCACCGTTAAGACTAAGGAATGTGCCTCCTCCCTCTGTTTCATGAGCTTTTTGAAAGCTTAAGCAGTGTGCAGAGGAGGCAGCAGAATGTCGGCACTCACAGCCATGACTGAGGAGCCAGCTTACTCTCCCAGAATAGAGGTAATAATATCCTTAAATGTCTTGTTAATATGCATCTAATAATGTGCTGAATATATCAGCTGGGGTGGGTGCATTAACTAACACGTGGCCTGTTAGTAAGGTGGACCTGCGTTTTTAAGTCCATTTTGCATTGACATAAGGGACATGTTGAAGTAAGCTGGAGGGCCCATGCATCCTTCCCACCATGTTTCAAGATACCAGAAGTCACTGTTGGACAGCAGGGGTGCCCAGATTACATGAAGTCAAAAGCCACAGCTGTGGAATTTTCTCAAAGGAAAAAAGCACAGTCCCAATACCAACCCTGCTTTTCCCCCAATTCCACCCAACAGAATTTGTTTGATCAGGCTACTCCCCCTAGGCCATGTTTTGGTCACCTATGGTTTTGAAAGGTATGTACAACTGCAATTCAACTATGTTTATCCATTTTCAATTGAATTAATGGTATTAACTGATCCACCAGGTTGGATATTGCAAAGCACTGAAGACTGCTCATGGTCTTCATCTGTACTGGTCATTCATCCCCATAGAGTAACATCAGACAAATGATACACAATAATTATCTTTCTTATGAATTAGGAGACAAAATCCTGTAAGTCTAATGTATCCAATCCACTTTCATTAATTTGCCCATAGACTTTCATTAATATGCCCATAGCTTTCCTTAATATGCCCTAGACTTTCATTAATGCTCCATAGACTTTCATTAATATGCCCATAGACTTCATTAATTGCCCATAACTTTCATTAATATGCCCATAGACTTTCATAATATGCCCATAGACTTTCATTAATATGCCCATAGACTTCATTAATATGCCCATAGACTTTCATTAATATGCCTATAGACTTTTATTAATCCCATAGACTTTCATTAATATGCCCATAGACTTTTTTAAGGAGAACGAAACCCAAAAAACAAAGTTTGAGTAAGAAATACTTCCCTCCGCAACTTTCTCACCATGGAAGATTCCACTCAGGGCCCTTCCTTTTCCCACTAGGTTCTGCTTGTTCAATAAGCTGCCATTAGTCTCACCATAACTTATTTGACTTCACTTGCATTTTCTGCAAATGTGAGATTTCAATACCCCGCTTCATACCCCAATGATGTAAGATTATTATATAGAATAATGCATATTCAGAAGTAGCTGGGTGGTGCAGACAGCTTCACCTGAGTATTACTGATGTGTACATTGCTAGTAGCACTGTTGCAGTGGGAAGGTCTCAGCTCTCCCTGTCAACTGCAGCAATGTTACTTTCTAAGGGGGAACATGTACCTCTTTGGGTTGCTAGATTATCTGATCTCACTGGGACACGGTTA
This sequence comes from Hymenochirus boettgeri, assembly GCA_019447015.1. Taxonomy (NCBI): domain Eukaryota; kingdom Metazoa; phylum Chordata; class Amphibia; order Anura; family Pipidae; genus Hymenochirus; species Hymenochirus boettgeri. Next base: position 6,281,115 of record CM033473.1, on the reverse strand, counting down.
ATAAATTAATTAGTAGGGCTGCACTGATTGCAAAGCGTGTCAATTAATAAATTTAATTCTGACATATAGCCATACTATATGTGTTTTAATAGGTGTCCCTACCTGTTTCACCGATCTGTTGAGCCTATCTCCAAAATCCCCTTTTTAATAGGTATTGAGAGATGCATTTGTGTCGCTGACCACCATGAAGAGGCAACTCTGGGAAGGTAGCTGTGACATCACAGACACCAGTAACCTGAAATATCCTCTAAAAAATTCAACACTAAGAGGAGAATTCAGAGGTGAGGACAAATGGGGATTTTGTTATAAATTATTAAGACAATTATGATCTGTGGAGCTTCCTTTGTATTTTCTATTTATTCTACTTTTTAAAAAAAAAATTTAAGGATAGGAGTTCCCACCATCCAAAAAGACATGGTGTATTTATTTACCATTTATTATTATTATTAATATTATTGATTTATATAGCGCCAACTTCCGTGGCAACTTTACAATTACATAGTCATACATTGCATACAGGGTAATACATGTTATACATAGTCCTACATATTACATACACAGTAATACATAATATGAGTAACAGAGTGATGAGTTTCTTACAGCAATACCGTGATACAATAGGAGAGGGGACCCTGCCCAAAGAGCTCACCAGACTAGAGGTAATGGGGTGAGACAATAGGTTGAAGGAGTCGGTGGCTGTAATAGATTGGCAGTGGAGTGGTGAAAGGCGGGTTGGATCATATTGGGTAGTAAGGGGTTAATGTCTAGGCCAGGTTATATGCTAGCCTAAAGAGGTGTTTTTTTTAGAGTTGGCATGAATTGACATGAGGTTTGAAAGAAAGATCGGAATCTAGCGTTATTCCCAGGCAGCGACATGAGGAGATGGGATATGGGTGTGTTAAATTAATAGTAAGGCTAGGGAAGGGAACAGATCGTGAGGGTGGGAAAAGGACAAGTTCAGTCTTGTCCATGTTGAGTTTTGAGGAAGCGGGAGGACATGAAGGCAGAGATGGCACTAAGGGCTTGGGGACCTGGGATGTCAGTGTAGGGAGATCTGGGCAGAGATGTTATTTGGTATTGTCCGCATACAGGTGATACTGGAACCCAAATGAACTAATGAGTTGGCCAAAGCCATAGGTGTAGATGGAGAAAAGAAGAGGACTGAGTACCGAGCCTGGCAGACGCCCACAGGGAAGCCTGGCGGGACCCCCAGGAAGGGGGCGAGGAGGTGGAGCTACTTTCAGAGTGAAAAACACTAATGGTCCTACCAGAGAGATAGGAGGATAGCCAAGAAAGTGCAGTGTCCTGGATACCTAAGAGGCCAGGATCTGAAGAAGTAGAGGGTAATCAACATATCAAAAGCAGAGGACAGATCAAGAAGAATGAGTAAAGAGCAGTGACCTTTAATTTAGCAGTAGTAAAAATCATGGTCACTTTAGTGAGGGCAGTTTCCATGAGTGGTTAGGGCGGAAGCCTGAATGGAGATGGTCAAAGAGAGAGTTGCAAACAGGTGATAACCAGGTCAGCATAGACATAGACATCTTTCCAGTAGTATGGAAGCAAAGGGAGAAGGAGACAGGCCGGTAGCTGTAAAGAGCAGACAGGTCAAGGGAGGGTTTTTTAGGTATAAGGATAAACACGGCATGTTTAAATATAGAAGGAAAATTACCAGTGGAGGACAAGTTAAAGAGAGATGTAGGGCTGGAATGAAGGAAGAGAGAGTGGGGGAATAAGATGAGAGGGAATGGGGTTGAGGGGGCAGGTGGTGAGACGTTCCTGGATAGGAGAGTGAAAGACCCTGTTTTGTTTATAGTAGTGAGCTCGTTAGGGGGCAAGTAAAGGGATTAACCATGAAGGGAGCTAGACATTGCAGTGTGAGGGATAGAGATGGAGGGGGTGAGCAAGGAGGGAATTGGGCAGAGCATGGTAGTGGTGGAAGCTGTAGGGAGGAGCTAGGGCGCACAGGAAAACCACTTTGGATGTTTTCAATTTTCTCTGTAAAATATGAGGCTATTTCATCAGCCGATAGACAGGGGGGTAGGCGAGGAGGTGGCAAACAGAGAAGGAGTAGTTGAATACTTTTAGAGCTGTTTGGGTTTATAGGATTGGGAGTATTGAGTGAAGAGAAGTAGTTTTGTTTGGCTAGGACAAAGAGCTTCTGATCTGACAAAGGGCACTTTTAAATCGAGAAAGTCGACTCTTGCGCCAGCGTCGCTCGGCTATACGGGGTCGCCTTTTCAACTTTTTTATCTGGTCATAAGGCGATGGGTGGATAGGGAGCAACAGAGTCAAGGGCACTGGAAACAGTGTTATGGTAGTGGACAGCTGCAAGGTAAGGGTCAGAGAAGGAGAGCATAGAGTTAAGTTGTTGGAGAGGGACAGAGACCAAGGGGGTCGAGATTACGCAGGTCCCTGCATCTGTACATTTGGTGTTTAGTGGTTACAGCCATGACAGATGACACAAGATTAAATTTGAGAAGATGATGATCGGACGAGGAAAGGGAGAGTTGGAGAAGTTAGATATGGAGCAGAGATGGGTAAAGACCAGTCCAGTGTGTGCCCATTACAATGGGTCTGGGCAGAGGACCATTGGGTAAGGCCATTGGGTAAGGCCAAGGGAGAGGTAAGAGAGAGAAGTTTAGTGGCAGCAAGGTGTTGGTATCGATGGGGATATTAAAAGGGGATGTCAGTGGAATAAAGTGGGACCAAGCAGAGAAGTGGTCCAAAGAAAGTGGTGATCGGGCCGGGTGGTCGATAAATAACTGCAATCTGCAGGGGCATGGGAGATAAACACGGACTGAGTGGAACTGAAAGGATAGTCGGAGAGGGCTGGTAAGGGCGTGATGGTTTTGAAAGTACAGAGCTCGGAAGAAGAATACCAACCCCCCACCACATTTATTATCGGGCCTAGTGATGTGGCTGAAGTGAAGGCCACCATCACTATAAAGGGACCTGAACCCAGGCAAAGTAAATGATCTACTATTACACGGAAGATTAAATGAATCTATCACTGCCATTTTAATCTACTTGCGGAACTCTCTGTGTGGAGTCTGTAGTTCTTCTAACCAATAATAATATATTTTTAGGAACATATTAAGTGTCCAACAACACAAGACAAGTCTCATTCGAATGGCAGTCTGAAGCATTATGGCTTGCTTGGGTATTGATCAAATCCATATATATTTGACATGTTATTAAAACTGTTTTTTGCAAATGGACTTGTCATGTTGTTTGGCAAGTAATGAGCAAGCCAAGATAAACAAAGTTCAGTTTTATACGCCTTGCCCATTTACATCATTATGATATGGATATTTATTATGTATGTCTATTTACCAAACACAAGGATTTCAGAAGCAGAAACATCTGGATGATAGCAATGTAACCAATGGGATCTTGAATCATCTCAGGACACCTAAACTGTTGGACCAGACACAGCAATCTAACGTGTGTTATGACACATCTGGCACATTAGTAGTCTTGGAGACTGTACGTGTCACGACAGCACTAATGGAAGACAGGAACTTGGGTTCTAAACAAGTTTTTCATTCCTACACACACATATTTATCATCAGCCAAGATGTTAGTTCTAGGAACATAATTTGTATTGGAAGAGTGACATGGTTTAAGCTTTTTAGCTCAATAAATGGGGTTTGTTTTGAGATTAAAAAGCTTGTGGAACCGAACTTACCACTGAATCCTTCAGGTGAGATGTTTCTGTTTCTTTTAATCCGTAAGTAGGTATTGGATTTTGACCATTGATCTCCATTTCTCCACCCCATAACAAGTTCAAAAATGGCAGAACAGTGATAGCCAGGTTCTAATCAACATACAAAGAAAACAAATCTTTGTCTTTTATATAATTGTCAACGTTTAGTCACAACTTAAAATACTGCCTGTCCACCACTAAAGGGAGATCAGGACGTATGTTGCTATGCTCAACACAGATCATGGTCTAATTCTTTACCTGATCTTCAATCAATCAATGAATCAATCACCTAATAGACCAATGTGCTTCTCCCCCTCCAATGGAGAATGAGTGCCCTCAGTGGCTTGACAGTAATACTTGCACCTCAATCACCTTCTAGGCTGAACATCAAGGTCATCTTGCTGGACAACCTTAATTCACTTCAGGGAGATTCATAAAAATAAAAATGGTGCTAATTTTGCCCCAGCCAATTAGATGTTACCTTTCAAATGGAAGCTAACATCTGATTGGTTAGGGAAAAATTTGCACCATTTTACCAACATTAATAAACTTCTTATCGTTTAAAATGTTGCTAATTTTTCCCCAACCAATCAGATGTTAGCTTTCAATTTTTAAATAAGATCTGATTGGTTGGGGCAAAATTACCACCATTTTAAACGATAAGAACTTTATTGAATCTCCCTGCTTATCATTTAAAATGGTGCTAATTTTGCCCCACACCATCAGATATTATTTCAACATTTGAAAGCTAACATCTGATTGGTTGGGGAAAAATTAGCACCATTTTAAACGATAAGAACTTTTATTGAATCCTTAAATGAGTTGGTTTCCTATACCAATCTGGTGATGGCCCTTCCTTGGGTACAATCACTTGTTACATACATTTAATATGGTTAAACATAATATAATTCTGTAGAATTAGAATATACAGTAAGGTAACACCATTTATAAAAATACCAAAAGGAATTTACCACAAGATCATGGAACCTTTTCTGTTTTGAAACAGGGATTTACAATGTCCTCACAATTGTTATGGTGAATGTTTTCAGGGATACATAGGTTTCTGTGCTGTTGGAATTCATGCCACGTAACTCAACCACACACTGCACAAACAATCAAGTCCTTTAAAGAGAAATGTACTAGGACTATAGTAGGTCTATTGCTCTTATTCAGATACGTACAGGATCATAAATCCCAATAAACAAGGGAATGTGGCTTCTATTGCATCAGTGGCACAGTTCAGACTTGGCCCACAGTAATTCTTTTCTGAACAAGGCTGAAAAAGATAAACCGGTTCAATTTAAAGGGACTAAATCATTGGTGACCAAGTTAATTTAAGTTCACGTGGATTAGGCTGAAAAATATGATATTTTTATTTTTACCGCCAGTTTTATTTTCACAGATGAATAAATTACTACAATTAATCCAAAAGAAATGTTTACACATATATAGGGCGATTCAATAAAATTCTTATTGTTAAAAATGGTGCTAATTTTGCCCCAATCAATCAGATGTTAGATTTCAAATGTTAATAAGATCTGATTGGTTGGGCATTTACCCTTTTTAACGAAATAACTTTTCTTGAACCTCCCTGTAAATATATTAACACTGTACCCATGCATTGGGGCACATCACCTATACATTGTATTTCATGAGTCTCCACCTTCTTATTCCAATAGCTGGCTTCATGCACTAGTTACACCTCTTTTTTGGTTGTTTATCAGATTTTCTTATCCCATATATATTAGGGCCAGGTGAAAAAGTAAAAGCATATGGATATCAGGAAGCTCGTTATTGGATGGTATTTGTATTAATAAGGGGAAGAATTTTACCCTATAACTAAGTACCTTGGCCTTTTGGGTCACATTGGAACTGGATGAGAACAATATTCGCTGATAAAATTGTTTTTCCAATTGCCTTAATGGTGCTGAACTCAATGTCATAATCAATAAATAGTTTTATAGACGTGTTTATTATTATTTCTAAGCATTAAAGTTACTCGAGAGGTGGCAATTAACTAGTTTGTTTGTGCTTTGTTTGCTTTTAATCTGGTGGATTTTTACCCTTTTTCAACACCTCTAAGTTATTTTAAATCACACCAAGTAGGATCCATCCACCTTATGATACCTTGGCCCGACCAGCAGTTGCTTTACTCTGGGTGTATCCCTAGTGCCTGGTGTTTCCATGTCTCATTACCATATGGTACAAGAATAACTAGTTTTCAAGCACAACAGAGTTGTTATCATCTTAAACTAGAAGCTGTTACTAGAGTGTGTCTGCATCAATCATATTTGGCCCAGTTATAAAATCTAATGGCACTTTGACATTGTAATAAAAGTATAATAGACGCAGACATACTCTTTTCCAATGCGGTTCCCAGGAGTAGGCACTGTGTTCATCCAATGTCAGCCAAGTAGCCACCAGTCACCAATCAGTGTTAAGTCAGCCCTCTAATCTACCAATGAGTGTTGTCAGCCCTCCAGTCCACCAGTCAGTGTTAGTCAACCCACAGTCACTGTCAACCCACCTGCCAATAGGCTGCACTTAAAATAGTTTCAAGTGTCAAAAACCCTAGGAACGACCCTGTGTAACGCGTTCTTTTTCAAGTGTAAAAAAGAAACTAAAAAATTTACCTGAAGAGCTTACAATCTAAGCACATTTATTTGATACATACAACCTATCAGTATGTCTTTATGTTGTGGGGAAACCGGAGTGCCTGGAGGAAACACATGCAGCTCGGAGAGAACATACAAACTCCTTGCAGATGTGTCCAAAGGGAATCAACTCAGGACTTCAGCGCTGCAAGGTATCAGTGCTAACCACCATCAACATGTACATGTTGCAAAGAATACAGAGTCTCCATTGGTGGGTATACAATTGCTCGGCCCTTATAGCAGGTACAGTGATAGATAGGAAAGTGCTAATGATTGAAAAAAAACCAAGGTAGCAGATTAAACAAAGGGGTTCCTGCCCAAGGAATTAAGCATTTTTGCATAAACCACACCCTCTAGTTGTACAGTGTAATTACAGATATACTATTGCAGGTTTAAATAGCAGACAGGTCAAAAGTACAGCACTTAACTTTTGAAGCAATTAACTCTCACATTATTCACATTACTAATTATCAGTTCCTGAACAAGCAATTTAAAGGAAATATAACCGATTATATTCATACCTCCCAAAATTAATTGTTCAGAGTATTTCCAATATGAAAAGGATTATACCACCAATGGTGTCTACCCATCCTTCTATGGCAGAAGGGACTAATTCTGTAAGCTAGAAGAGGCAGACCACCTATAGCCAGGTCCACCATTGGCGTTTACTATTAGTGTAAAGTATATATTGCTTTATCCTCACTGAACTAAGCTTTGATTTAAAAAAAAATCCAATTCTAAAATCCCAACCAATCCTACTAATGTTCTTTACTTAAAGCAATAGTGGAGGTTGTACCGTGTTAGCCATACGCCCCCCTTCATCAGACTGGATGTTACCAAACCGTCTAGCCTGGTGAAGGGGTTAGGACTCCTGAAAGCTTGCTATATTTTTTTTGTTCTCTAGTTAGCCAATAAAGGTATCACACGCTCACTTTTCCTTTCTTTCTTAAAGGGCAATTATCCTTAACAGCAACTCATTTTGCCCCTAATTCTTGTGCCCGGGGTATAGCTTAAAATACACAGTTATCAATAAAAGTTTTATGTTTAAATGGTGCTAATTTGGCCCCACCCAATCAGATCTTATTTAACATTTGAAAGCTAACATCTGATTGGTTGGGAAAATTAGCACCATTTTAACAATAAGAACTTTTATTGAATCTCCCTGTAGTTTCTAAGCCCTGGTGATTTTATCCACTGTAATACATGCTAGGATGTTTACCTAATGGTAAGACTTTTTTTACAGAGTGTCTTCCGATAGGCCAGTCTCTGGACTTAGAAAGGAGGTGGGAACAGACCAGACAGACCATGTGATAATGACTTTAGGCTGGGTACACACCAGAGAATTTTTCGGCCGACCAACCATTCAGGTACTTTCGGTCTGTCGGCCGAAAATATCTCCTGGTGTGGGGCGGCCGATCGGAAAAAGACGATCTAACGTGTTGGAAAATCCAGATTGATCGCGCGCTTCCCTATGGGACCGTAGTGAGCTCTCAGTCTGGACAAATAGTCCCTCCATGTGTACCCCAGCCTTAGGTAAGTATTCCAGCAGATTTAATCCACACCCAGAGGTGAGGACCAAGCAGCTTTTGTCGATACACTAGGAAAATTAAATGGAGGGGGTTGTATTTTTAATCACACACAAGTGTTCTGGTCAGCTCATTAATTCTCAGTTGTGCCAAAACCTGCAGTGTGACCACACCATGCTTGGAAACCCAATAGGAAAAGTTATGTTCAGGGAGGCACAATGCTATCATGATTGCATGCAAAATAATGTGTTTATTGCTGCTTATAATACAACATGTTTCGAACGTACATGCAGGGTTGCCCCTATCATGAAGCAACTGAAACGTGGGCTCAGGGCAACTCCCTGCGGTAGACTTAAAGGCGGCAGTTAAAAAACAAACATTTCAGCACCAGTCCACCAATCAGTGTTAAGTCAGCCCTCCAATCCACCAATCAGTGTTGTCAGCCCTGCAGTCCACCATCAGTGTTAGTCAACCCACTGTCACCATCAACCCGTCTGCCGATATTGCATTTAAATGTTGTTTCAAGTGTCTCAAGTGTTTTCAACACCCCTGTGTACACAAGTTCTTTTTCAAGAGTAAAAACACGCATGTATGTTGGAGCATTAAAGTAAATGTAACCCCTTGAGAACTGGATGAAATACTGTGTGTATGTTCATTAACTGGCCACACCCCTGACCTCAGTCACATCTCCCTTGTCTATCTTGTCCCTCAATAAAGTTCTATAGTTCAAATAACAACCCATTAAAGTCACAGGGAAAAATGTTCGGAAAAATTCGATAAAAGAGCAATGGTAACCTACTGTAAATGGCTGTGGCACCTTGGGATTGGTCTGGGAACACGTCACTATCACCAAAATTGTTTAAATCCTAACTCATTTAAATCATTTGTAGCTGTATTGTTTGCTGTTGTCAAACCCACAAGTAGTGATGGACCGGAACGTGAACCCGAACCCAAGTACCTGCCGATTTCGGTGACCTCGAATGTGATTGTCGGTAACCCACAAATGTAGCCTCTGATTTCGGTAACCCACAATTGTAATGTTCGATTTCGGTGACCCTCGAATGTGATTGTCGGTAACCCACAAATGTAGCCTCTGATTTCGGTAACCCACAATTGTAATGTTCGATTTCGGTGACCCTCGAATGTAATGGTCGGTAACCCACAAATGTAATGTTCGATTTCGGTGACCCTCGAATGTTATGGTTGGTAACCTACAAATGTAGCCTCTGATTTCGGTAACCCACAATTGTAATGTTCGATTTCGGTGACCCTCGAATGTAATGGTCGGTAACCCACAAATGTAATGTTCATTTCGTGTACCCTCGAACGTTATGGTTGGTAACCCATAATGTAGCCCTCTGATTTCGTAACCCACAATTGTAATGTTCGATTTCGGTGACCCTCGAATGTAATGGTCGGTAACCCACAAATGTAATGTTCGATTTCGGTGACCCTCGAATGTAATGTTCGGTAACCTACAAATGTAGCCTCTGATTTCGGTAACCCACAATTGTATGTATCGTTCGAAAACCCTCGAATGTAATGTTCTTTTTCGATAAACCCGTCAATTGCCCAATCTTGAAAAAGAAGTGTTTGAACGTGTTATGGTGATAGTGACATGTTCCCCAGACCATTTCCCAGCTGCCACAGCCATTTACAGTAAGTTACCATTGTTAGTTTCTGTAAATCACCCGGACTTTTCGTACTATTATCTCCCATTGCTTTCATGGGTTCATTTCCGAACTTCCGAACAAACCGAACTTCAGAAAGTTCAGCCATCTTTACCGACAAGTAATATTGTTTCTCTTTATCTGTCCTCCCCGCCCTTGTTGATAACAATTGGATGCTACTGTAGATGGGAATTATTCTTGGAATTAGGTTTTCTAAAAATATCCAAGTTAATTCATCCCTGACCTGGATTTTGTTTCAAAACCACTTCTCTAGAATTCTTCTTTGAACACAGCACTTGTTTCTATTAATGAACAAACAACCTGTGATCATTTATAAAACTTGCTAGCTAGGAATTCCATGGTGATCCTACCAAGAAAAAAAAATCCCACCATCAATTTCATCTTTACAGTGGGAGTGTAGGATGGATCTGACTCTCCATGCAATGTTGGATGGGTAGCGCCAGATCCCAAACAAATTATTACTCAACTACCCATTATTTTATTCTATCCTACGTTGGGTACCAAAAGAAAGAATTGCCATCATGGGTTTACTATGGAGATTAGTGTTAGACTACTTTAAATCATAGTCTCAAATAACACAGTACCACTAATTTAAACTGTGGTGTATCCAAGGCTATGATCTGGAATATCATAAGAAATGGTATTGTGGGTGTGTTAGTATTGGGACAAACTTTAGTTTAGAAGATTACTTAGATTAGATAGTTAGAACCCATTAGGTTTTGTGAGGCTGGGTGCACACGGTAGGATTTTTGGGGTCAACCGACTGATATTCCATGTATTGCTTGCTCGACCCAAATGTCTTCTATGAGATTGCACGCTTGTGTCTTGACAAACATGATATTCATTTGGTTTATTCGATCTAAAGGTAAGTAATTAGAAGTAGATAGTTGGAAGTCAGGATTCAGTATTCCTGCTCCCATCATTCAGTAAAACTCAGGAAATCAATAGTTGCCCATCTTTACTTCTGATTCTAAGAGACACTGTCAGGGCACAGCTTTATCAGGCTGCAAAGTTATCAGATATCAGGCATGTACACAACTTCACCTATTTATTGTCTGAGTCTTGCTGCTGCCAATGGGAGGTCTGAACACTGACTCCTATCTCCCCAACTATACACTTTCAAATAAAGAAAGTTAGAGATTTCAGGTGTGGTTCCTTTAAGTTTTTTAATCGTGGAAAATAATGTGTTTTCCTGGAGAGAAAACAAATCCTTCTGGCTCCAGTTGAAGTATTTTTACTTGTCCCTAGACTATCTTGTATTAAATGCGTTAATAATACATTATTTAATTGCATGAACTGATAAAAATGCACCCAACCCTCTACTGCATCTGACCAAATACAACTTTTCTTGGAGTTGGATTTCCATTGTCTCACCCTTCTTGCTAGGGTGACTCAAGGGTTCGCAACGATGCCTTTGCCACATTTCGCCTTTGACTCATCCTCAATAAAATCCACTTAAGGCTACATCTGCCAGAAATTTGTTCATCCAGTACAGATGTAGGTCTGCACTGTAGATCAACTTATAAGGTAGTCAAATGCCACCAGCAGTCAACAATCCCCCAATGATGAGCTCTACATGTTTCATCAAACCTAAGATTGGAATTATATAATTTACATACCAGGAGCCTACCAGGAACTAAAAGACCCAAGCCCACCAGCAATATAAAATCAGGAGCCTATCAGTAATATACATCAGAAGACTACCAGTAAGTTTTACACTAGAGCCTACCAGGACTAAAAGCCCAGGAACCCCAGTAATATAAGACCAGGAGCCTACCATTAATATAACACCAGAAGACTACCAGTAAGTTTAACACCAGGAGCCTACCAGGACTAAAAGACCAGGAACCTACCAGTAATATAAGATCAGGGCCTACCAGTACATTTTAAAACCAGTAGCCTACCATTAACTAAAAGACCAAGAGCCTACCAATAATATAAGACCAGGAACCTCCCAGTAATATAAGACCAGGAGCATACCAGTAATTAGACCAGGAGCCTACCAGTAATATAAGACCAAGAGCCTACCAGTTATATAAGACCAGTAACCTACAAGTAATATAAGACCAAGTGCCTACCAATAATATATGACCAGAGCCGACATAATATAATACAGAGCCCAACATAATTTAAGACCAGAAGCCTACCAGTAATATAAGACCAGGAGCCTACCAGTAAATAAGACAGGAGCCCATCAGTAATAAAGGATCAGCCTCGTAATATAGACAGGAGCCTACCAGTAATATAAGGCCAGGAGCCTACCAGTAATATAAGACCAGGAGCCCATCAGTAATACAAGACCAGAGGTCTACCAGTAATATAAGACCAGAAGCCTGCCAGAAATAGAAACCAGGAGCCTACCAGTAATATAAGACCAGGAGCCCATCAGTAATACAAGACCGAGGTCTACAAGTAATATAAGACCAGAAGCCTGCCAGTAATATAAGACCAAGCCTACCAAATATAGCCAGGAGCCCATCAGTAATACAGACAGAGGTCTACCAGTAATTAAGACCAAAGCCTGCCAAATATAAGACCAGGAGCCTACCAGTAATATAGACCATGAGCCACCAGTAATATAAGACCAGAAGCCTACCAGAAATATAAGACCAGAAGCCTACCTGTAATATAGACCAAAGCCTACCAGAAATATAAGACCAGGAGCCTACCAGTAAAATAAGTCCAGGGCCTACCAATAATATAAGACCAGGAACCTACCAGTAATATAAGACCAGAAGCCCACCAGTAATATAAGGCCAGGAGCTTACCATTGTATAAAGACGCGAGATCCCTAATAATATAAACCAGGAGCCCACCACAATATAAGACCAGAAGCCTACAAGAAATATAAGACCAGGAGCTTACCAAAATATAAGACCAGGCCTACCAATAATATAAGACAGGAGCCTACCAGTAATTAAACCGAAGCTTAACAGTAATATAAGACCAGGATCCTACCAATAATATAAGACCAAGGACCATCAGTAATATAAGACCAGAAGCCTACAAGAAATATAAGACCAGGATTCTCCCACAATATAAGACCAGGAGCCTACCAATAATATAGACCAGGAGCCTACCAGTATATAAGACCAGAACTCCCGTAATATAAGACCATATCCTACCTATATAATGACAAGAGCTCCAGTAATATAACCAGAGCTCATTAATTAAGACCAGGACCTACTAGTAATTAAGACCAGGAGCCTACCAGTAAGTTTTACACCAGGAGCCAACCAGGAATAAAAGACCAGAAGCCTACCTGTTATACAAGACTAGCGCCTACAATCCAGTATAAGACCAGAGCTCCCCAGTAATATAAGACCAGGAGCCTACCAGTAATATAGGACAGAAGACTACCAGTAAGTTTTACACCAGGAACTAAAAGACCAAGAGCCTACCAATAATATAAGACCAGGAACCTCCCAGTAATATAAGACCAGGAGCATACCAGTAATATAAGACCAGGAGACTACCAGTAATATAAGACCAAGAGCCTACCAATAATATATTACTGGGAGGTTCCTGGTCTTATATTACTGGGAGGTTCCTGGTCTTATAAGACCAGGAGCCAACCAGTAATATGAGACCAAGAGCCTACCAATAATATAAGACCAGAAGCCTCCCAGTAATATAAGACCAGGAGCCAACCAGTAATATGAGACCAAGAGCCTACCAATAATATAATACCAGAAGCCTACCAGTAATATATGACCAGGAGCCTACCAGTAATTTAAGACCAAGAGCCTACCAATAATATAAGACCGAAGCCTACCAGTATATAAGACCAGTAGCATACAAGTAATATAAGACCATTAGCCCATCAGTATTTAAGACCAGAGCCTACCAGTAATATAAGCCAGGAGCCTACCAGTAATATAAGACCAGGAGCCAATCAGTAATATAAGACCAGAAGCCTACCAGTATATAGACCAGGAGCCTACCGTAATATAAGGCCAGAGCCTACCAGTAATATAAGACCAAGAGCCCATCAGTAATATAAGACCAGAGGTCTACCAGTAATATAAGACCAGGAGCCCATCATTAATAAGACCAGAGCCTACCAGTAATATAAGACCAGGAGCTACCAGTAATATAAGACCAGAAGCCTGCCAGTAATATAGACCAGGACCTACCTAATATAAGACCTGGAGCTAACCATTATATAGACCGGAAGCCTACCAGTTAATATAAGACCATGAGCCTACCATTAATATAAGACCAAAGCCTACCAAAATATAAACCAGAAGCCTACCTGTAATATAAGACCAGAAGCCTACCAGAAATTAAGACCAGGAGCCTACCAGTAAAATAAGTCCAGGAGCCTACCAATAATATAAGACCAGGAGCCTACCATGTATAAAAGACCAGAGCCCACCAGTAATATAAGCCCAGGAGGTTACCAGTAAATAAGACCAGGATCCTACCAGCAATATAAGACCAGAAGCCTACAAGAAATAAAGACCAGAAGCCTACCATAATATAGACCAGGATCCTACCAGTAATATGACCAGAAGCCTACAGAAATTAAGACCAGGATCCTCCCAACAATATAAGACCAGAAACCCACCAGTAAATATGACCAGGAGCGTACCATATATAAGACCAGGAGCTTACAAGTAAATAAGACAATGATCCTACCTATAATTAAGACAGGACCCACCAGTAATATAAGACCAGGAGCCTACCAGTAATATAAGACCAGGAGCCTACCAGTAATATAAGACCAGGAGCCCACCAGCAATATAAGACCAGAAGCCTACAAGAAATATAAGACCAGGAGCCTATGAACAATATAAGACCAGGAGCCTACCAATAATAAAGAAAACCAGGAGCCTACCAGTAATATAAGACCAGGATCCTACCAAATATAAGACAGGAGCCCCCCAGAATATACGACCAGAAGCCTACAAGAAATATAAGACCAGATCCTCCCAACAATATAAGACCAAACCCACCAGTATATAAAACCCGTACTTACCAGTAATATAGACCATGGTCTTACCTATAATATAAGACAAGGATCCCACCAGTAATATAGACCAGGAACCCACCAGTAAATAAGAACCAGAAGCCTACAAAATTAAGACCAGGATCCTCCCACAATATAAGACCAGAAACCCCCAGTAATATAAGACCATTAGCTTTACCAGTAATATAAACCATGATCCTACCTATATATAAGACAAGGAGCCCACCAGTTAAATATAAACCAGGAGCCTACCGTAATATAAGACCAGGAGCCTACAGTAATATAAGACAAGGAGCCTACAGTAATATAGACCGGAGCCTACCAGTAATATAGACCAGGGCCTACCCAGTATATAGACCAGGAGCCTACTATAGTATTAAACCAGGAGCCTACTATAATATAAGAACAGAGCCTACCAGTAAGTTTTACAACCAGGTGCCTATCAGGAACTAAAAGACCAGAAGCCTGCCGTGTTATATAAGACTAGAGCCTACCAATAATACAGTATAAGACCAAGAGCCCACCAGTAATATAAGACCAGAGCCACCAGTAATATAAACCAGAAGACTACTAGTAAGTTTTACACCAGGACTAAAAGACAAGAGCCTACCAATATAAAAGACCAGAAGCCTACCAATAATATAAGACCATTAGCCCATCAGTAATATAAGACCAGAAGCTTACCAGTATTAAGACCAGGAGCCTACCAGTAATATAAGGCCAGGAGCCTACCAGTAATATAAGACCAGGAGCCCATCAGTAATATAAACCAGAGGTCTACCATAATATAAGACCAGGAGCCTCAGTAATATAACACCAGGAGCCTACCAGTATATAAGACCAGAAGCCTACCAGTAATATAAGACCAGAGCCTACCAGTAAATAGGCCAGGAGCCTACCAGTAATATAGACCAGGAGCCCATCATGAATATAAGACCAGAGGTCTACCAGTATATAAGACCAGAGCCCATCAGTAATATAAGACCAGGAGCCTACCAGTAATATAAGGCCAGGAGCCTACCAGTAATTATAGACCAGGCCTACCAACAATAAAGACCAGAAGCCTACCAGTAAATAAGACCAGGACGCCACAAGTAATATAGACTATTAGCCCATCAGTAAATTTAAGACCAGAGCCTACCAGTATATAATACCGGAGCCTACCAGTAAATAAAGACCAGGAGCCCATCATAATATAAGACCAGAAGCCTACCAGTAATATAGACCAGGAGCCTACCAGTAATATAAGGCCAGGAGCCTGCCATATATAAACCAGGAGCCCATCGGTAATATAAGACCAGAGGTCTACCAGTATATATAAGACCAGGACCCATCGTAATATAAGACCAGGAGCTACCAGTAATATAAGCCAGGGCCTACCAGTATATAAAGACAGGAGCCTACAATATATAAGACCAGATTACAGTCATAAGACCGGATCCTACCTATAAGATAAGACAAGGACCCCACCTAAATAAGACCGACCAGGAGGCCTACCAGTAATATAATACCAGGAGCCTACCAGTAATATAAGACGCAGGAGCCCCAGCAATATAAGACCAGAAGCCTACCAAGAATATAAGACCAGGAGCCTACCACAATATAAGACCAAGCCTACAATAATATAAGACCAGAGCCTACCAGTAATATAGACCAGGATCCTAAACAATAATAGACCAACCCACCAGTATAAAGACCAAAGCCTACAAGAAATATAAGACCAGACCCTCCCAACAATATAAGACCAGAAACCACCATTAATATAAGACCAGAGCTTACCAGTAATATAAGACCATATCCTACCTATAATATAGACAAGGAGCCCACCAGTAATATAAAACCAGGAGCCTACCAGAATATAAGACCAGGGAGCCTACAAGTAATATAAGACCAGGAGCCTACCAGTAATATAAGACCAGGAGCCTACCAGTAATATAAGACCAGTAGCCTACTAGTAATATAAGACCAGGAGCCTACTAGTAATATAAGAACAGGAGCCTACCAGTAAGTTTTACACCAGGTGCCTACCAGGAACTAAAAGACCAGAAGCCTGCCTGTTATATAAGACTAGGAGCCTACCAATAATACAGTATAAGACCAAGAGCCCACCAGTAATATAAGACCAGGAGCCTACCAGTAATATAAGACCAGAAGACTACTAGTAAGTTTTACACCAGGAACTAAAAGACCAAGAGCCTACCAATAATAAAAGACCAGAAGCCTACCAATAATATAAGACCATTAGCCCATCAGTAATATAAGACCAGAAGCTTACCAGTAATATAAGACCAGGAGCCTACCAGTAATATAAGACCAGCAGCCCATCAGTAATATAAGACCAGAAGCCTACCAGTAATATAAGACCAAGAGCCTACCAGTAATATAAGGCCAGGAGCCTACCAGTAATATAAGACCAGGAGCCCATCAGTAATATAAGACCAGAGGTCTACCAGTAATATAAGACCAGGAGCCCATCAGTAATATAAGACCAGGAGCCTACCAGTAATATAAGGCCAGGAGCCTACCAGTAATATAAGACCAAGAGCCTACCAACAAGGAGCCTAACACAGTCAGATAAGACCAGGAACCTACCAGTAATATAGACCAGAGCCTACCATAATATAAAGACAAGTGATCCACCTAAATATAAGACCAGGAGCCCTACCAGTAATATAAGACCAGGAGCCTACCAGTAATATGAAGACCAGGAGCCACCAGTAATTAAGACCAGAAGCCTACCGTAATATAAGACCAGAGCCTACCAGTAATTAACCAGAGTCCTACCAGGAACTAAAAGACCAGAAGCCTACCAGTAGTATAAGACCAGGAGCACCAATAAACAGTATAAAGACCAGGCTACCCACCAGTAATATAAGACCAGGAGCCTCCGTAATATAGACAGAAGCCACCAGTATAAGACAGAGCTACCAATAATATAGACCAGAAGAAGCCTCAGTAATAAAGACAGGAGCCTACATCAATATAAGAACGAGAGCCTACAATAATATAAGACAGAAGCATACCAGTAATATAAGACCAGAGTACCAGGTAATATAAGCAGGAGCCTACCAGTATAGCCAAGAAAGTATATAAGAACATTACCCCTACCGAGAAATATAAGACCTAGGAGCTACCAGTAAGTTTTTACACCAGGAGCCTACAGGAACCTAAAAGACAGAGCCTAACCAGTTTATATAAGACCATGAGCCTACCAATAATAAAGTATAAGACCGCACCCACCATATATAAGACCAGGATCCCGTAATATCCCAGGAGCCTAATAATGAGGACCACCGAGAGCTAACCAGTAATATAAACTGAACCACGAGCCTCCCAAAATTAGACAGAAAGCCTACCAGTAATCAAGACTAGGAGCTCCAGTAATAACCAAGAGCCTACCAATAATAAGACCAGAATCCGACCAGTAATATAAGACCAGGAGCTTACCAGGATATAAGACCAGGAGCCTACCTACCATAAATATAAGCCAGGATCCCACAAGTTATATAAGACTATTAGCCCATCAGTAATTCAGACCAGAAGCTTACCAGTAATATAAGACAGGAGCCTACCATAATATAAGGCCAGGAGCCTACCTAATATAAGACCAAGAGCCCATCAGTAATATAAGATCAAGGTCTCCAGTAATATAAGACCAGGACCCATCAGTATATAAAGATCAGAGGTCTACCAGTAATATAAGACCAGGAGCCCATCTAATATAAGACCAGGACCCACCAGTAATACATATAAGAGCAGAAGTCTACCATTAATATAAGACCAAGAGCCTACCAGTAATATAGACCAGGAGTCCATCAGTAATAAGAACCAGAGCCCATCAGTAATATAAGACTGGAAGCCTATCGGTAATATAAGACCAGGAGCCTCCCAATAATATAAGACTAGGAGCCCATCAGTAATAAAGCCAGGAGCCCACCATAATATAAGACCTGGACCCCATCAGTAATACAGTATAAGACCAAAGTCTACCATAATATAAGACCAGGAGCCTACCAGTAATATAAGACCAGGAGTCTACCAGTAATAATAAACTAGGGAGAATACCAGTAATATAAGACAGAGCTTACCAGTAATTAGACCAGGAGACCTAACCAGTAATATAAGGCCAGGAGCCCACAAGTTATATAGACTATTAGCCCTCAGTAATTCAAGACCAGAAGCTTACCAGTAATATAAGACCAGGAGCCTACCAGTATATAAGGCCAGGAGCCTACCAGTAATATAGACCAAGAGCCCATCAGTAATATAAGATCAGAGTCTACCAGTAATATAAGACCAGGAGCCCATCAGTAATATAGATTCAGAGGTCTACCAGTAATATAAGAACCAGGAGCCCATCAGTAATATAAGACCAGGAGCCCACCATATACAGTATAAGACCAAGTTCTACCAGTAATATAGACCAAGAGCCTACAGTAATAAGACCAGAGTCCATCAGTAATATAAGACCAGGAGCCCATCAGTATATAAGACTGGAAGCCATATCGGTATATAAGACCAGGAGCCTCCCAATAATATAAGACTAGGAGCCCATCAGTAATATAAGACCAAGCCCACCAGTATATAAGCACCTGGAGCCATCAGTAATACAGTATAAGACCATAAGTCTACCAGTAATATAAGACCAGGAGCCTACCATAATAACGACCAGGAGTCTACCGATAGATAATTATACTTAGGGAGAATACCAGTAAGGATAAAAGCACAGGAGCCTACCAAAATAAAGACCAAAAGAAGGTCTACCAGTAAGATAAGACCAGGAGCCTACCAGCTAATATAAGACCAGTAAGTCTACCAGTATATAATTCCTTATGGAATAGTTAATAAACGGCGCCCGGTAAGAAGAGCTAGGTGGATAAGACGGAGCACAGTAACTAGACGGGCCGATCAGTTATTGCCAGAGTTACAGATATAAGACCGAGCAGTAAGCGCCAGAGATACCAGCTATTATAAGACCGATACGGTAAGAGACCAGGAGCTACCAGTATATAACCAGGAGGCCCATCAGTAATATAAAGAACCAGGTTAACCAGTAATATAAGAGCACCAGAACAGGATCTACCAGTAATATAGACCAGGAGCCTACCATGGATAATATGACCAGCACCGCCTATACAGAGGCCTACCAAGTAATATAAGCGAACCATGAGCCTACCGAATATAAGACCAGGACAATCGTAATAACGACCAGAGGTTTACAGTAATATAAGACCAGAGGTCTACCAGTATCTAAAGACCAGAGGTCTCTTAAAACGAGTCTAAGTACATTAGACCAGAGCCGTGCCATTAATATAGTACCAGGAGCCTGCAGTAATATATGACCAGGAGCCCATCATGACCAGGCTAAAAGTATAAGACCAGGAGCCTAACCATCATATAAGACCATGGCCCATCATAATATAAGAAGCCAGAGGTTTTACCAGATAATATAAGACCAATTCTACCAGTAATATAAGACCAGAGGTCTACCAGTAATATATGACCAGGAGCCTGCCAGTAATATATGACCAGGAGCCTGCCAGTAATATATGACCAGGAGCCTGCCAGTAATATATGACCAGGAGCCTACCAATAATATAAGACCAGGATAAGAAGTTTAGGCACAGCAGTTTATATTGGATGCCATTTTGACTCAATCAACTGCCTGGCCCAAAGATTAATTTTGCTAAATTTCAGCCAATTGGTTGCTGTAAAATATCAGTGGTACCCAGGGCCACCAGGCCATTGAAGCAGGTTAAAAATCCTGACCAGGGTGCATTTTGACCAAGTATGGACTATGCTTGCAAATGTAACTTTGAAGCATATCACTTGGCCACCAGAAGGCTCCAATCAATGGATATATAAAGAGTCTTTTGCACTGAGTGTGGTCAATTCATCAGTACCAATAGGTTTGCAGGTGGACAGGTTCATGGAGGTATGGCCTTTTGCAAGTTGCTAATTTGTCCTATTAGGATTTAGTTACATGAAGTAGAGGTGTTTGGAGGGGAAATATTAGCCAATACATGATTGGGCCTGACATTAAACTCTGGCAAACTTGTTCTGCATCAGTCACAGATCTTCCCTGGAGACATAACAACATCACCTTGAAATACATTAAGAGAAAAGGAGGTTTCCTCATCACAAGGACAAACTTATCAATATCTATAATGATAGCTGCAAAGAAACAAGCATTATCTGTAGTCTGTCTGTACATTGAGCCTATAAGGAACCATGGAAGGAAAATGCAAGGGACTGTTATTCATTTCAGTGCTGTGTCTACTGTGTGTATCTGTGTATCCAAACAGACTCCCTGGCATAGCATTGGATTTCAGACCTGCAATCAGAAACCATCTCCTACCAAGGCAAACAGGAGCAGGATTACCGTGCACAATAATCTACCCCCTAGGAGTTCACAGCTGTTGCAAATATATCTGCTCAAGGAATCTATGCATGGCAGGCCTTTAGAGGGGGCACCAGATTAACCCCTTGTGGACAGACTGGTCCACAGATGAGGGTCAACATAAAGATACATTCTTTTGATAGCAAATGAAGCATTATTGTATTACTCTGTTGGGTTAACCCTTCACATTACCAAGGGGAGGGGAACAGAGCCCCATAAGGTTTATGGGAAGAATTATAAAAGGGGAATTGAACAAAACAAATAAGACAAAATAATATAGTGTATTTGTTTATATTTTAAAACACCTTGGACAAATTAAAAAAAGTTAATGTGAGTAGTAACCCAAAGAATCCAATCTCCAATCAAATCTCTCCCTTCATTTTACACAATCCAATATTTCTGTAAACCCTAATAGTTGATTGGTCGCTATAGCTTGGGGCAGGGCTTCTGTTTATGTCACTGCATAATCAACACTATATTTTAGTAAATACACCTTTTGCAATATACTGCATAATGTAACAGACTTGGAGCATTGTCTAATGAGATGCTGGCGTTGTTTGACTTTATATTGATTGGGCTTGCTGAGAATGACAGCTATTTTTCAGGGCAAATAGATTTTATAAGAGAAACTCTGTTTGTTTATCCACCAATCAGACAGCTGCTTTCACTAAAATATTAACTAAATGTGAACTATGTCCAGATTTGCTACAGTGAGTCAACTTTCATCTTTGTAAATTTTCATCCAAATAAAATTACTCTTTACAGGCTAAAACCAGCCCTGACTCTAAATCAAACATCTATTTATTATCCTTATGTAAAATGTGTTTACAACAGTTTTACCTGTTCATCAACAAATGTGTTATTATTATAATAACTGTTATAACATTACTTTTATAAATCTGCTGCTGCTGCCACCTATTGTCACAGGGTAAGAATTACAGTCAGGGTTTTTTGTAGCTGTTTTGTTTATATATTGTATAGTATAGTATAGTATATGTATAGTATAGTATTGTACATGCATAGTATAATATTGTATTGTACATGTATAGTATTACATTGTATTGTACATGTATAGTATAGCATTATACATGTATAGTATAGTATTGTATATAAAAAGTATAGTATTGTATTGTACATGTATAGTATAGTACTGTATTAAACATATATATAGTATAATATTGTATTGTACATGTATAGTATAGTATAATATTGCATTGTACATTTATAGTATAGCACTGAATTATACATATATATAGTATAATATTGTATCGTACATGTGTAGTATAGTATAATATTGTAATGTACATGTATAGTATAGTATAGTATTGTACATGTATAGTATGGTATAGTATTGTACATGTATAGTATAGTATTGTACATGTTTAGTACTGTATTGTACATGTTTAGAGTAGTATAGTATATTATTGTACATGTATAGTATTGTATTGTAAATGTATTGTAAAAAAGGTAGGGGGAGGGTTGGGGGATGGTGTAACTTTAAAATAAACCAAAAAAATAAAAAAAATGCTTTTTCTCAGTGGAGAACCCTTTAAGGGATGTGTTTCAGTAAAAATTATAATTACACAAGGGCCAACTGGGCCAACATTTACTTCCGTTACAGCCATCGCCAGACCCTCTGGAGTAGAATGTCCTCCGCCTACTAATCAAGACATTAAATGTTTTGTTTTTCTACTAATCCGATGGTTGGAAGGCGGATCTATTCTGTATTACTCGATATTGTATTTCTCACAGTGTTTAGGGGATTTTACTATTTGTTGCAAAAAGAGAAGAAAAAGTAGAGAATGTCCAACTCATAGAGAGAGTCATGTGCCACCTGTCGGAAGAGACAGATGTTGAGATCCACCATGATGCAACAGCTGCTGTTTGGCCTCAGTTTAATGTACAGTTACATAAGGTTATTGAGACCCAAGTGACACATGCTACATAGGAATTTTAAAGAAGGAAAAGTATTTCCAGCTAACACCCGGGCAAAAGCCATGTCCTTAATAGAGGTGGAATCTGGGTCCGACACAGAACCCCGTGGTTCCGAAATCCGAATGTTCCATACGAAACCGGACGGATCATTCGGATTTCGGGACTTCGGAGCCTATTTTCTAGAATTACCAAACATTTGAGGATTATCGAAAATAACCTTGAACGTTTGATAATCCTCGAAAATTTGCTCGGAATCTAGAAATTCGTTTCTGATGGTATTTTCGAGGATTATCGAATTTTGAAAATAGCCTTGAACATTCGATAATAATAGAAAAAAGGGCTCTGAAGTCCCGAAGTACGTTCCGTTTTCGGATCTTTGGATTTTCCCGGATCCGTAAATCCGAAAATGGAACGAAACTTAACAGTTTCGGCCATCTCTAGTCCATCTATAATTTACAAAGTCGTCCACCAGTGGGGACATGGACGTAGAACACTTAGCGTTAAAGCGAATGTACAATGATATTTTTTGATGTGTTCTAGTGTCCTGAAGAAATTAATGGGAAGGTTATCGCAGGATGTTAATAGGTCTTTCCTCCAGTGGTGGTAGGTGCATACTTAATGGAAAACTAAACTATAATAATCTTTTATCTTCACTTGTATCCAATCATGGTCCTTCCCCCCATTTTCTCTGATACTTTACATCATTGTGAAATTAGTGGCCAAAGACTTCAAAGTCTTCTATGGAGATGACGTGATCAACCAGATTAGTAGATTCAATATTTAAATTCCTGTGACCTGGGGGCAGGACGGTAATTCCAACCTCCCAATATTGTTTCTGTGATGAGCACCCGCCCAAAGAAAACTGATTCCTCCTGGCTTCAGCACTATCTTTAATACAGGAATAGTCCGTGACTAACCTGGCAAATGAAACATCACAGCCATAAATAAACCATAGTACAAAATATCAATACCGTGCAGTATCACCCATACAATACTGCAGTGGTCCTAATGACTGTGGTGTATTATATGGCCACAGTCGTAAATTTGCAACCGTGACCTTAAAGAAAGCAACAACAGAGCATACTTACGGCCATCTAATGTGATAGTGCAACTATTGGCTAGTTATGAATAAAGTTGAACAAGTGTTGATTTTCATTCCGATAGCCGTTTCCACAGAACTTCCGAAAATCTGATTGAATCTGAACTTTTTAATGCGCATTGCAGATTTTCGATTGAAATTTTACGATTTTCAAATGCAATTTACTTATTTTGGATTTTCAAATTTTCACTTAGAAGTTTCGAAAATTTTGAAAAATACGTTATAGCGTGGATTTTAAAAACCAGGAGCTCTGATTCGAAACCGGAATTCATCACTAGTTATGAATAATAAAATCCACTCAGGATTATTTGCAATTTAGCCTTAGTTTTCCTTTAAGACTAGCTTCCACTGTCCTCTCTAATTAGTAGAGATGTTCGAACTGTTGAGTTTCATTTAGTTTTTGAATTTTCGAAATTTTCGGAAAGTTCAAACATTCGAAAATTCGAGTTTCGATTTTCGAAAATCGCTACTTTCGATTTTTTTCAATTTTCGAAAATCATCTACTTTCGAAAATCGTCTACTTTCGATTTTCGAAAATCGTCTACTATAAATTTTGAAAATCGTCTACTTTCGATTTTCGATTTTAAAAAATCGTCTACTTTCGATGATTATCTACTTTTGATTTTCGATAAAAATCGAAAATTCAAAAAATTCGGGTTCCGTGACATTTGGGAATTCCAAAAGTTTCGTAGGGACTTCGAAACCCTCGATTCGATTCGAAACTAGAACCCACATTACATCTCTACTTATTACTTTATTTGCACCAGTTTCCAGACACATCTAAGGGAAGTAACACACCAACCTATAGGCCCTTTTTATGTATTTTATATCATTTTTTCCTTTAGTATGAACTTTATACATTATTACATTACTGAATAAAGCATATAAATACAATTCTACATTATTAAATGAAGATCATTTAGGAGTCATTTTCTGTGTCTTTAGACAAATAAGAAGATTTATAATGACTATAAAAGGAATACATCTGACACCATGGTTTATGCTCAGTGATGGACATTGACCAGCAGGTGGCAGTGTAACCAGTCTTTTCAATTGAGATTGCTTAGATTCTGATTTTAATTATTTTACCAGGGAATAAACTATTATTTCCTGATAGCTATAAAGAACCACCAACAGGATAAGGAGGCATGTACGACCATGTATGGAAGTAAATCAATTGATAATCTAAAATGTATGTTTACAAATGCAGGAGTCTGGCTGGAAAAACCGGCGAACTTGAAATAATAGCGTTAAAGGAAAGGTATGATGTAATTGTTATAGCAGAATCATGGCTTAATGATTCACACGACTGGACAGTAAATATTGAAGGGTACTCCTTATTTAGACATGACCGAGTTAATAAGAAAGGAGGAGGAGTATGTATGTATGTTAAACAGGAATTGAAGCCAAATTTAAAAGATGGAATAGATGGGGGAGAAACGATGCGGCAGAAACATTAGGGTGGAACTGTGTACAGGAAGCAAGAAGGTGGGTAAATTAATTGTTGAAGTGTGTATAAGCCGCCAAATGCCGGGGAAGAGGTGGAATGAATCTCCATATGCAGTTGGCGAAGGCTGCTGGTAGGGGCATGTTCTGGTTATGGGGGATTTTAACTACCCTGAAATAGATTGGAGTAATGGAACTGCCAGCACCTCAAAAGGTATAAAGTTCTTAATTTCCTATATGAGCATTTTCTTTCACAGATGGTAGAAGTTCCTACTAGAAAGAATGCGTTGTTGGATCTGGTGATATCTAATAACCCAGAGCTCATTTGGAGATGAAGGTAATGGGAAGCTTAGGGAATAGTGAACATGATATAGTGTCATTTAATATAGGTTGGAAAACTAAAGTGCACTGGCTTAACAAAAACTTTTAACTTTAGGAAAGCTAATTTTATGCTTTTAAAGGAATCGCTCCTGCTCATAGACTGGGGGGAACTGTTTCTAGGTAAAGATACTGAGCAGATGTGACCACTTTTAAAGGGATATTAACTAAACATTTCAAATCGGTACCTTTAGGAAACAAGTGTAAAAAAATTAGGTCCTGCATGGCTTAATGCTCAGGTAAAAAGGGAAATGGAAAAAAAGAAAAGGGCTTTTAAAATTTTGAAAGCAGAAGGCACAGAACAGGCTTACAGGGACTTCAAAAGTTGTAATAAGAGTGCAAAAAGCAATTAAACTAGCTAAAATAGAAAATGAAATACGGATTGCCGAACAAAGCAAGTCCAACCCCAAGATGTTTTTTAAGTATATAAATGGTAAAAAATGAGGACTGAGAATGTGGGACCATTAAATAATGGAGCTGAGTGGTTGTATGAGGATGCCGAAAAGGCTAATCTGCTAAACCGTTTTTTTACACATCGGTTTTTACTGTTGAGAATCCTTACATAGGGATTGTAACAATGTGCAGGGAGGAAATGAAGAGTTTTCACATGGATAACAGAGGATATGGTACGGAATCAATTAGACAAAGTTAATATCAATAAAGCGCCAGGACCAGATGGATTGCATCCTAGGATTTTAAAAGAGCTTAGTTCAGTTCTGCAAGACCACTGTGTCTCATATTTTCAGATTCGCTTTTGTCTGGGGATGTGCCGCTGGATTGGAAAAAAGCCAATGTAATACCAATATTCAAAAAGGTAGTCGTTCACAGCCTGGAACTATAGCCTGTAAGCCTAACATCAGTGGTAGGGAAGGTGATGGAAACTTTGTTAAGGGATCATCCTTGACTTTGTCTCCAGAGATCATCTATAGTAGTAGTCAGCATGGATTTATGAGAAATAGATCATGCCAGACAAATTTAATTGGTTTTTATGAAGAAGTGAGTAAGAAGTTAGATCCAGGCAACAGCTGTGGATGTGGTATATTTGGATTTTGCAAAAGCCTTTGATACTGTGCCACATAGGCGACTAATGTATAAACTGAGGACTGTTGGCCTTGAAGAAAACATTTGTTCATGGATAGAGAACTGGTTATTGGACCGCAAACAGAGAGTGGGTGGTTAATGGGCTCACATCTGTGGGCTAAAGTTCTAAGCGGAGTTCCTCAGGGTTCTGTACTGGGGCTGCTTCTGTTAATCTGTTTATAAATGACTTAGAGGGGGCATTGAGAGCAAGGTCTCTGTGTTGCTGATGACACTAAATTATGCAGAGCTTTGGAAACTTCCATGATGTGCAAGTGCTGCAAGCAGACCTAGATAGATGATCAAATGGGCAGCAGAATGGCAGATGAGATTCAATGTTGAAAATGTAAGGTGATGCATTTGGGATTTAAATCCCTGTGCCACCTACACCATAAATAACTCTGTGTTAAGTGCATCTGAATGGAAAAAGATTTGGGGGTTTGGTAGATAAACAGACTTAGCTGTAGCAAACAATGCCAGGTAGCAACAGCTAGAGCTAGCAAGATATTGTCTTGTATAAAGAGGGGAATGGAATCAAGAGAGAAAAAATATTATTCTCCCTTTACAAGGCACTGGTAAGGCCACATTTGGAATATGCGGTGCAGTTTTGGAATCCCATATACAAAGGGACATCTTTGAAATTGAGGCAGTTCAGAGAGGGCAACTAAATTAATAAGGGAATGGAGGGGCTTGAATATGCAGGCAGATTAGACAGTTAGGGCTGTTACATTGGAGAAGCGGCGGTTGCGTGGGGACATGATAACCTTATACAAATATATTAATGGCCCATACAGTGAACTCTCTGGTGCATTGTTCACTATAGGTCATATCAGAGGACTCGGTGACATCCTTTAAGGTTGGAAGAAAAGAAGTTTCATCTTCAGGTTAGGAGAGGTTTCTTTACAGTGAGAACGTGAAACTGTGGAACTGTCTTCCAGCGGAGGTGGTAATGGCAAGTTCATTGATAACTTTAAAAAAGGCCTGGATAAGTTTCTAAAACTAAAAAATATTGAGAATTACTGGTATTAATGCATATAGATCTGGTTGATCCAGGGATACTTTCCGATTGCCGTTTGGAGTCAGGAAGGAATTTTTTCCCCCTTTTTTTAGCTGGTTTTTTTTGCCTTCCTCTGGATCAACTGTAGGTAGGGTTAAAAAAAAAAAAAAAAAAAAAAAGATAGGTTGGACTTGATGGACGAATGTCTTTATTCAACCTTAATTACATTATTTACTATGTTACTATGTAACAAGTAGCGTCCTCCCACACCGGAGATCCAGTGCTGCAATCACCTCCTGATGAATCCTATCTTCTAATAGTTATGAGACTTCCACAGAAGACGGGGAATATCCCCAAGATGGAGGTAGACAACCGGACTCGGGAGACTGAGGAAGTGGAAGCTGTTCCACGAAATGCGTAGGAGCGGAGCTTGGTGTGTGTGTCTCCTAATTAGATCTTTCTAGACCCTACATGGTATGTAATGTGTTATAATAAAGTATCGGCTTTTACTCATTCACTATGAGTCCGGTTGCCTACCCGTATGGGATATTCCCCATCTTCTTGTGTATTCTACTACACCTTTACACTGAGAACATATCATTTAGACTGGGGCCACACTATGACAGACGGCAGCATCGAACGTGTATTGGAGGCCATTACTGTATGTTTGTGCTGCGATCTGTCAATTGTGGTAATCGGAGCGCATATAAAAGTATAAAATATATGGATATTACGTCACCAGGAGGTCCATGACCAATAAAAGCACAAGGACGTGTGAAGGAATGTAAAGTGGGCGATTATTTCTTAATAATACATAAGGTTATATATGTAAAATTTGGTCTTAAGGATGTGTACAGTGGTTTGACTTAGTAAAAAGCAGAAGGAACGGACTGGATTTATCTTCATTTCCCAATGTTTGGGCAGCCAGGATTAATCCTCTGTAACTCGGTGACAGTTTACCTTTTTAAAACCATTATGGGGTTGGAACAGTGGATGACCAGAAGGTTATGGGAGCTGCAGGGAACATTTTTTTTAAATAATAATCACTCAGTGACATCACTAAGTGATTATTATAAGAAAATATATATGTATATATATTGTATAACAAAGTCCCACTTTACATTGCAGATTCCGTGGAATATTGTAGGATTATTATCCCTTTTATTTACAGAACTTCACGTTTATTTTAATTTTTTAAGAACAAACTAGCAAATGTATTAAAACATTATCAATGTTCCTATAAAACACCAATAGTTTATTGTGATTGCAAAATAATCACATTTTATTTCATGTATTTATGTCCAAACCCTCCCACGTAACACTGTTTGACCTTTGTACTGCAGTTGGAGTGGTCCAAGGTTCAAGAAGGTCTAAAAAAAACCAGGATCTCGGGACTAGGGTGGCCATACACTACAGAAACTTATTATAATCATAATTGTGATTTTAAACCGCCAATACGTGATAGACAGATGTACAATGATAATTGTATGTAGATGTTGTTCGACATTTGTTTGGTGAGTATGACGAATGTCGTCTATTGTGAGGTTCAATTACATTTAATCGGAACTTCAGAAAACACTACGATCATTTACCTATCGACTTTCCGTAATTACTCGATATGATTAACGTTGCATAATAAGATCAGGAAAAGTAATTTTGGATTGTATGGTATATCAACTGTACTTGAAGTTTAGTTCTTGAAGACATTTTGCTAGCCATCAATTTCGTATTGAAAAATCCAGTCGGATGACAACTTGAAGAACTAAACTTCAAGCCCAGTTGATCTGGTTGAAACTTCATGAAGTGAATAGACAGAACATTCTACACTCATCATGAAATGAGACATTAATCAGGACATTAATCAGGAGATTAACACTAAATGTGTAACTCAAATCATATCTTCTTTCCAGAATCCACTGTTCCTAAAAATCAACCCTGAATGGTGGATTTGATTCTTCTAATGATTAAGATGAGCTGGGCAGTGACTGCTTTTTGCAGGGTTAGCTCCAATCCCAGAACACAGTATAAATGTAGAGTGGTTCTCATGGCTACACATCACCTAGAGTCTAATGTAGACCAGTTCAGTATAACCCCAACTTGCTCATAAAGTAAAAACAAAAAACTCCATTGCAACTAGAGATGTCCGAACTTCGCAAAATACGGTCCGCGAGCGGACCCATTAAAATGAAAAATACCCTCAAAATACGAAATTTTTCGTATTTTCGAAAATTTTCGAAATTACGGGTTTTCGTGTATTTTCGAAATAGGAGAAAACTAGTATTTTCAAAAATTGTATTTACAAAAAAATGCGTAATCCTCGTAATTTCGAAAATTTGTATTTGGAAATTAGAGAAATCCTTGTATTTTCGAAAATTTTCGAAATTACGTGTTTTCTTGAAAATACGAAAAATCCGCGAATCGGAAGTTCGGAAGGCGGAAAATCCGGAAAAATCCGCTGTTCGCGAACGGGATAAATCGCGGTGGATCCGGGTTCGGATCCGCGAACCGGCCACCCTAATTGCAACTGGTATGGTGCAAATCAAACCCAAAGTTCTATGAGGACCAGAGACTTCCCTCACACACCTACAAACATTGGGTCGTATTGCCTAATAAAGACCAGTCTTTTGAGTAATGTGGTTCTATGTTCTTAATGTGGATTTTTCCCTGAACATTCCAAATCTACCCAAGTCTTGATCACTTTTGTCCAAGCTGTAAGAATTGCCCTGATTAAGAAAGACTCGGCCAACCCTGGAAAGTTGTAAGTATTATCTCACTTCACTTCTCCATATTATGGAAATATCTATTGTATACATTTTCCTATTGTATCAATTTCATGCCAATTGAAATTTTGTTTGTCCTTAAGACACTCCAACAATGGAGATCCAACAAGAGAGGTTCAGGATGACCATGGAACATTAGCTTCTGGTTCATTATTTTTGAGGCTATCTTCTACATTAGCCCAAATATGAAGACAGGAGTGTTGGATGACCCTGTTCTTAGGTTGCCCGATTACTGTGAAATCATAGGACATTAAAGGACACACATGAGGACTCATAAAAATGTGCGCACTGCAGATGTAACAATGAGCAATTAGTACAGACGGGCTAATTGCATTTATTTGTAAGTGTCCCACAAACGTTCAGTGATCTGGTAACTCTACCTTAAGCTCCTGCGTGTGTTCCACCTCAATAAAAGGACTTGGTTTCATGGAATAGCTGGGGCACTTACTGCCAATTCGCAGTGTTCTTGATCAGTAAAAGAGATTTATTTTGAAACTGGTCCTACCGGTTTTACTCTGAATAGGAATTAATGTGACCCCCCCCTTGCTTTCTGTTGGCGTTTAAATGCAGCGTCTTTGTTTCTTCTCAAGCCAGCAAAATATGGGATAGAAGGGACTTATCAACCGTGACTTTATGGTGACCTGATCTGTCTGAGAAGTCTGATTCCGTGGCAAAGGGAGGGAACAGAGACTTAGCGAGCTAACGAAATTTAGGAAAGAGCCTTTCTGAGAGGTTATTGTTAAGTGTCTCTCCATGTTGGGAGGTATGTGGATGAGTATAAACCCACATGGATTATGGGAGTAGATTAGGAGACTGATTTAACACTGGGGCTGAGTCATTTTAATCCTTATTCTTTATTGAGCTGAGGTTGATGTACACCTGGGGGAAAAAACAAAGGAGAGCAAAGGGGATTAACCAATGGCATGTGACTTGAAAATTTATTATTTTTATGTTAAATGGCTAAAATTCAAATTAAAAGCAATGCAATATCACCGATGCTTCTTTTTAGGTTGCTTTTAGGAGCTGTGATGTCAGCAGCAGTGATGTCAGCAGCAGTGATGTCAGCCCAGCTGTGATGTCAGCAGCAGTGATGTCAGCTCAGCTGTGATGTCAACCCCATTTAAATCTATAGAACTGGTGCCATGTGCCAAGGGAAGATAGCCATCCAGGTGTTTGCAATAAGGTAGAAAAGACATCCCCAGAAACTGCATATAGATAGAGAATGTACATGTCCCAATGAAAACAAATAAAGGAACCTATCTAAATCCAGGTCCCAGGGTTTTCAGGCACCTTTGCCTTTAATACCCAAATACAAATGAAATTCAAATGACAAAAGGTGTGACAAGAATCATGATGCAGGCTGCCTTGATTTCAGTGTAGCCATACAGCATCAACTTCGTTAAGTACATGAAATATGTATCTTTATAACAGGGAGGTGCAAACACTAATTCCCCCCTCCCTGTGAATAATAGAAAGCCCGAGGAACACTGCAACACTTACCTTACCAGCGCTCCACTCACGGCTCCTCAGCTGTAAGGTGCACTGTCCCAACGAGCACCTATGTGCGCGCCAATACAAAAGGTAGGCGTGTGATCAATAATGAGAAGGAGCCGTGAGTGGAGCACTGGTAAGGTAAGTGTTGCCGTGTTCCCGGGCTTTCTTTCACAGGGAGGTGGGAATAAGCGTTCTAACCTCCCTTCGAATGAAAGATACAGATTTAATTTGCATGGCACTAAGGCACAATGAAGTTTGGCCTTGGCCTAAAGGAATAAATGCAGTAGTGTACTTGGATTTTGCAAAGGCTTTTGATACAGTCCCCCATAGGCGACTAATGAATAAGCTAAGGTCTGTGTGGTCGGAGTCACATTTGTACATGGATAGAAAATTGGTTAATGAATAGGTACAGCGAGTAATTGTTAATGGGGCTTCATCATATGGACTAAAGTGCTAAGTGGGGTGCCACAGGGTTCTGTGTTGGGGCCACTTCTATTTAATCTGTTTATTAATGATTTGGAAGTGGGTATTGTCAGCAAGGTTTCTGTGTTTGCTGACGACACAAAACTTTGTCGACCATTAAAAACGTCAGAGGATGTGCAATCGTTGCAGGGGGATCTAGATAGATTATCACATTGGGCTGCTAAGTGGCAGATGAAATTCAATGTTGATAAATGTAAGGTGATGCATTTTGGACTTAAAAAACTTGTGCTACTTATACTATAAATGGCTTCGTGTTAAGTGAATCCCTGTTGGAAAGGGATCTTGGAGTTTGGTGGAACAAACTTAAAGGTAGCAAGCAGTGCCAGGCGGCAACAGCCCGAGCCAGCATGGTATTGTCTTGTATAAAGAGAGGTATGGATTCAAGGGAGGGAAAATGTAATTCTCCCTCTTACAAAGCATTGGTAAGGCCTCATTTGGAATATGCGTGCAATTTTGGAATCCTGTGTACAAAAAGGGCATCTTTGAAATGGAAAAGGTTCAGAGAAGGGCAACTAAATTAATAAGGGGATTGGGGAGCTTGAATATGAAGACAGATTGGATAAGTTACAATTATGTACGCTGGAGAAAAGATACTTGTGTGGGGTATGATTACTGTGTAGAAATTCATTTATGGGCCATACAATAAACTATCTGGTGCATTATTGCAAGTCTGGGTTCGAAACAAACTGGTTTCAATAAGGGACTGCCATTTTTGAAAATCAACATTTTTGAAATTTGGGTTTTCATTGAAAATTGCAAAAATTCTGATTCAGTCAGATTATTGAAACTATAATAGGTTCCATGGAACTCTCCGGTCTCTTATGTCAGGACATCCCTTAAATGATATGTAAATTGTAAAAAAAAAATTAGGCATTGAAAAGCTGTGGCTTTAAAACTAAAGTTGGCAAAAATGTTTTCTTCTACCCCCTTTCACCCCAGAGCCTAGCTTTATTGTTTCAATCTTGCTGGTTTCTCTCCTGGATAATGGCATTGGGGCTCCACCCCGAACTCCTGGCTCCTCCTACTGCCTTGACCCCAAATGTAAGTTATGGTTGCACAAGCAGCGCGAACTGACTGTGTGTGCATGGGTGATGCAGTGCGCACGCGATATGACATCAATACACCGTGCCCGGCGGCACACCATGTGTGTGATGTAATTGCGCTGTGTTTGGTTGTGCATGAAGACATCACACTCACGTCACGGTCTCACCGACGCACATTGACATTATGTCATGCACGCACTGACATAAGCAGCAAGGTTTTTTGCTAACTTTAGTTTTTAAGGGTATGTCCACCCTTTAAACTAACATTTCCCATAATATATATTGGTCCCCCAGCCCCAACCACATTACTATTAGAGCAAGAAAGTCCCCCGATCTTTACTTACCTTCCCTCTCTCCTTCGCCGCCAATCCCGCCCTCTGCTTGCATAGAACTGCAAGCAGGGGCGGGACCGGTAGCCGCGTCCATGTTGGCTGAGAGGCAGCCAATCACGAATGCGGCTGCCAGTAGTGTAGAAAGGTGACGGAGAGAGGGAAGGTAAGTAAAGATCGGGGGACTTTCTTGCTTCAATAGTAATGCGGTTGGGCTGGGGGACCAATAACTATAATATGGCAAAGGGGTTTAGAGCTAGGGGGAGGTAGAACAAATCGGGAGGGAGAGGGAGTGAGAGGGAGGGGGAGGGCTCTTCTCCACATGGCATACTTCTCCAGAGGCCAGGTAGGAGGCAGAGTCTTGTATGCTATCCTCCTAGTGGCCAGTTTTTGTGACTTTGGGAGGGATTACAGGAGAACCATTTGGACTGGGATCTGAGGTAAGGATTTTATTACACTACATGATGGGGCCAGTAGTGGGGGGGATTATAGTTTTGGGGGTGGACATGCCCTTTAAAGCCACAGCTTGCCACTAACCTAATGATTTATTTATGGTGTACATATCCTTTAAGAAGTTTAGTCTTCAAGTTTGAAGACTGTGGAAATGGTAAAACTATGGAACTGTCTATATGGACGTGATTATTGCGGTCAATGGATAGTTTAAAAAAAACTGGATGAGTTCTAAATATAAGGAATGTGCAGGTTACTAGTATTGATACATAAGTTAGAGTGATCGAGGAATATTTCGATTTCCACCCTTCATACTGTTTGTTTATTTTTTTTCCCTTCCTCTGGATCAGCTTTTAGGGAGGGAAATGCGTATTATAGGGGTTGGTTTAGTTGGAAATATGTCTTATACAACCTCAAATACTATGTTACATGTAACGTTTATAACAGACATTATGGGTAGGGTATAAAGGTTGGGCTAGATGGACGTATGTCTTATACAACCTCCAATACATGTTACTATGTAACTGTTAGACAGACTTATGGGTAGGGTATAAATGTTGGACTAGATGGTCGTATGTCTTTATACAACCTCCAATACTATGTTACTATGTAACTGTTATACAGACATTATGGGTAGGGTATAAATTTTGGACTAGATGGGCGTATGTCTTTATACAACCTCCAATACTATGTTATTATGTTACTGTTATAAAGACATTATGGGTAAGGTATAAAGGTTGGACTAGATGAACGTATGTCTTATACAACCTTCTATACTATGTTACTATGTAACTGTTATACAGACATTATGGGTAGGGTATAAATGTGGACTAGATGGGCGTATGTCTTTATACAACCTCCAATACTATGTTATTATGTTACTGTTAGACAGACATTATGGGTAGGGTATAAATGTTGAACTAGATGGGCTTATGTCTTTATACAACCTCCAATACTATGTTACTAGTAACTGTTATACAGACATTATGGGTAAGGTATAAAGGTTGGACTAGATGAACGTATGTCTTTATACAACCTTCAATACTAGTTAATATGTAACTGTATACAGACATTATGGGTAGGGTATAAAGTTTGGACTAGATGGACGTATGTTTTAATACAACCTCCAATACTATGTTATCATGTTACTGTTAGACAGACATTATGGGTAGGGTATAAATGTTGGACTAGATGGACGTATGTCTTTATACAACATCCATACTATGTTAATGTAACTGTTAGACAGACATTATGGGTAGGGTATAAAGGTTGGACTAGATGGACGTATGTCTTTATACAACCTCCAGTACTATGTTACTAATAACTGTTAGACAACATATGGGTGGGTATAAAGGTTGGACTAGATGGACGTATGTTCTTATACAACCTCCAATACTATGTTACTATGTAACTGTTTTACAGACATTATGGGTAGGGTATAAAGGTTGGACTAGATGGACGTATGTCTTTTAACAACCTCCAATAAATGTTACTATAACTGTTATAGAGACATTATGGGTAGGGTATAAAGGTTGGACTAGATGGATGTATGTCTTATACAACCACCAATACTATGTTACCATGTAACTGTTATAGAGACATTATGGGTAGTGTATAAAGGTGGACTAGATGGATGTATGTCTTTCTACAACCACCAATACTATGTTACTATGTAACTGTTATAGAGACCTTATGGGTAGGGTATAAAGGTTGGACTAGATGGATGTATGTCTTTATACAACCTCCAATACTATGTACTGTGTAACTGTTAGACAGACATTATAAGTAGGTATAAAATGTGGACTAGATGGACGTATGTCTTTATACAACCTCCACTACTATGTTACTATGTAACTGTTAGACAGACATTATGGGAGGGTATAAAGGTTGGACTAGGTGGACGTATGTCTTTATACAACTCCAATACTATGTTACTATGTAACTGTTAGACAGACATTATGGGTAGGGTATAAAGGTTGGACTAGATGGATGTATGTCTTTATACCCTCTGACAATACTACACTATACTATACATGAACGAAACTATACTATACATGTACTGCCACTATACTATACTATAAGTGTACAATACTATACTTACTAATACACACAACTAATCTATACACGTACAATACTGTACTATACACGTACAATCTACTATAATGTACAATAATATACTAAACATACTATACTATGCTATACATGTACAATACATACTATACTATACTATAACGTACAATACTGTACTATACACGTACAATACTAACATTACATACTATATAAACATATACAATACTATGCACATGTACAATACTATACTATACTATACTATACACGTACAATAATGTACTATACACGTACAATACTAACTATAACATGTACAATACTATACTAAACATATAAAATACTATGCTATACATGTACAATACTATACTATACTATACTATACTATACGTACATACTGTACTATACACGTACAATACATACTATACATGTACAAACTATACTAAACATTACAATACTATGCTATACATGACAAACTATACTATCTATACTATACTATATACTATACACGTACAATACTGTACTGTACACATACAATACTATACTAAACTGTACAACACTATACTAAACATATACAATACTATGCTATACATGTACTGTACGTTACTTACGTGTACAATACTATACTATACTATAATCTATACTATACACGTACAATACTGTACTATACACGTACAATACTATACTATACATGTACAATACTATACTAAACATATACTATACTATGCTATAAGTTACTATACTATACTATACATGTACTATACTGTACTATACACGTACAATACTATACTATACACGTACAATCTATGAAAACATATACAATACTATAATCTACAATACTATAATATACTATACTATACACGTACAATACTGTACTATACAATACAATACTATACTATGCATGTAATAATACTATACAAACATATACTATACTATGCTATACATGTACAATACTATACTATACTATACTATACTCTACACGTACAATACTGTACTATACACATACAATACTATACTATAAATGTACAATACTATACTAAACATATCAATACTATGCTATACATGTACAATACTATACTAACTATACTATACTATACACGTACAATACTGTACTATACACGTACAATACTATACTATACAGTACAATACATTCTAAAAAATATACTATACTATGCTATACTGTACATACTATACTATACATACTCAACACATAATACTTACATACTCTACACGTACATAGTACTATACACGTACAATACTATACTATACATGTACAATACTATACTAAACATATACAATACTATGCTATACATGTACAATACTATACTATACTATACACGTACAATACTAAACTATACATGTACATACTATACTAAACATATACAATACTATGCTATAACATGTACAATACTTACTATACTATACACGTACAATACTGTACTATACACGTGCATACTACTATACATGTACAATACTATACTAAACATATACAATACTATGCTATACATGTACAATACAATACTATACTATACTATACACGTACAATACTGTACTATACACGTACAATACTATACTATACATGTTCAATACTATACTAAACATATACAATACTATGCTATACATGTACAATACTATACTATACTATACACGTACAATACTGTACTATACACGTACAATACTATACTATACATGTACAATACTATACTAAACATATACTATACTATACTATACACATACAATACTATACTATTCATGTTACAATACTATACTAAACATATACAATACTATGCTATACACGTGAAATACTATCACTATACATGTACATACTATACTATAGCATAGTATTGTATATGTTTAGTATAGTATTGTACATGTATAGTATTGTACGTGTATAGTACAGTATTGTACGTGTATAGTATAGTATAGTATTGTATTGTACATGTATAGCATAGTATAGTATATGTTTAGTATATTATTGTACATGTATAGTATAGTATTGTACGTGTATAGTACAGTATTGTACGTGTATAGTATAGTATAGTATTGTACACGTATAGTATAGTATAGTGCAGTACATGTATAGTATAGTTTCGTTCATGTATAGTATAGTGTAGTATTGTCAGAGGGTATAAAGACATACATCCATCTAGTCCAACCTTTATACCCTACCCATCCCGTGTATAGTATAGTATTCGTATTGTATTGTACATGTATAGCATAGTTTGTATATTTTTAGTATAGTATTGTACATGTATAGTATTACTTGCACGTGTATAGTACAGTATTGTACGTGTATAGTATAGTATAGTTAGTATTGTACATTATAGCTAGTATGTATAGTTTTAGTATAGTATTGTACATGTATAGTATATATTGTACGTGTTAGTACAGTATTGTTACGGTATAGTACAGTATAGTATAGTATAGTATTGTACATGTATAGCATAGTATTGTATATGTTTAGTATGTATTGTACATGTATAGTATAGTATTGGTACGTATAGCACAGTATTTTACGTGTATAGTATAGTATAGTATAGTATTGTACATGTATGCATAGTATTGTATTTTTAGTATAGTATTGTACATGTATAGTATAGTATTGTACGTGTATAGTACAGTTTTGTACATGTATAGTATAGTATAGTATTGTACATGCATAGCATAGTATTGTATATGTTTAGTATAGTATTGTACATGTATAGTATAGTATTTCACGTGTATAGCATAGTATTGTATATAGTTTTAGTAATAGTATTGTACATGATAGTATAGTATTGTATGTGTATAGTATGCATAGTTATGTTAGTATAGTAATGTACTGTATGTTAGTAGTGTATGTAAGTACAGTATGTACGTGTATAGTATGTTAGTATTGTACATGTATAGCATAGTATTGTATATGTTTAGTATAGTATTGAACATGTATAGTATAGTATTGTACGTGTATAGTACTTATTGTACGTGTATGTAATAGTTAGTTTGTATTGTACATGTATAGCATAGTATTGTTTGTTTAGTATAGTATTGTACATGTATAGTATAGTACTGCAGGGTGTAGTCAGTATTGTACGTGTATAGTATAGTGAAGTATGTACATGTATAGCATAGTATTGTATATGTTTAGTATAGTATTGTAACGTATAGTTTAGTATTGTACGTGTATATATATAGTTATAGTATTGTAAATGTATAGCATAGTATTGTATATGTTTAGTATAGTATTGTACATGTTATATAGTATTGTACGTGTATAGTACAGTATGTACGTGTAGAGTATAGTACAGTATTGATGTTGATATAGTATAGTATAAGTATTGTACATTATAGCATAGTATAGTATATGTTTAGTATAGTATTGTACATGTTTAGTATAGTTTGTACGTGTATAGTACAGTATTGTACGTGTATAGTATAGTATAGTATAGTATAGTATTGTACATGTATAGCATAGTATTGTATATGTTTAGTATTTATTGTACATGTAGTATAGTATTGTATGTTGTTAGTACAGTATTGTACGTGTAGAGTATAGATAGTATAGTATAGTATTGTACATGTATAGCATAGTATAGTATATGTTTAGTATAGTATTATACATGCATAGTATAGTATTGTATGTGTATAGTACAGTATTGTACGTGTATAGTATAGTATAGTATAGTATTGTACATGTATAGCATAGTATTGTATATGTTTAGCATAGTTTGTACGTGTATAGTATAGTATTGTACGTGTATAGTACAGTATAGTTACATGTAGAGTATAAGTATAGTACATGTATATCATAGTAAGTTGTTTAGTATGTTTGTACTGTGTATGTATTGTACGTGTTGTACAGTATTGTAGTTGTTTATAGTTGTTTATAGTATTGTACACGTATAGTAACGTACAGTACATGTATGCATAGTATTGTATATGTTTAGTTAGGTTGTACATGTGTAGTATAGTATTGTATGTGTACAGTACAGTATTGTACGTGTATAGTATAGTATAGTATAGTATAGTATAGTATAGTATTGTACATGTATAGCATAGTATTGTATATGTTTAGTATAGTATTGTACATGTATGTATAGTATTGTACGTGTATATACAGTATTGTACGTGTATAGTAGTTATAAAGTATAGTATTATGTACATG
The DNA here is from genome assembly GCA_019447015.1 of Hymenochirus boettgeri. Lineage (NCBI taxonomy): Eukaryota > Metazoa > Chordata > Amphibia > Anura > Pipidae > Hymenochirus > Hymenochirus boettgeri. Next base: position 6,240,447 of record CM033473.1, on the reverse strand, counting down.
ATGCATGTATTGTATATGTTTAGTATAGTATTGTAATGTATATAGTTTGTCTGTTAGTACAGTATTGTACGTGTATAGTATAGTATAGTATAGATTGTACATGTATAGCATAGTATTGTATATGTTAGTATAGTATTGTACATGTATAGTATTGTACTGTATATTACAGTATTGTACGTGTATAGTATAGATAGTATTGTATTGTACATGTATAGCATAGTATAGTTATATGTTTAGTATATTATTGTACATGTATAGTATAGTATTGTACGTGTATAGTACAGTATTTGTACGTGTATAGTATAGTATAGTATTGTACACTTATAGTATAGTATAGTGGCAGTACATGTATAGTATAGTTTCGTTCATGTATAGTATAGTTGTAGTATTGTCAGAGGGTATAAAGACATAAATCCATTAGTCCAACCTTTAGACCCTACCCATAAGTCTGTTACCAGTTAGCATAGAACATGAGTATTGGAGGTGTATAAAGCATACGTCCAAACCTAGCTCCAACCTTGATACCCTACCCATAATGTCTGGTCTAACAGTTAATTATGTAAAATAGTAGTGGCGTTGGATAAAGACATACGTCCAATCTGTCCAAATTTATTACCTACTTATATGTCTGTTAATAAACAGTTACACAGTAAATCGTATTGGAGGTTGTATAAAGACATACATCCATCAGCCACATTGTATACCTACCCATAAGTCTCTATAAACAGGACATAGTACATAGTAGTGGTGGTTGTAGAAAGACATACATCCATCTAGCCCAACCTTTTACCCTTACCATTAATGTCGAAGATAACAGTTGACATTGGTAACATTAGTATTGGTGGGTGTATAAAAGGACATACATCCCTCTAGTCCCAACCTTTTATACCCTACACATAATGTCTCTTATAACAGTTTACATAGTAACATAGATTGGGGTGTATAAAGACATACGTCCATCTAGTCAACTTATACCCTAACCCTAATGTCTGGATAACAGGTACTAGTAACATAGTATTGGAGGTGCCTACTTAAAGACATTACGTCCATCTAGTCCAACCTGTCCATACCCGACCCCATAATGTCTTGTCTAACAGTTATATAGTAACATAGTATGGAGGTGTATAAAGACATACGTCCATCTAGCCCAACCTTTATACCCTACCCATAATGTCTGTCTAACAGTTACATAGTAACATAGTATTGGATGTTGTATAAAGACATACGTCCATCTAGTCCAACATTTATACCCTACCCATAATGTCTGTCTAACAGTAACATGATAACATAGTATTGGAGGTTGTATTAAAACATACGTCCATCTAGTCCAAACTTTATACCCTACCCATAATGTCTGTATAACAGTTACATATTAACATAGTATTGAAGGTTGTATAAAGACATACGTTCATCTAGTCCAACCTTTATACCTTACCCATAATGTCTGTATAACAGTTACATAGTAACATAGTATTGGAGGTTGTATAAAGACATAAGCCCATCTAGTTCAACATTTATACCCTACCCATAATGTCTGTCTAACAGTAACATAATAACATAGTATTGGAGGTTGTATAAAGACATACGCCCATCTAGTCCAACATTTATACCCTACCCATAATGTCTGTATAACAGTTACATAGTAACATAGTATAGAAGGTTGTATAAAGACATACGTTCATCTAGTCCAACCTTTATACCTTACCCATAATGTCTGTATAACAGTAACATAATAACATAGTATTGGAGGTTGTATAAAGACATACGCCCATCTAGTCCAAAATTTATACCCTACCCATAATGTCTGTATAACAGTTACATAGTAACATAGTATTGGAGGTTGTATAAAGACATACGTATAGTATTGTAAATGTATAGCATAGTATTGTATATGTTAGTATAGTATTGTACATGTATAGTATTATTGTACGTGTATATACAGTATTGTACGTGTATAGTATAGTATAGTATTGTACATGTATAGCATAGTATGTATATGTTAGTATAGATTGTACATGTATAGAATAGTATTTCACGTGTTAGCATAGTATGTATATGTTTAGTATAGTATTGTACATGAATAGTATAGTATTGTATGTGTATAGTATAGTATAGTATAGTTTAGTATGTATTGTACATGATAGTATAGTATTGTACGTGTATAGTACAGTATTGTACGTGTATAGTATAGTATAGTATTGTACATGTATAGCATAGTATTGTTATGTTTAGTATAGTATGAACATGTGATAGTATAGTATTGTACGTGTATAGTACAGTATTGTACGTGTATAGTAAGTATAGTATTGTATTGTACATGTATAGACTAGTATGTATATTTTTAGTATAGTATTGTATGTATAGTATAGTACTGCAGTGTATAGTACAGTATGTACGTGTATAGTATAGTATAGTATAGTATTGTACATGTATAGCATAGTATTGTATATGTTTAGTATAGTATTGTACATGTATAGTATAGTATTGTACGTGTATAGTACAGTATTGTACGTGATAGTACAGTATAGTATAGTATAGTATTGTACATGTATAGCTAGTATGTATATGTTTAGTATAGTATTGTCATGTATGTATGTATTGTACGTATGCACAAGTATTGTACGTGTATAGTATAGTATAGTATAGTTGTACATGTATAGCATAGTATTGTATATGTTTAGTATAGTATGTACATGTATAGTATAGTATTGTACGTGTATAGTACAGTTTTGACAGTTATAGTATAGTATAGTATTGTACATGCATAGCATAGTATTGTATATGTTTAGTATAGTATGTACATGATAGTATAGTATTCAGTGTATAGCATAGTTTGTATATGTTTAGTATAGTATTGTACATGAATAGTATAGTATTGTATGTGTATGTATAGCATAGTATATGTTAGTATAGATTGTACATGTATAGTATAGTATTGTACGTGTATAGTACAGTATTGTACGTGTATAGTATAGTATAGTATTGTACAGTATAGCATAGTATTGTATATGTTTAGTATAGATATTGAACATATAGTATAGTATTTGTACGTGTATAGTACAGTATTGTACGTGTATAGTATAGTATAGTATTGTATTGTACATGTATAGCATAGTATTGTATATGTTTAGTATAGTATTGTACATGTATAGTATAGTACTGACGTGTATATGTACAGTATTGTACGTGTATAGTATAGTAGAGTATTGTACATGTATAGCATAGTATTGATAGTTTAGTATAGTATTGTACATGTATAGTTAGTATTGTACGTGTTAGTATAGTATAGTATTTGACATGTATAGCATAGTAGTATATGTTGTATTAGTATTGTACATGTATAGTATAGTATTGTACGTGTATAGTACAGATTGTACGTGTAGAGTATAGACAGTATTGATGTGTTGAGTATAGTATAGTATAGTATGTACATGGTATAGCATAGTATAGTATATGTTAGTATAGTATTGTACATGTATAGTATAGTATTGTACGTGTATAGTACAGTATTGTACGTGGATAGTATAGTATAGTATAGTATAGTACATGTATAGCATAGTATGTATATGTTTAGTATAGTATTGTACATGTATAGTATAGTATTGTATGTGTATAGTACAGTATTGTACGTGAGAGTATAGTATAGTATAGTATAGTATTGTACATGTATAGCATGTATAGTATATGTTTAGTAGTAGTTATACATGCATAGTATGTATTGTATGTGTATAGTACAGTACTTGTACGTGTATAGTATAGTATAGGATAGTATGGTACATGTATAGCATAGTATTGTATATGTTTAGCATAGTATTGTACGTGTATAAGTATAGTATTGTACGTGTATAGTACAGTATAGACATGTAGTAGTGATGTATAGTACATGTATAGCATAGTATAGTATATGTTTAGTATAGTATGTTACATGTATAGTATAGTATTGTACGTGTATAGTACAGTATTGTACGTGTATAGTTATAGTATAGTATAGTATGTATAGTATTGTACACGTATAGTAACGTACAGTACATGTATAGCATAGTATGTATATGTTTAGATAGGTTGTACATGTGTAGTATAGTATGTGTGTACAGTACAGTATTGTACGGTATAGTATAGTATAGAGTATAGTATAGTTAGTAAGTATTGTAAGTTAGGTAGTAGATAGTTTGTGTTATTTGTTATGTGTGTTATTAGTAGTATGTTATGTATAGGATTGTACGTGTATAGTACAGTATTGTACGTGTATAGTATAGTATAGTATAGTATAGTATGTACATGTATAGCATAGTATTGTATAGTTTAGTATAGTATTGTACATGTATAGTATAGTATTGTACGTGTATAGTACAGTATTGTACGTGTATAGGATAGTATAGTATAGTATTGTACATGTATAGCATAGTATTGTATATGTAGTTAGTATTATGTACATGTATAGTATTGTACGTGTATAGTACAGTATTGTACGTGTATAGTTATAGTTAGTATTGTATTGTACATGTATAAGCAAGAGTATAGTATTTGATGTATATTATGTACATGATGTTATATATTGTACGTGTTAGTAGTATTACGTGTATAGTAATAGTTATATAGTATTGTACAGTATTAGTATAGGATAGTGCAGTACATGTATCCAGTATAGTTGTCATGTATAGTATAGTGTAGTATTGTCAGAGGGTATTAAAGACATACATCCATCTAGTCCAACCTTATACCCTACACCATAATGTCGTTCTAACAGTTACATAGTAACATAGTATTGGGGTTGTATAAAGACACTACTCCATCTAGTCCAACCTTTATACCTACCCATAATGTCTTCTAACAGTTACATAGTAACATAGTATGGAGGTTGTATAAAGACATACGTCCATCTAGTCCAAAATTTATTACCTACTATAATGTCTGTTACAGTTAACAGTAACATAGTATTGGAGGTTGTATAAAGACATACTCCATCTAGTCAACCTTTATACCCTACCCATAAGTCTATAACAGTACATAGAACATAGTATTGGGGTTGTAGAAAAGACATACTCCATCTAGTCCAACCTTTATACCACTACCCATAATGTCTCTTAACAGTTACATGTAACATAGATTGGTGGTTGTATAAAGACATACTCTACTAGTCCAACCTTTATACCCTACCCATAAGTCTCTATAACAGTTACATGTAACATAGTATTGGGGGTATAAAGACATACGTCCATCTAGTCCAACCTTATACCCTACCCATAATTGTGATAACAGTTACATAGTAACATAGTATTGGGGGTATAAAGACATACCCATCTAGTCCAACCTTTATCCTACCCATAATGTTGTTAACAGTTATATAGTAACATAGTATGGAGGTTGTATAAGACATACGTCCATCTAGTCAACCTTATACCCTACCCCATAATGTCTGTCTAACAGTTACATAGTACATAGTATTGGAGTTGTATAAAGACATCGCCCATCTAGTCCAACATTTATACCCTACCCATAATGTCTGTTAACAGTAACATGATAACATAGTATGGAGGTTGTATTAAACATACGTCCATCTAGTCCAAACTTTAACCCTACCCATAATGTCTGTATAACAGTTACATTAACATAGTATTGAAGGTTGTATAAAGACATACGTTCATCTAGTCCAACCTTTAACCTACCCATAATGTCTGTATAACAGTTACATAGTAACATAGTATTGGGGTTGTATAAAGACTAAGCCCATCTAGTTCAACATTTATACCCTACCCATAATGTCTGTCTAACAGTACATAGATAACATAGTATTGGAGGTTGTATAAAGACATACGCCCATCTAGTCCAACCTTATACCCTACCCATAATGTTGTATAACAGTTACATATAACATAGTAAGAGGTTGTATAAAGACATACGTTCATCTAGTCCAAACTTTATAGCCGCTACCCATAATGTCTGTCTAACAGTTACATTAGTAATAGTATTGGAGGTTGTATAAAGACATACGTCCATCTAGCCCAACCTTTATACCCTACCCATAATGTCTGTATAACAGTTACATAGTAACATAGTATTTGAGGTTGTATAAAGACATATTTCCAACTAAACCAACCTACCTAGTAATACGCATATTTCCTCCCTAAAAGCTGATCCAGAGGAAGGGAAAAAAAAAATAAACAAACAGTATGAAGGGTGGAAATCGGAAATATTCCTCGATCAACTCTAACTTTATGTATCAATACTAGTAACCTGCAACATTCCTTATATTTAGAAACTCATCCAGTTTTTTTTTAAACTATCCATTGACCCTGCAATAATCACGTCCAATAGAAGACAGTTCCATAGTTTTACCATTTCCACAGTCTTCCAAACTTGAAGACTAAACTTCTTAAAGGATATGTACACCATAAATAAATCATTAGGTTAGTGGCAAGCTGTGGCTTTAAAGGGCATGTCCACCCCCAAAACTATAATCCCCCCCACTACTGGCCCCATCATGTAGTGTAATAAAATCCTTACCTCAGATCCCAGATCCAAATGGTTCTCCTGTAATCCCTCCCCAAAGTCACAAAAACTGGCCACTAGGAGGATAGCATACAAGACTCTGCCTCCTACCTGGCCTCTGGGAGAAGTATGCCATGTGGAGAAGAGCCCTCCCCCCTCCCTCTCACTCCCTCTCCCTCCCGATTTGTTCTACCTCCCCCTAGCTCTAAACCCCTTTGCCATATTATAGTTATTGGTCCCCCAGCCCCAACCGCATTACTATTGAAGCAAGAAAGTCCCCCGATCTTTACTTACCTTCCCTCTCTCCGTCACCTTTCTACACTACTGGCAGCCGCATTCGTGATTGGCTGCCTCTCAGCCAATCATGGACGCGGCTACCGGTCCCGCCCCCTGCTTGCAGTTCTATGCAAGCAGAGGGCGGGGATTGTGCGGCGAAGGAGAGAGGGAAGGTAAGTAAAGATCGGGGGACTTTCTTGCTCTAATAGTAATGTGGTTGGGGCTGGGGGACCAATATCTATATTATGGGAAATGTTAGTTTAAAGGGTGGACATACCCTTTAAAACTAAAGTTAGCAAAAAACCTTGCTGCTTGATGTCAGTGCGTGCATGACATAATGTCAATGTGCGTCGGTGAGACCGTGTACGTGAGTGTGATGTCTTCATGCCACAACCAAACACAGCGCAATTACATCACACACATGGTGGTGCCGCCGGGCACGTGTATTGATGTCATATCGCGTGCGCACTGGCATCACCCATGCACACACAGTCAGGTCGCGCGTGCATGGTGCAACCATAACTTACATTTGGGGTCAAGGCAGTAGGAGGAGCCAGGAGTTCGGGGTGGAGCCCCAGATGCCATTATCCAGGAGGAGGAAACCAGCAAGATTGAAACAATAAAGCTAGGCTCTGGGGTGAAAGGGGGTAGAAGAAAACATTTTTGCCAACTTTAGTTTTAAAGCCACAGCTTTTCAATAGCCTAATTTTTTTTTTACAATTTACATATCATTTAAGGGATGTCCTGACATAAAGAGACCGGAGAGTTCCATGGAACCTATTATAGTTTCAATAATCTGACTGAATCAGAATTTTTGCAATTTTCAATGAAAAGCCCCAAATTTCAAAAATGTTGATTTTCAAAAATGGCAGTCCCTTATTGAAACCAGTTTGTTTCGAACCCAGACTTGCAATAATGCACCAGATAGTTTATTGTATGGCCCATAAATGAATTTCTACACAGTAATCATATCCCCACACAAGTATCTTTTCTCCAGCGTACATAATTGTAACTTATCCAATCTGTCTTCATATTCAAGCTCCCCCAATCCCCTTATTAATTTAGTTGCCCTTCTCTGAACCTTTTCCATTTCAAAGATGCCCTTTTTGTACACAGGATTCCAAAATTGCACTGCATATTCCAAATGAGGCCTTACCAATGCTTTGTAAAGAGGGAGAATTACATTTTCCTCCCTTGAATCCATACCTCTCTTTATACAAGACAATACCATGCTGGCTCTGGCTGTTGCCGCCTGGCACTGCTTGCTACCTTTAAGTTTGTTATCCACCAAAACTCCAAGATCCCTTTCCAACAGGGATTCACTTAACACAGAGCCATTTATAGTATAAGTAGCACAAGTATTTTTAAGTCCAAAATGCATCACCTTACATTTATCAACATTGAATTTCATCTGCCACTTAGCAGCCCAATGTGATAATCTATCTAGATCCCCCTGCAACGATTGCACATCCTCTGACGTTTTTAATGGTCGACAAAGTTTTGTGTCGTCAGCAAACACAGAAACCTTGCTGACAATACCCACTTCCAAATCATTAATAAACAGATTAAATAGAAGTGGCCCCAACACAGAACCCTGTGGCACCCCACTTAGCACTTTAGTCCATAATGATGAAGCCCCATTAACAATTACTCGCTGTATCCTATTCATTAACCAATTTTCTATCCATGTACAAATGTGACTCCCCAGACCAACAGACCTTAGCTTATTCATTAGTCGCCTATGGGGGACTGTATCAAAAGCCTTTGCAAAATCCAAGTACACTACTGCAGTTATTCCTTTAGGCCAAGGCCAAACTTCATTGTGCCTTAGTGCCATGCAAATTAAATCTGTATCTTTCATTCGAAGGGAGGTTAGAACGCTTATTCCCACCTCCCTGTGAATAATAGAAAGCCCGGGGAACACTGCAACACTTACCTTACCAGTGCTCCACTCACGGCTCCTTCTCAGTATTGATCACACGCCTACCTTTTGTATTGGCGCGCACATAGGTGCTCGGTTGGGACAGTGCACCTTACAGCTGAGGAGCCGTGAGTGGAGCGCTGGTAAGGTAAGTGTTGCAGTGTTCCTCGGGCTTTCTATTATTCACAGGGAGGGGGGAATTAGTGTTTGCACCTCCCTGTGAATAAAAGATACATATTTCATGTACTTAACGAAGTTGATGCTGTATGGCTACACTGAAATCAAGGCAGCCTGCATCATGATTCTTGTCACACCTTTTGTCATTTGAATTTCATTTGTATTTGGGTATTAAAGGCAAAGGTGCCTGAAAACCCTGGGACCTGGATTTATGATAGGTTCCTTTATTTTGTTTTCATTGGGACATGTACATTCTCTATCTATATGCAGTTTCTGGGATGTCTTTTCTACCTTATTGCAAACACCTGGATGGCTAAATCTTCCCTTGGCACATGGCACCAGTTCTATAGATTTAAATGGGGTTGACATCACAGCTGAGCTGACATCACTGCTGCTGACATCACAGCTGGGCTGACATCACTGCTGCTGACATCACTGCTGCTGACATCACAGCTCCTGAAAAGCAACCTAAAAAGAAGCATCGGTGATTATTGCATTGCTTTTAATTTGAATTTTAGCCATTTAACATAAAAATAATAAATTTTCAAGTCACATGCCATTGGTTAATCCCCTTTGCTCTCCTTTGTTTTTTCCCCCAGGTGTACATCAACCTCAGCTCAATATAAAGAATAAGGATTAAAATGACTCAGCCCCAGTGTTAAATCAGTCTCCTAATCTACTCCCATAATCCATGTGGGTTTATACTCATCCAACATACCTCCCAACATGGAGAGACACTTAACAATAACCTCTCAGAAAGGCTCTTTCCTAAATTTCGTTAGCTCGCTAAGTCTCTGTTCCCTCCCTTTGCCACGGAATCAGACTTCTCAGACAGATCAGGTCACCATAAAGTCACGGTTGATAAGTCTCCTTCTATCCCATATTTTGCTGGCTTGAGAAGAAACACAAAGACGCTGCATTTAAACGCCAACAGAAAGCAAGGAGGGGGTCACATTAATTCCTATTCAGAGTAAAACCGGTAGGACCAGTTCTAAAATAAATCTCTTTTACTGATGCAAGAACACTGCGAATTGGCAGTAAGTGCTCCCAGCTATTCCGATGAAAACCAAGTCCTGTTATTGAGGTGGAACACACGCAGGAGCTTAAGGTAGAGTTACCAGATCATCTGAACGTTGTGGGACACTTACAAATAAATGCAATTAGCCCGTCTGTACTAATTGCTCATTGGTTACATCTGCAGTGCGCACATTTTTATTGAGTCCTCATGTGTGTCCTTTAATGTGCCTAATGATTTCACAGTAATCGGGCAACCTAAGAACAGGGTCATCCAACACTCCTGTCTTCATATTTGGGCTAATGTAGAAGATAGCCTCAAAATTATAATGAACCAGAAGCTAATGTTCCATGGTCATCCTGAACCTCTCTTGTTGGATCTCCATTGTTGGAGTGTCTTAAGGGACAAACAAAATTTCAATTGGCATGAAATTGATACAATAGGAAAATGTATACAATAGATATTTCCATAAATATGGAAAGTGAAGTGAGATAATACTTACAACTTTCCAGGGTTGGCCGAGTCTTTCTTAATCAGGGCAAGTCTTACAAGCTTGGACAAAAGTGATCAAGACTTGGGGTAGATTTGGAATGTTCAGGGAAAAATCCACATTAAGAACATAGAACCACATTACTCAAAAGACTGGTGCTTTATTAGGCAATACGACCCAATGTTTGTAGGTGTGTGAGGGAAGTCTCTGGTCCTCATAGAACTTTGGGTTTGATTTGCACCATACCAGTTGCAATTAGGGATGGCCGGTTCGCGGATCCGAACCCGGATCCACCGCGGATTTATCCCGTTCGCGAACAGCGGATTTTTCCGGATTTTCCGCCTTCCGAACTTCCGATTCGCGGATTTTTCGTATTTTCAAGAAAACACGTAATTTCGAAAATTTTCGAAAATACAAGGATTTCTCTAATTTCCATAAATACAAATTTTCGAAATTACGAGGATTACGCATATTTTTGTAAATACATATTTTTGAAAATACTAGTTTTCTCCTATTTTCGAAAATACACGAAAACCCGTAATTTCGAAAATTTTCGAAAATACGAAAAATTTCGTAATTTTGAGGGTATTTTTCATTTTAATGGGTCCGCTCGCGGACCGTATTTTGCGAAGTTCGGACATCTCTAGTTGCAATGGAGTTTTTTGTTTTTACTTTATGAGCAAGTTGGGGTTATACTGAACTGGTCTACATTAGACTCTAGGTGATGGTGTAGCCATGAGAACCACTCTACATTTATACTGTGTTCTGGGATTGGAGCTAACCCTGCAAAAAGCAGTCACTGCCCAGCTCATCTTAATCTATTAGAAGAATCAAATCCACCATTCAGGGTTGATTTTTAGGAACAGTGGAGTCTGGAAAGAAGATATGAATTTGAGTTACACATATTTAGATGTTAATCTCCTGATTAATGTCCTGATTAATGTCTCATTTCATGATGAGTGTAGAATGTTCTGTCTATTCAACTTCATGAAGTTCAACCAGATCAACTGGGCTTGAAGTTTAGTTCTTCAAGTTGTCATCCGACTGGATTTTTCAATACGAAATTGATGGCTAGCAAAATGTCTTCAAGAACTAAACTTCAAGTACAGTTGATATACCATACAATCCAAAATTACATTTTCCTGATCTTATTATGCAACGTTAAATCATATCGATTGTAATTACGGAAAGTCGATAGGTAAAATGATCGTAGTGTTTTCTGAAGTTCCGATTAAATGTAATGTAACCTCACAATAGACGACATTCGTCATTACTCACCAAACAAATGTCGAACAACATCTACATACAATTATCATTGTACATCTGTCTATCAACGTATTGGGCGGTTTAAAATCACAATTATGATTATAATAAGTTTCTGTAGTGTATGGCCACCCTAGTCCCGAGATCCTGGTTTTTTTAGACCATTCTTGAACCTTGGACCACTCCAACTGCAGTACAAAGGTCAAACAGTGTTACGTGGGAGGGTTTGGACATAAATACATGAAATAAAATGTGATTATTTTGCAATCACAATAAACTATTGGTGTTTTATAGGAACATTGATAATGTTTTAATACATTTGCTAGTTTGTTCTTAAAAAATTAAATAAACGTGAAGTTCTGTAAATAAAAGGGATAATAATATTCCTACAATATTCCACGGAATCTGCAATGTAAAGTGGGACTTTGTTATACAATATATTATACATATATATTTTCTTATAATAATCACTTAGTGATGTCACTGAGTGATTATTATTTAAAAAAATGTTCCACTGCAGCTCCCATAACCTTCTGGTCATCCACTGTTCCAACCCCATAATGGTTTTAAAAAGGTAAAACTGTCACCGAGTTACAGAGGATTAATCCTGGCTGCCCAAACATTGGGAAATGAAGATAAATCCCAGTCCGTTCCTTCTGCTTATTTACTAAGTCATAACCACTGTACACATCCTTAAGACCAAATTTTACATATATAAACCTTATGTATTATTAAGAAATAATGCGCCCACTTTACATTCCTTCACACGTCCTTGTGCTTTTATATGGTCATGGACCTCCTGGGTGACGTAATATCCATATATTTTATACTTTTATATGCGCTCCGATTACCAACAATTGTACAGATCGCAGCACAAACATACAGTAATGGCCTCCAATACACGTTCGATGCTGCCGTCTGTCATAGTGTGGCCCCAGTCTAAATGATATGTTCTCAGTGTAAAGGTGTAGTAGAATACACAGAAGATGGGGAATATCCCCAATACGGAGGTAGGCAACCGGACTCATAGTGAATGAGTAAAAGCCGATACTTTATTATAACACATTAAAAACATACCATGTAGGGTCTAGAAAGATCTAATTAGGAGACACACACACCAAGCTCCGCTCCTACGCATTTCGTGGAACAGCTTCCACTTCCTCAGTCTCCCGAGTCCGGTTGTCTACCTCCATCTTGGGGATATTCCCCGTCTTCTGTGGAAGTCTCATAACTATTAGAAGATAGGATTCATCAGGAGGTGATTGCAGCACTGGATCTCCGGTGTGGGAGGACGCTACTTGTTACATAGTAACATAGTAACATAGTAATTAAGGTTGAATAAAGACATTCGTCCATCAAGTCCAACCTATCTTTTTTTTTTTTTTTTTTTTTTTAACCCTACCTAACAGTTGATCCAGAGGAAGGCAAAAAAAACCAGCTAAAAAAAGGGGGAAAAAATTCCTTCCTGACTCCAAACGGCAATCGGAAAGTATCCCTGGATCAACCAGATCTATATGCATTAATACCAGTAATTCTCAATATTTTTTAGTTTTAGAAACTTATCCAGGCCTTTTTTAAAGTTATTCAATGAACTTGCCATTACCACCTCCGCTGGAAGACAGTTCCACAGTTTCACCGTTCTCACTGTAAAGAAACCTCTCCTAACCTGAAGATGAAACTTCTTTTCTTCCAACCTTAAAGGATGTCCACGAGTCCTCTGATATGACCTATTAGTGAACAATGCACCAGAGAGTTCACTGTATGGGCCATTAATATATTTGTATAAGGTTATCATGTCCCCACGCAACCGCCGCTTCTCCAATGTAAACAGCCCTAACTTGTCTAATCTGCCTGCATATTCAAGCCCCTCCATTCCCCTTATTAATTTAGTTGCCCTTCTCTGAACTGCCTCAATTTCAAAGATGTCCCTTTTGTATATGGGATTCCAAAACTGCACCGCATATTCCAAATGTGGCCTTACCAGTGCCTTGTAAAGAGGGAGAATAATATTTTTCTCTCTTGATTCCATTCCCCTCTTTATACAAGACAATATCTTGCTAGCTCTAGCTGTTGCTACCTGGCATTGTTTGCTACAGCTAAGTCTGTTATCTACCAGAACCCCCAAATCTTTTTCCATTTCAGATGCACTTAACACAGAGTTATTTATGGTGTAGGTGGCACAGGGATTATTAAATCCCAAATGCATCACCTTACATTTATCAACATTGAATCTCATCTGCCATTCTGCTGCCCATTTTGATCATCTATCTAGGTCTGCTTGCAGCACTTGCACATCATTGGAAGTTTCCAAAGCTCTGCATAATTTAGTGTCATCAGCAAACACAGAGACCTTGCTCTCAATGCCCCCTTCTAAGTCATTTATAAACAGATTAAACAGAAGCAGCCCCAGTACAGAACCCTGAGGAACTCCGCTTAGAACTTTAGCCCACATAGATGTAGCTCCATTAACCACCACTCTCTGTTTGCGGTCCAATAACCAGTTCTCTATCCATGAACAAATGTTTTCTTCAAGGCCAACAGTCCTCAGTTTATACATTAGTCGCCTATGTGGCACAGTATCAAAGGCTTTTGCAAAATCCAAATATACCACATCCACAGCTGTGCCTGGATCTAACTTCTTACTCACTTCTTCATAAAAACCAATTAAATTTGTCTGGCATGATCTATTTCTCATAAATCCATGCTGACTACTACTAATAAGATGATCTCTGGAGACAAAGTCAAGGATATGATCCCTTAACAAAGTTTCCATCACCTTCCCTACCACTGATGTTAGGCTTACAGGTCTATAGTTACCAGGCTGTGAACGACTACCTTTTTTGAATATTGGTATTACATTGGCTTTTTTCCAATCCAGCGGCACATCCCCAGACAAAAGCGAATCTGAAAATATGAGACACAGTGGTCTTGCTAGAACTGAACTAAGCTCTTTTAAAATCCTAGGATGCAATCCATCTGGTCCTGGCGCTTTATTGATATTAACTTTGTCTAATTGATTCCGTACCATATCCTCTGTTATCCAATGTGAAAACTCTTCATTTCCTCCCTGCACATTGTTACAATCCCTACTGTAAGGATTCTCAACAGTAAAAACCGATGTAAAAAAACGGTTTAGCAGATTAGCCTTTTCGGCATCCTCTACAACCACTTCAGCTCCATTATTTAATGGTCCCACATTCTCAGTCCTCATTTTTTTACCATTTATATACTTAAAAAACATCTTGGGGTTGGACTTGCTTTGTTCGGCAATCCGTATTTCATTTTCTATTTTAGCTAGTTTAATTGCTTTCTTGCACTCTTTATTACAACTTTTGAAGTCCCTGTAAGCCTGTTCTGTGCCTTCTGCTTTCAAAATTTTAAAAGCCCTTTTCTTTTTTTCCATTTCCCTTTTTACCTGAGCATTAAGCCATGCAGGACCTAATTTTTTTACACTTGTTTCCTAAAGGTACCGATTTGGAAATGTTATAGTTTAATATCCCTTTAAAAGTGGTCCACATCTGCTCAGTATCTTTACCTAGAAACAGTTCCCCCCAGTCTATGAGCAGGAGCGATTCCTTTAAAAGCATAAAATTAGCTTTCCTAAAGTTAAAAGTTTTTGTTAAGCCAGTGCACTTTAGTTTTCTGCAACCTATATTAAATGACACTATATCATGTTCACTATTCCCTAAGCTTCCCATTACCTTCATCTCCAAAATGAGCTCTGGGTTATTAGATATCACCAGATCCAACAACGCATTCTTTCTAGTAGGAACTTCTACCATCTGTGAAAGAAAATGCTCATATAGGAAATTTAAGAACTTTATACCTTTTGAGGTGCTGGCAGTTCCATTACTCCAATCTATTTCAGGGTAGTTAAAATCCCCCATAACCAGAACATGCCCCATACCAGCAGCCTTCGCCAACTGCATATGGAGATTCATTTCCACCTCTTCCCCGGCATTTGGCGGCTTATAACACACTTCAACAATTAATTTACCCACCTTCTTGCTTCCTGTACACAGTTCCACCCATAATGTTTCTGCCGCATCGTTTGCTCCCCCATCTATTCCATCTTTTAAATTTGGCTTCAATTCCTGTTTAACATACATACATACTCCTCCTCCTTTCTTATTAACTCGGTCATGTCTAAATAAGGAGTACCCTTCAATATTTACTGTCCAGTCGTGTGAATCATTAAGCCATGATTCTGCTATAACAATTACATCATACCTTTCCTTTAACGCTATTATTTCAAGTTCGCCGGTTTTTCCAGCCAGACTCCTTGCATTTGTAAACATACATTTTAGATTATCAATTGATTTACTTCCATACATGGTCGTACATGCCTCCTTATCCTGTTGGTGGTTCTTTAATAGCTATCAGGAAATAATAGTTTATTCCCTGGTAAAATAATTAAAATCAGAATCTAAGCAATCTCAAATTGAAAAGACTGGTTACACTGCCACCTGCTGGTCAATGTCCATCACTGAGCATAAACCATGGTGTCAGATGTATTCCTTTTAATAGTCATTATAAATCTTCTTATATTGTCTAAAGACACAGAAAATGACTCCTAAAATGATCTTCATTTAATAATGTAGAATTGTATTTATATAGCTTTATTCAGTAATGTAATAATGTATAAAGTTCATACTAAAGGAAAAAAATGATAAAATACATAAAAAGGGCCTATAGGTTGGTGTGTTACTTCCCTTAGATTGTCTGGAAACTGGTGCAAATAAAGTAATAAGTAGAGATGTAATGTGGGTTCTAGTTTCGAATCGAATCTGAGGGTTTCGAAGTCCCTACGAAACTTTTGGAATTCCCAAATGTCACGGAACCCGAATTTTTTGAATTTTCGATTTTTATCGAAAATCAAAAGTAGATAATCATCGAAAGTAGACGATTTTTTAAAATCGAAAATCGAAAGTAGACGATTTTCAAAAATTTATAGTAGACGATTTTCGAAAATCGAAAGTAGACGATTTTCGAAAGTAGATGATTTTCGAAAATTGAAAAAATCGAAAGTAGCCGATTTTCGAAAATCGAAACTCGAATTTTCGAATGTTTGAACTTTCCGAAAATTTCGAAAATTCAAAAACTAAATGAAACTCAACAGTTTCGAACATCTCTACTAATTAGAGAGGACAGTGGAAGCTAGTCTTAAAGGAAAACTAAGGCTAAATTGCAAATAATCCTGAGTGGATTTTATTATTCATAACTAGTGATGAATTCCGGTTTCGAATCAGAGCTCCTGGTTTTTAAAATCCACGTCTATAACGTATTTTTCAAAATTTTTCGAAACTTCTAAGTGAAAATTTGAAAATCCAAAATAAGTAAATTGCATTTGAAAATCGTAAAATTTCAATCGAAAAATCTGCAATGCGCATTAAAAAGTTCAGATTCAATCAGATTTTCGGAAGTTCTGTGGAAACGGCTATCGGAATGAAAATCAACACTTTGTTCAACTTTATTCATAACTAGCCAATAGTTGCACTATCACATTAGATGGCCGTAAAGTATGCTCTGTTGTTGCTTTCTTTTAAGGTCACGGTTGCAAATTTACGACTGTGGCCATATAATACACCACAGTCATTAAGGACCACTGCAGTATTGTATGGGTGATACTGCACGGTATTGATATTTTGTACTATGGTTTATTTATGGCTGTGATGTTTCATTTGCCAGGTTAGTCACGGACTATTCCTGTATTAAAGATAGTGCTGAAGCCAGGAGGAATCAGTTTTCTTTGGGCGGGTGCTCATCACAGAAACAATATTGGGAGGTTGGAATTACCCGTCCTGCCCCCAGGTCACAGGAATTTAAATATTGAATCTACTAATCTGGTTGATCACGTCATCTCCATAGAAGACTTTGAAGTCTTTGGCCACTAATTTCACAATGATGTAAAGTATCAGAGAAAATGGGGGGAAGGACCCATGATTGGATACAAGTGAAGATAAAAGATTATTATAGTTTAGTTTTCCATTAAGTATGCACCTACCACCACTGGAGGAAAAGACCTATTAACATCCTCGATAACCTTCCCATTAATGTCTTCAGGACACTAGAACACATCAAAAAATATCATTGTACATTCGCTTTAACGCTAAGTGTTCTACGTCCATGTCCCCACTGGGTGGACGACTTTGTAAATTATAGATGGACTAGAGATGGCCGAAACTGTTAAGTTTCGTTCCATTTTCGGATTTACGGATCCGGGGAAAATCCCAAAGATCCGAAAACGGAACGTACTTTCGGGACTTCAGAGCCCTTTTTTCTATTATTATCGAATGTTCAAGGCTATTTTCAAAATTCGATAATCCTCGAAAATACCATCAGAAACGAATTTCTAGATTCCGAGCAAATTTTCGAGGATTATCAAACGTTCAAGGTTATTTTCGATAATCCTCAAATGTTTGGTAATTCTAGAAAATAGGCTCCGAAGTCCCGAAATCCGAATGATCCGTCCGGTTTCGTATGGAACATTCGGATTTCGGAACCACGGGGTTCTGTGTCGGACCCAGATTCCACCTCTATTAAGGACATGGCTTTTTGCCCGGGTGATTTAGCTGGAAATACTTTTCCTTCTTTAAAATTCCTATGTAGCATGTGTGCACTTGGGTCTCAATAACCTTATGTAACTGTACATTAAACTGAGGCCAAACAGCAGCTGTTGCATCATGGTGGATCTCAACATCTGTCTCTTCCGACAGGTGGCACATGACTCTCTCTATGAGTTGGACATTCTCTACTTTCTTCTCCTTTTTTGCAACAAATAGTAAAATCCCCTAAACACTGTGAGAAATACAATATCGAGTAATACAGAATAGATCCGCCTTCCAACCATCGGATTAGTAGAAAAACAAACAGTTTAAATGTCTTGATTAGTAGGCTGGAGGACATTCTACTCCAGAGGGTCTGGCGATGGCTGTAACGGAAGTAAATGTTGGCCCAGTTGGCCCTTGTGTAATTATAACTTTTACTGAAACACATCCCTTAAAGGGTATCTCCACTGAGGAAAAAGCATTTTTTTTATTTTTTTGGTTTATTTTAAAGTACACCATCCCCCAACCCTCCCCCTACCTTTTTTCCCCCAGAATTCCCTTTCGTTTGATTGCAGCAGCATGGGAAAGTTGTGCAGGTTCCTGTGTCTTCCCCTGTGCTGAGAGTGCTGTCACTCAATATGCATCATCATGGTAGCAGACACACCCACTTGGCTGCAGTAAGAAATCCTTTCCTCCCTGACTCTCTAAGTTCATTTTTACAGCTGATCATGCAGAGAGAGACAGGGGAGGAAAAGTTAAAACCCTCTTCCCACACTACTGTAAGTAGGGGGAACTTTGTTGTTTTTAATAAAGATTTTTTTTGTGTCTCACTCTGAGAGGGATGGTTGAAAAATTGATCAATGATTGATTTTATAGAGCATGCTGGGAATATGAGGCAATCTGGTATGGGAGGGAGTGGGAGAGAGAAAAAGGAAGTACCTGATTACTCCTCCATTAATTAGTGAAGTCAGCAAGCTGCTGTGATGGTCATGTGATTATTCCTCCATTAAGCAGTGAAGAGAGAGAGTGTGTGTGTGTGTGTGTGTAGAATCGACCAACCAGTCAGATCACACAGACAGCAGTCCTGACGGATCCTCTCAGTTCTGCGCATGCACTAAAGGAAAACACGCGTCGGGCATTTCCCAGACAGGCAGTCACTAAAAGTGGGCGGACCTGCACCATCCACAGCGTTCTGGGGGAAACTCATTGGATTTCTTCTAAACTACTGCTCAGAGACACAGGATACTGCAGGTACATATCCACCTTACACATTTCTATCCTTACATCCCAGGTGATTTTTATCAGTGGAGATACCCTTTAAAGGGCATGTCCACCCCCCAAACTAAAATTTAACCCACTACTGGCCCCACTGTGTAGTTTAAAAAAAATCCTTAACTTACATCTCTGCTCCTTATGGTTCTCCTTCAATGCCTGTCCAAAATCAAGGAAACTGAAGAGTAGGAGCTGTCTTCCTGTCCAAAAGGTTTCCGCCTCCTCCTTGTCCTCTGAGAGGACAGTGGCATGTGCAGGGGAGCTCTTTCCCCCCCTCCCTCCCACCATCCGGATCCATCCTCTGCAGCCATTGCACCTAGTGTGAAATTGCTTTGCTAAATGATAGATGTCTCCTGCCCACCACTAACCGCAGAGTTATTTTTTAAAAAAAAAACATCTGAACGCTACTTACAGACCTTCGTTCTTACGGCATCTCCATTGACGACATCCACGTCTGTTATTGGCTCTGTTATTGACTCTCAGCCAATCACAGACATGGCTGCCGGACCGGCCCCCTTTTGGCAAGTTCTGGCAAGCAGGGAGCCAGATCATGGGCTGTAAGTAGCATTTTAATCTTTTTCTTAAAGAGGGGGTCTACCATATAGCAGTTAGTTTTAGGGTGGACATACCCTTTAAATAACACTACCAGCTGGTAAATAACACTACTCATTCCTAAACAACTATATATATTATAGAGATTTTTGGAGGTCGAGATGGACTCGACCTCCAAAAGGGAGCAGCACTAATACTGACTGAGCAGCACTAATACTAATTACTCAAGTGTGACTAACTCATGAATAAAGTCGTATATATTATAGAACTCTCCAAAGACGGAGATGCAGATACTTATTGCTGAACTAGCACCGCACACATGAACGGTAATGATAGAGATGGAACCCTTAAAAGTGTTCCTTTAACTAATACCTTGATACCAGCTATCGATAGTCATGATCAACAACTCGGGACCATGTATAACAATTTAAAAACATCCTTTTATTAAACATCATAGAAGCGTAAATGCAAAACCTCAAAAGACCCCCCCAAAAAAACTCCCTTCCCCTAGAAACACACCTGGGTATAGTTACTGGATTCAGACAGACTCAGACTTTTCAGATTTTCTTTTTCTTCCAACATGTACATAACAAAGGATTGCTAAAAGGAACCTAAATGATGTTAAGCAAAACTGTATTATGATAACAATATGTACTAATGAGCAGGTGTTAGGGTTATGGAGGTGCATCTGCCATATTATAAGGTACGACCGGTGCTTCTTCTTGTCCTTGGCAGAATTGGAACCAGGATTATGTCCTTGGTAGAAGGACAATATGTCATCTTAATGAGCAGATGGTGGTACCGGAATCGGAATAACCATTTTTGGGTAAACGTAAGGGACTAATCATGTCCATGATTTTATACTTATGTATTAGCAAATGTATTCTTATTGGCTCTTTCACTTGACATAATGTATTATAAGTGACGCATTGGCACTAAGGCTGCTAGGGGTGCTATTTATATATTGGGTGCTATTTATATGGGGTGCTATTTATATGGGGTGCTATTTATATATGGGGTGCTATCTATATATAGAGGGCGATGGTGCTATTTATATATTGGGTGCTATTTATATGGGGTGCTATTTATATATGGGGTGCTATCTATATATAGAGGGCGATGGTGCTATTTATATATTGGGTGCTATCTATATACGGGGTGCAATGGTGCTATTTATATATGGGGTGCTATTTATATATGGGGTGCTATCTATATATAGGGGGCGATGGTGCTATTTATATATGGGGTGCTATTTTTATATGGGGTGCTATGGTGCTGTTTATATATGGGGGATGCTATTTATATATGGGGTGCTACTTATGTATTGGGTGCTATGGTGCTATTTATATATGGGGTGCTATTTAAATATGAGGGTGTTATTTATACTATGGGGGTGCTATTTATAGTATGGGTTATACTATACGGGTGACTTGATAGGGGGTGGGGGATGTAGGTAAAGTTTAATTGCATTTCTTTATGGGGACAGGGGGTGGGGTGGAAAAGTAGTGCCCATAGCATGTTTCATAACATCCAGAGAATTATGGGGGACATGGGAGTGTTGTAGAATGCGGGAGGGTAAAATTTATTTCTTTCAGTTCCATTTTGGCACTTGCACAGGTAGGTCAGGTATATAGACATTGATTGGACAGAATGAGTTGGACACTACTTTAGTGTGATGGTATAAAGTTTAGAGAACTCCCAGCATTCTACTTTTGAATGTTAGATATTTTTGGAGTAACAGATACATATTAATGATAGTGATGCACAGACACTATTACATAGTAACATAGTAATTAAGGTTGAATAAAGACAGACGTCCATCAAGTCCAACCTATTCACTTTTTTTTTTTTTAACCCTACCTAACAGTTGATCCAGAGGAAGGCAAAAAACCCCAGCTAAAAAAGGGGGAAAAAATTCCTTCCTGACTCCAAACGGCAATCGGAAAGTATCCCTGGATCAACCAGATCTATATGCATTAATACCAGTAATTCTCAATATTTTTTATATGGGGTGCTATTTATATATTGGGTGCTATCTATGTATGGGGTGCAATGGTGCTATTTATATAGCATGCTCCATATATAAACAGCACCATAGCACCCCATATATAAATAGCATCCCCCATATATAAACAGCACCATAGCACCCCATATATAAATAGCATCCCCCATATATAAACAGCACCATAGCACCCCATATAAAAATAGCACCCCATATTGGAACAGAAAGGGCTGTGTGTGATGGATGACTGTCTCTTTCCTACCTACACTACTATGCCACACTGAAAGCGATGCACAGGCACTATGGGAAAGGGAAAGGGCTGTGCGTGATAAATTACTCTCTCTTTCCTACCTACACTACTATGCCACACTGAAAGCGATGCTACCTACACTACTATGCCACACTGAAAGCGATGCACAGGCACTATGGGAAGGGGAAAGGGCTGTGCGTGATGAATGACTCTCTCTTTCCTACTTACACTACTATGCCACACTGAAAGCAATGCACAGGCACTATGGGAAGGGGAAAGGGCTGTGCATGATGAATGACTCTCTCTTTCCTACCTACACTACTATGCCACACTGAAAGCGATGCTCGACCGGAGAGTTCCATGGAACCTATATAGTTCAATAATCTGACTGAATCAGAATTTTTGCAATTTTCAATGAAAAGCCCCAAATTTCAAAAATGTTGATTTTCAAAAATGGCAGTCCCTATTGAAACCAGTTTGTTTCGAACCAGACTTGCAATAATGCACCAGATAGTTTATTGTATGGCCCATAAATGAATTTCTACACAGTAATCATATCCCCACACAAGTATCTTTTCTCCAGCGTACATAATTGTAACTTATCCAATCTGTCTTCATATTCAAGCTCCCCCCAATCCCCTTATTAATTTAGTTGCCCTTCTCTGAACCTTTTCCATTCAAAGAGCCCTTTTGTACACAGGATTCCAAAATTGCACTGCATATTCCAAATGAGGCCTACCAATGCTTTGTAAAGAGGAGGAATTACATTTTCCTCCCTTGAATCCATACCTCTCTTTATACAAGACAATACCATGCTGGCTCTGGCTGTTGCCGCCTGGCACTGCTTGCTACCTTTAAGTTTGTTATCCACCAAAACTCCAAGCCCTTTCCAACAGGATTCACTTAACACAGAGCCATTTATAGTATAAGTAGCACAAGTATTTTTAAGTCCAAAATGCATCACCTACATTTATCAACATTGAATTTCATCGCACTTAGCAGCCCAATGTGATAATTATCTAGATCCCCTGCAACGATTGCACATCCTCTGACGTTTTTAATGGTCGACAAAGTTTTGTGTCAGCAAACACAGAAACCTTGTGACAATACCCACTTCCAAATCATTAATAAACAGATTAAATAGAAGTGGCCCCAACACAGAACCTGTGGCACCCCACTTAGCACTTTAGTCCATAATGATGAAGCCCCATTAACAATTACTCGCTGATCTATTCATTAAAACAATTTTCTATCCATGTACAAATGTGACTCCCCAGACAACAGACCTTAGCTTATTCATTAGTCGCCTATGGGGGACTGTATCAAAAGCCTTTGCAAAATCCAAGTACATACTGCAGTTATTCCTTTAGGCCAAGGCCAAACTTCATTGTGTGCTTAGTGCCATGCAAATTAAATCTGTATCTTTCATTCGAAGGGAGGTTAGAACGCCTATTCCCACCTCCCTGTGAATAGAAAGCCCGGGGAACACTGCAACACTTACCTTACAGTGCTCACTCACGGGTCCTTCTCAGTATTGATCACACGCCTACCTTTTGTATTGGCGCGCAATAGGTGCTCGGTTGGGACAGTGCACCTTACAGCTGAGGAGCCGTGAGTGGAGCGCTGGTAAGGTAAGTGTTGCAGTGTTCCTCGGGCTTTCTATTATTCACAGGGAGGGGGGGGAATTAGTGTTTGCACCTCCCTGTGAATAAAAGATACATATTTCATGTACTTAACGAAGTTGATGCTGTATGGCTACACTGAAATCAAGGCAGCCTGCATCATGATTCTTGTCACACCTTTTGTCATTTGAATTTCATTTGTATTTGGGTATAAAGGCAAAGGTGCCTGAAAAACCCTGGGACCTGGATTTATGATAGGTTCCTTTATTTTGTTTTCATTGGGACATGTACATTCTCTATCTATATGCAGTTTCTGGGATGTCTTTTCTACCTTATTGCAAAACACCTGGAGTAAATCTTCCCTTGGCACATGGCACCAGTTCTATAGATTTAAATGGGGTTGACATCACACGTGAGCTGACATCACTGCGCTGACATCACAGCTGGGCTGACATCACTGCTGCTGACATCACTGCTGCTGACATCACAGCTCCTGAAAAGCAACTAAAAAGAAGCATCGGTGATTATTGCATTGCTTTTAATTTGATTTTAGCCATTAACATAAAAATAATAAATTTTCAAGTCACATGCCATTGGTAATCCCCTTTGCTCTCCTTTGTTTTTTCCCCCAGGGTACATCAACCTCAGCTCAATATAAAGAATAAGGATTTAAAATGACTCAGCCCCAGTGTTAAATCAGTCTCCTATCTACTCCCATAATCCATGTGGGTTATACTCATCCAACATACCTCCCAACATGGAGAGACACAACAATAACCTCTCAGAAAGGCTCTTTCCTAAATTTCGTTAGCTCGCTAAGTCTCTGTTCCCTCCTTTGCCACGGAATCAGACTTCTCAGACAGATCAGGTCACCATAAAGTCACGGTTGATAAGTCTCCTTCTATCCCATATTTTGCTGGCTTGAGAAGAAACACAAAGACGCTGCATTTAAACGCCAACAGAAAGCAAGGAGGGGGTCACATTAATTCCTATTCAGAGGTAAAACCGGTAGGACCAGTTCTAAAATAAATCTCTTTTACTGATGCAAGAACACTGCGAATTGGGCAGTAAGTGCTCCCAGCTATTCCGATGAAAACCAAGTCCTGTTATGAGGTGGAACACACGCAGGAGCTTAAGGTAGAGTTACCAGATCATCTGAACGTTGTGGGACACTTACAAATAAATGCAATTAGCCCGTCTGTACTAATTGCTCATTGGTTACATCTGCAGTGCGCACATTTTATTGAGTCCTCATGTGTGTCCTTTAATGTGCCTAATGATTCACAGTAATCGGGCAACCTAAGAACAGGGTCATCCAACACTCCTGTCTTCATATTTGGGCTAATGTAGAAGATAGCCTCAAAAATTATAATGAACCAGAAGCTAATGTTCCATGGTCATCCTGAACCTCTCTGTTGGATCTCCATTGTTGGAGTGTCTAAGGGACAAACAAAATTTCAATTGGCATGAAATTGATACAATAGGAAAATGTATACAATAGTATTTCCATAAATATGGAAAGTGAAGTGAGATAATACTTACAACTTTCCAGGGTTGGCCGAAGTCTTTCTTAATCAGGGCAAGTCTTACAAGCTTGGACAAAAGTGATCAAGACTTGGGGTAGATTTGGAATGTTCAGGGAAAAATCCACATTAAGAACATAGAACCACATTACTCAAAAGACTGGTGTTTATTAGGCAATACGACCCAATGTTGTAGGTGTGTGAGGGAAGTCTCTGGTCCTCATAGAACTTTGGGTTTGATTTGCCACCTACCAGTTGCAATTAGGGATGGCCGGTTCGCGGATCCGAACCCGGATCCCCGCGGATTATCCCGTTCGCGAACAGGGATTTTCCGGATTTTCCGCCTTCCGAACTTCCGATTCGCGGATTTTTCGTATTTTCAAGAAAAACACGTAATTTCGAAAAATTTTCGAAAATACAAGGATTCTCTAATTTCCATAAATACAAATTTTCGAAATTACGAGGATTACGCATATTTTGTAAATACAATTTTTGAAAATACTAGTTTTCTCCTTATTTCGAAAATACACGAAAAACCCGTAATTCGAAAATTTTCGAAAATACGAAAAATTTCGTA
The DNA here is from genome assembly GCA_019447015.1 of Hymenochirus boettgeri. Lineage (NCBI taxonomy): Eukaryota > Metazoa > Chordata > Amphibia > Anura > Pipidae > Hymenochirus > Hymenochirus boettgeri. Next base: position 6,214,470 of record CM033473.1, on the reverse strand, counting down.
ATTTGAGGGTATTTTTCATTTTAATGGGTCCGCTCGCGGACCGTATTTGCGAAGTTCGGACATCTCTAGTTGCAATGGAGTTTTTGTTTTTACTTTATGAGCAAGTGGGGTTTATACTGAAATGGTCTACATTAGACTTAGGTGATGGTGTAGCCATGAGAACCACTCTACATTTATACTGTGTTCTGGGATTGGAGCTAACCCTGCAAAAAGCAGTCACTGCCCAGCTCATCTTAATCTATTAGAAGAATCAAATCCACCATTCAGGGTTGATTTTTAGGAACAGTGGAGTCTGGAAAGAAGATATGAATTTGAGTTACACATATTTAGATGTTAATCTCTGATTAATGTCCTGATTAATGTCTCATTTCATGATGAGTGTAGAATGTTCTGTCTATTCAACTTCATGAAGTTCAACCAGATCAACTGGGCTTGAAGTTTAGTTCTTTCAAGTTGTCATCCGACTGGATTTTTCAATACGAAATTGATGGCTAGCAAAATGTCTTCAAGAACTAAACTTCAAGTACAGTTGATATACCATACAATCCAAAATTACATTTTCCTGATCTTATTATGCAACGTTAAATCATATCGATTGTAATTACGGAAAGTCGATAGGTAAAATGATCGTAGTGTTTTCTGAAGTTCCGATAAATGTAATGTAACCTCACAATAGACGACATTCGTTCATTACTCACCAAACAAATGTCGAACAACATCTACATACAATTATCATTGTACATCTGTCTATCAACGTATTGGGCGGTTTAAAAATCACAATTATGATTATAATAAGTTCTGTAGTGTATGGCCACCCTAGTCCCGAGATCCTGGTTTTTTTAGAACATTCTTGAACCTTGGACCACTCCAACTGCAGTACAAAGGTCAAACAGTGTACGTTGGGAGGGGTTTGGACATAAATAACATGAAATAAAATGTGATTATTTTGCAATCACAATAAACTATTGGTGTTTATTAGGAACATGATAATGTTTTAATACATTTGCTAGTTGTTCTTAAAAAATTAAATAAACGTGAAGTTCTGTAAATAAAAGGGATAATAATATTCCTACAATATTCCACGGAATCTGCAATGTAAAGTGGGACTTTGTTATACAATATATTATACATATATATTTTCTTATAATAATCACTTAGTGATGTCACTGAGTGATATTATTTAAAAAAATGTTCCACTGCAGCTCCCATAACCTTCTGGTCATCCACTGTTCCACCCCATAATGGTTTTAAAAAGGTAAAACTGTCACCGAGTTACAGAGGATTAAGCCTGGCTGCCCCAACATTGGGAAATGAAGATAAATCCCAGTCCGTTCCTTCTGCTTATTTACTAAGTCATAAACCACTGTACACATCCTTAAGACCAAATTTTACATATATAAACCTTATGTATTATTAAGAGAATAATGCGCCCACTTTACATTCCTTCACACGTCCTTGTGCTTTTATATGGTCATGGACTCCTGGGTGACGTAATATCCATATATTTATACTTTATATGCGCTCCGATTACCAACAATTGTACAGATCGCAGCACAAACATACAGTAATGGCCTCCAATACACGTTCGATGCTGCCGTCTGTCATATGTGTGGCCCCAGTCTAAATGATATGTTCTCAGGTAAAGGTGTAGTAGAATACACAGAAGATGGGGAATATCCCCAATACGGAGGTAGGCAACCGGACTCATAGTGAATGAGTAAAAGCCGATACTTTTTATAACACATTAAAAACATTACCATGTAGGGTCTAGAAAGATCTAATTAGGAGACCACACACACCAAGCTCCGCTCCTACGATTTCGTGGAACAGCTTCCACTTCTCAGTCTCCCGAGTCCGGTTGTCTACCTCCATCTGGGGATATTCCCGTCTTCTGTGGAAGTCTCATAACTATTAGAAGATAGGATTCATCAGGAGGTGATTGCAGCACTGGATCTCCGTGTGGGAGGACGCTACTTGTTACATAGTAACATAGTAACATAGTAATTAAGGTTGAATAAAGACATTCGTCCATCAAGTCCAACCTATTTTTTTTTTTTTTTTTTTTTTTAACCCTACCTAACAGTTGATCCAGAGGAAGGCAAAAAAAAACCAGCTAAAAAAAGGGGGAAAAAATTCCTTCCTGACTCCAAACGGCAATCGGAAAGTATCCCTGGATCAACCAGATCTATATGCATTAATACCAGTAATTCTCAATATTTTTTAGTTTTAGAAAACTTATCCAGGCCTTTTTTAAAGTTATTCAATGAACTTGCCATTACCACCTCCGCTGGAAGACAGTCCACAGTTTCACCCGTTCTCATGTAAAGAAACCTCTCCTAACCTGAAGATGAAACTTCTTTCTTCCAACCTAAAGGATGTCACAGAGTCCTCTGATATGGACCTATTAGTGAACAATGCACCAGAGAGTTCACTGTATGGGCCATTAATATATTTGTATAAGGTTATCATGTCCCCACGCAACCGCGCTTCTCCAATGTAAACAGCCCTAACTTGTCTAATCTGCCGCATATTCAAGCCCCTCCATTCCCCTTATTAATTTAGTTGCCCTTCTCTGAACTGCCTCAATTTCAAAGATGTCCTTTGTATATGGGATTCCAAAAACGCACCGCATATTCCAAATGTGGCCTTACCAGTGCCTTGTAAGAGGGAGAATAATATTTTTCTCTCTTGATTCCATTCCCCTCTTATACAAGACATATCTTGCTAGCTCTAGCTGTTGCTACCTGGCATTGTTTGCTACAGCTAAGTCTGTTATATCTACCAGAACCCCAAATCTTTTTCCATTTCAGATGCACTTAACACAGAGTTATTTATGGTGTAGGTGGCACAGGGATTATAAATCCCAAATGCATCACCTTACATTTATCAACATTGAATCTCATCTGCCATTCTGCTGCCCATTTTGATCATCTATCTAGGTCTGCTTGCAGCACTTGCACATCATTGGAAGTTTCCAAAGCTCTGCATAATTTGTGTCATCAGCAAACACAGAGACCTTGCTCTCAATGCCCCCTTCTAAGTCATTTATAAACAGATTAAACAGAAGCAGCCCCGTACAGAACCCTGAGGAACTCCGCTTAGAACTTTAGCCCACATAGATGTAGCCCATTAACCACCACTCTCTGTTTGCGGTCCAATAACCAGTTCTCTATCCATGAACAAATGTTTTCTTCAAGGCCAACAGTCCTCAGTTTATACATTAGTCGCCTATGTGGCACAGTATCAAAGGCTTTTGCAAAATCCAATATACCACATCCACAGCTGTGCCTGGATCTAACTTCTTACTCACTTCTTCATAAAAAACCAATTAAATTTGTCTGGCATGATCTATTTCTCATAAATCCATGCTGACTACTACTAATAAGATGATCTTGGAGACAAAGTCAAGGATATGATCCCTTAACAAAGTTTCCATCACCTTCCCTACCACTGATGTTAGGCTTACGGTCTATAGTTACCAGGCTGTGAACGACTACCTTTTTTGAATATTGGTATTACATTGGCTTTTTTCCAATCCAGCGGCACATCCCCAGACAAAAGCGAATCTGAAAATATGAGACACAGTGGTCTTGCTAGAACTGAACTAAGCTCTTTTAAAATCCTAGGATGCAATCCATCTGGTCCTGGCGCTTTAGATATTAACTTTGTCTAATTGATTCCGTACCATATCCTCTGTTATCCAATGTGAAAACTCTTCATTTCCTCCCTGCACATTGTTACAATCCCTACTGTAAGGATTCTCAACAGTAAAAAACCGATGTAAAAAAACGGTTTAGCAGATTAGCCTTTCGGCATCCTCTACAACCACATCAGCTCCATTATTTAATGGTCCCACATCTCAGTCCTCATTTTTTACCATTTATATACTTAAAAAACATTTGGGGTTGGACTTGCTTGTTCGGCAATCCGTATTTCATTTTCTATTTTAGCTAGTTTAATTGCTTTCTTGCACTCTTTATACAACTTTTGAAGTCCCTGTAAGCCTGTCTGTGCCTTCTGCTTTCAAAATTTTAAAAGCCCTTTCTTTTTTTTCCATTTCCCTTTTTACGAGCATTAAGCCATGCAGGACCTAATTTTTTACACTTGTTCCTAAAGGTACCGATGTTTGGAAATGTATAGTTAATATCCCTTTAAAGTGGTCCACATCTGCTAGTATCTTTACCTAGAAACAGTTCCCCCAGTCTATGAGCAGGAGCGATTCCTTAAAAGCATAAAATTAGCTTTCCAAAGTTAAAAGTTTTTGTTAAGCCAGTGCACTTTAGTTTCTGCAACCTATATTAAATGACACTATATCATGTCATATTCCCTAAGCTTCCATTACCTTCATCTCCCAAATGAGCTCTGGGTTATTAGATATCACCAGATCCAACAACGCATTCTTTCTAGTAGGAACTTCTACCATCTGTGAAGAAAATGCTCATATAGGAAATTTAAGAACTTTATACCTTTTGAGGTGCTGGCAGTTCCAATACTCCAATCTATTCAGGGTAGTTAAAATCCCCATAACCAGAACATGCCCATACAGCAGCCTTCGCCAACTGCATATGGAGATTCATTTCCACCTCTTCCCCGGCATTTGGCGGGTATAAACACTTCAACAATTATTTACCACCTTCTTGTTCCTGACACAGTTCCACCCATAATTTCTGCCGCATCGTTTGTCCCCCATCTATTCCATCTTTTAAATTTGGCTTCAATTCGTGTTAACATACATACATACTCCTCCTCCTTTCTTATTAACTCGGTCATGTCTAAATAAGGAGTACCTTCAATATTTACTGTCCAGTCGTGTGAATCATTAAGCCATGATTCTGCTATAAAAATTACATCATACCTTTCCTTTAACGCTATTATTTCAAGTTCGCCGGTTTTCCAGCCAGATCCTTGCATTTGTAAACATACATTTTAGATTATCAATTGATTTACTTCCATACATGGTCGTACATGCTCCTTATCCTGTTGGTGGTTCTTTAATAGCTATCAGGAAATAATAGTTTATTCCCTGGTAAAATAATTAAAATCAGAATCTAAGCAATCTCAAATTGAAAAGACTGGTTACACTGCCACCTGCTGGTCAATGTCCATCACCTGAGCATAAACCATGGTGTCAGATGTATTCCTTTTAATAGTCATTATAAATCTTCTTATATGTCTAAAGACACAGAAAATGACCTTAAAATGATCTTCATTAATAATGTAGAATTGTATTTATATAGCTTTATTCAGTAATGTAATAATGTATAAAGTTCATACTAAAGGAAAAAAATGATAAAATACATAAAAAGGGCCTATAGGTTGGTGTGTTACTTCCCTTAGATTGTCTGGAAACTGGTGCAAAAAAAGTAATAAGTAGAGATGTAATGTGGGTTCTAGTTTCGAATCGAATCTGAGGGTTCGAAGTCCCTACGAAACTTTTGGAATTCCCAAATGTCACGGAACCCGAATTTTTTGAATTTCGATTTTATCGAAAATCAAAAGTAGATAATCATCGAAAGTAGACGATTTTTAAAATCGAAAATCGAAAGTAGACGATTTTCAAAAAAATTATAGTAGACGATTTTCGAAAATCGAAAGTAGACGATTTTCGAAAGTAGATGATTTTCGAAAATTGAAAAAAATCGAAAGTAGCCGATTTTCGAAAATCGAAACTCGAATTTCGAATGTTTGAACTTTCCGAAAATTTCGAAAATTCAAAAACTAAATGAAACTCAACAGTTTCGAACATCTCTACTAATTAGAGAGGACAGTGGAAGCTAGTCTTAAAGGAAAACTAAGGCTAAATTGCAAATAATCCTGAGTGGATTTTATTATTCATAACTAGTGATGAATTCCGGTTTCGAATCAGAGCTCCTGGTTTTTAAAATCCACGTCTATAACGTATTTTTCAAAATTTTCGAAACTTCTAAGTGAAAATTTGAAAATCCAAAATAAGTAAATTGCATTTGAAAATCGTAAAATTTCAATCGAAAAATCTGCAATGCGCATTAAAAAGTTCAGATTCAATCAGATTTTCGGAAGTTCTGTGGAAAAGCTATCGGAATGAAAATCAACACTTTTCAACTTTATTCATAACTAGCCAATAGTTGCACTATCACATTAGATGGCCGTAAAGTATGCTCTGTTGTTGCTTTCTTTTAAGGTCACGGTTGCAAATTTACGACTGTGGCCATATAAATACCACAGTCATTAAGGACCACTGCAGTATGTATGGGTGATACTGCACGGTATTGATATTTTGTACTATGGTTTATTTATGGCTGTGAGTTTCATTTGCCAGGTTAGTCAGGACTATTCCTGTATTAAAGATAGTGCTGAAGCCAGGAGGAATCAGTTTTTCTTTGGGCGGGTGCTCATCACAGAAACAATATTGGGAGGTTGGAATTACCGTCCTGCCCCAGGTCACAGGAATTTAAAATTGAATCTACTAATCTGGTTGATCACGTCATCTCCATAGAAGACTTGAAGTCTTTGGCCACTAATTTCACAATGATGTAAAGTATCAGAGAAAATGGGGGGAAGGACCCATGATTGGATACAAGTGAGATAAAAGATTATTATAGTTTAGTTTTCCATTAAGTATGCACTACCACCACTGGAGGAAAAGACCTATTAACATCCTCGATAACCTTCCCATTAATGTCTTCAGGACACTAGAACACATCAAAAAATATCATTGTACATTCGCTTTAACGCTAAGTGTTCTACGTCCATGTCCCCACTGGGTGGACGACTTTGTAAATTATAGATGGACTAGAGATGGCCGAAACTGTTAAGTTTCGTTCCATTTTCGGATTTACGGATCGGGGAAAATCCCAAAGATCCGAAAACGGAACGTACTTTCGGGACTTCAGAGCCCTTTTTTCTATTATTATCGAATGTTCAAGGCTATTTTCAAAATTCGATAATCCTCGAAAATACCATCAGAAACGAATTTCTAGATTCCGAGCAAATTTTCGAGGATTATCAAACGTTCAAGGTTATTTTCGATAATCCTCAAATGTTTGGTAATTCTGAAAATAGGTCGAAGTCCCGAAATCCGAATGATCGTCCGGTTTCGTATGGAACATTCGGATTCGGAACCACGGGGTTCTGTGTCGGACCCAGATTCCACCTCTATTAAGGAACATGGCTTTTTGCCCGGGTGATTTAGCTGGAAATACTTTTCCTTCTTTAAAATTCCTAGTAGCATGTGTGCACGGGTCTCAATAACCTTATGTAACTGTACATTAAACTGAGGCCAAAAAGCAGCTGTTGCATCATGGTGGATCTCAACATCTGTCTCTTCCGACAGGGGGCACATGACTCTCTCTATGAGTTGGACATTCTCTACTTTCTTCTTTTTTGCAAAAAATAGTAAAATCCCCTAAACACTGTGAGAAATACAATATCGAGTAATACAGAATAGTCCGCCTTCCAACCATCGGATTAGTAGAAAAACAAACAGTTTAAATGTCTTGATGTAGGCTGGAGGACATCTACTCCAGAGGGTCTGGCGATGGCTGTAACGGAAGTAAATGTTGGCCCAGTTGGCCCTTGTGTAATTATAACTTTTACTGAAACACATCCCTTAAAGGGTATCTCCACTGAGGAAAAAGCATTTTTTTTATTTTTTTGGTTTATTTTAAAGTACACCATCCCCAACCCTCCCCCTACCTTTTTCCCCCAGAATTCCCTTTCGTTTGATTGCAGCAGCATGGGAAGTTGTGCAGGTTTCTGTGTCTTCCCCGTGCTGAGAGTGCTGTCACTCAATATGCATCATCATGGTAGCAGACACACCCACTTGGCTGCAGTAAGAAATCCTTTCCTCCCTGACTCTCTAAGTTCATTTTTACAGCTGATCATGCAGAGAGAGACAGGGAGGAAAAGTTAAAACCCTCTTCCCACACTACTGTAAGTAGGGGGAACTTTGTTGTTTTTAATAAAGATTTTTTTGTGTCTCACCTGAGAGGGATGGTTGAAAAATTGATCAATGATGATTTTATAGAGCATGCTGGGAATAGAGGCAATCTGGTATGGGAGGGAGTGGGAGAGAGAAAAAGGAAGTACCTGATTACTCCTCCATTAATTAGTGAAGTCAGCAAGCTGCTGTGATGGTCATGTGATTATTCCTCCATTAAGCAGTGAAGAGAGAGAGTGTGTGTGGTGTGTGTGTAGAATCGACCAACAGTCAGATCACACAGACAGCAGTCCTGACGGATCCTCAGTTCTGCGCATGCACTAAAGGAAAACACGCGTCGGGCATTTCCAGACAGGCAGTCACTAAAAGTGGGCGGACCTGCACCATCCACCGAGTTCTGGGGGAAACTCATTGGATTTCTTCTAAACTACTGCTCAGAGACACAGGATACTGCAGGTACATATCCACCTTACACATTCTATCCTTACATCCCAGGTGATTTTTATCAGTGGAGATACCCTTTAAAGGGCATGTCCACCCCCCAAACTAAAATTTAACCCACTACTGGCCCCACTGTGTAGTTTAAAAAAAATCCTTAACTTACATCTCTGCTCCTTATGGTTCTCCTTCAATGCCTGTCCAAAATCAAGGAAACTGAAGAGTAGGAGCTGTCTTCCTGTCCAAAAGGTTTCCGCCTCCTCCTTGTCCTCTGATGAGGACAGTGGCATGTGCAGGGGAGCTCTTTCCCCCCCCTCCTCCACCATCCGGATCCATCCTCTGCAGCCATTGCACCTAGTGTGAAATTGTTTGCTAAATGATAGATGTTCTCTGCCCACCACTAACCGCAGAGTTATTTTTTAAAAAAAAAACATCTGAACGCTATACAGACCTTCGTTCTTACGGCATCTCCATTGACGACATCCAGTCTGTTATTGGCTCTGTTATTGACTCTCAGCCAATCACAGACATGGCTGCCGGACCGGCCCCCTTTTGGCAAGTTCTGGCAAGCAAGGGAGCCAATCATGGGCTGTAAGTAGCATTTTATCTTTTTCTTAAAGAGGGGGTCTACATATAGCAGTTGTTTAGGGTGGACATACCCTTAAATAACACTACCAGCTGGTAAATAACACTACTCATTCCTAAACAACTATATATATATAGAGATTTTTGGAGGTCGAGATGGACTCGACTCCAAAAGGGAGCAGCACTAATACTGACTGAGCAGCACTAATACTAATTACTCAAGTGTGACTAACTCTGAATAAAGTCGTATATATTTAGAACTCTCCAAAGACGGAGATGCAGATACTTATTGTGAACTAGCACCGCACACATGAACGGTAATGATAGAGATGGAACCCTTAAAAGTGTTCCTTTAACTAATACCTGATACCAGCTATCGATAGTCATGATCAACAAACTCGGGACCATGTATAACAATTTAAAAACATCCTTTTATTAAACATCATAGAAGCGTAAATGCAAAACCTCAAAAGACCCCCCCCAAAAAACTCCCTTCCCCTAGAAACACACCTGGGTATAGTTACTGGATTCAGACAGACTCAGACTTTTCAGATTTTTTTCTTCAATAATGTACTAACAAAGGATTGCTAAAAGGAACCTAAATGATGAAGCAAAACTGTATTATGATAACAATATGTACTAATGAGCAGGTGGTAGGGTTATGGAGGTGCATCTGCCATATTATAAGTACGACCGGTGCTTCTTCTGTCCTTGGCAGAATTGGAACCAGGATTATGTCCTTGGTAGAAGGACAATATGTCATCTTAATGAGCAGATGGTGGTACCGGAATCGAATAACCATTTTTGGGTAAACGTAGGGACTAATCATGTCCATGATTTTAACTTATGTATTAGCAAATGTATCTTATTGGCTCTTTCACTTGACATAATGTATAAAGTGACGCATTGGCACTAAGGCTGCTAGGGGTGCTATTTAATATGGTGGCTATTATATGGGTGCTATTTATATGGGGTGCTATTTATATATGGGGTGTATCTATATATAGAGGGCGATGGTGTATTATATATGGGTGGATTTAATGGGGTGCTATTTATATGGGTGCTATTTATATATGGGTGCTATTTATATGGGGTGCTATTTATATGGGGTGCTATTATATATGGGGTGCTATTATATATAGAGGCGATGGTGCTATTTATATATGGGTGCTATTTATATGGGGTGCTATTTATATGGGGTGCTATTTATATGGGGTGCTATCTATATATAGAGGGCGATGGTGCTATTATATATTGGGTGCTATTTATATGGGGTGCTATTTATATGGGGTGCTATTTATATATGGGGTGCTATCTATATATAGAGGGCGATGGTGCTATTTATATATTGGGTGCTATTTATATGGGGTGCTATTTATATGGGTGCTATTTATATGGGGGCTATTATATATGGGGTGCTATTTATAATAGGGGGCGATGGTGCTATTTATATATTGGGTGCTATTTATAGGGGTGCTATTTATATGGGGTGCTATTTATATATGGGGTGCATCTATATTAGAGGGCGATGGTGCTATTTATTATTGGGTGCTATTTATATGGGGTGCTATTTATGGGGTGCTATTTATATGGGGTGATATTAATATGGGGTGCTATCTATATATAGGGGGCGATGGTGCTATTATTATATGGGTGCTATTTATATGGGGTGCTATTTATATGGGGTGCTATTTATATATGGGGTGCTATCTATATATAGGGGGCGATGGTGCTATTTATATATTGGGTGCTATTTATATGGGGTGCTATTTATATGGGTGCTATTATATATGGGGTGCTATCTATATATAGATAGCGATGGTGCTATTTTATATTGGGTGCTATTTATATGGGGTGCTATTTATAGGGGTGCTATTTATATATGGGGTGCTATCTATATATAGGGGGCGATGGTGCTATTTATATATTGGGTGCTATTTATATGGGGTGCTATTTATATGGGGTGCTATTTATATATGGGGTGCTATCTATATATAGATAGCGATGGTGCTATTATATATTGGGTGCTATTTATATGGGGTGCTATTTATATGGGGTGCTTATTATATATGGGGTGCTATCTATATATAGATAGCGAGGTGCTATTTATATATTGGGTGTATTTATATGGGTGCTATTTATATGGGGTGCTATTTATATATGGGGTGCTATCTATATATAGAGGGCGATGGTGCTATTTATAATTGGGTGCTATTTATATGGGGTGTATTATATATGGGGTGCTATCTAATATAGAGGGCGATGGTGCTATTTATATATTGGGTGCTATCTATACGGGGTGCAATGGTGCTATTTATATAGGGGTGCTATTTATATATGGGGTGCTATCTATATATAGGGGGCGATGGTGCTATTTATATATGGGGTGCTATTTTTATATGGGGTGCTATGGTGCTGTTTATATATGGGGGATGCTATTTATATATGGGGTGCTACTTATGTATTGGGTGCTATGGTGCTATTTATATATGGGGTGCTATTTAAATATGAGGGGTGTTATTTATACTATGGGGGTGCTATTTATAGTATGGGTTATACTATACGGGTGACTTGATAGGGGGTGGGGGATGTAGGTAAAGTTTAATTGCATTTCTTTATGGGGACAGGGGGTGGGGTGGAAAGTAAAAGTAGTGCCCATAGCATGTTTAAAACACAGAGAATTATGGGGGACATGGGAGTGAGTGTTGTAGAATGCGGGAGGGTAAAATTTATTTCTTTCAGTTCCATTTTGGCACTTGCACAGGTAGGTCAGGTATATAGACATTGATTGGACAGAATGAGTTGGACACTACTTTAGTGTGATGGTATAAAGTTTAGAGAACTCCCAGCATTCTACTTTTGATGTTAGATATTTTTGTGGAGTAACAGATACATATTAATGATAGTGATGCACAGACACTATTACATAGTAACATAGTAATAAGGTTGAATAAAGACAGACGTCCATCAAGTCCAACCTATTCACTTTTTTTTTTTTAACCCTACCTAACAGTTGATCCAGAGGAAGGCAAAAAACCCCAGCTAAAAAAGGGGGGAAAAAATTCCTTCCTGACTCCAAACGGCAATCGGAAAGTATCCCTGGATCAACCAGATCTATATGCATTAATACCAGTAATTCTCAATATTTTTTATATGGGGTGCTATTTATATATTGGGTGCTATCTATGTATGGGGTGCAATGGTGCTATTTATATAGCATGCTCCATATAAACAGCACCATAGCACCCCATATATAAATAGCATCCCCCATATATAAAAGCACCATAGCACCCCATATATAAATAGCATCCCCCATATATAAACAGCACCATAGCACCACTATATAAATAGCATCCCCCATTATAAACAGCACCATAGCACCCCATATATAAATAGCATCCCCCATATATAAACAGCAACCATAGCACCCCATATATAAATAGCATCCCCCATATATAAACAGCACCATAGCACCCATATATAAATAGCATCCCCACTATATAAACAGCCACCATAGCACCCCATATATAAATAGCATCCCCCATATATAAACAGCACCATAGCACCCCATATATAAATAGCATCCCCCATATATAAACAGCACCATAGCACCCCATATATAAATAGCATCCCCCATATATAAACAGCACCATAGCACCCCAATAAAATAGCATCCCCATATATAAACAGCACCATAGCACCCCATATAAAATAGCACCCCATATTGGAACAGAAAGGGCTGTGTGTGATGGATGACTGTCTCTTTCCTACCTACACTACTATGCCACACTGAAAGCGATGCAAAGGCACTATGGGAAAGGGAAAGGGCTGTGCGTGATAAATTACTCTCTCTTTCCTACCTACATACTATGCCACACTGAAAGCGATGCACAGGCACTATGGGAAGGGGAAAGGGCTGTGCGTGATGAAGACTCTCTCTTTCCTACTTACACTACTATGCCACACTGAAAGCAATGCAAGGCACTATGGGAAGGGGAAAGGGTGTGCATGATGAATGACTCTCTCTTTCCCTCCCCCTACACTACTATGCCACACTGAAAGCGATGCACAGGCACTATGGTAAAGGGAAAGGGCTGTGCGTGATAAATGACTCTCTCTTTCCTACCTACACTACTATTCCACACTGAAAGCGATGCACAGGCACTATGGGAAGGGGAAAGGGCTGTGTGTGATGAATGACTCTCTTTCCTACCTACACTACTATGCAAAACTGAAAGCGATGCACAGGCACTATGGGAAGGGGAAAGAGCTGTGCGTGATGAATGACAGGCTCACACAGTAAGACAAACACACTGAAAGACTCACAGTCACAAATACACTGATAAACTCACACAGTTACACCAACACTCTGACAGACTCAAACAGTTACACCAACACACTGACAGACTCACACAGTTACACAAACACACTGACACAGTTACACAAACACTGACAGTCCCTAACAGTTACACAAACACATTGACAGACTCACACAGTTTCACCAACACACTGTTAGACTCACAGTTATACAAATACACTGACACACTCAGTTACACAAACACACTGACACTCAGTTACACCAACACACTAACAGACTCACAGCTACACAAACACACTGACACTCACAGTTATACAAATATACTGACACACTCACACAGTTACACCAACACATTGACAGACTCACACAGTTACACAAACACACTGTCAGACTCACACAGTTAAGCTAGGTACACACGATGCAATAATTCGTCCCGACCTACCGTCAAGTTCAGTGTTTCGGTCGGCTTTTCACGATCGATTGCTGTTCGCTTGCTCAAATTGGATGAACGAATGATCGGACAGGTTGGAAAATCACAACCGATCAGTAGCACCTAACTGTCTGTCGCAGCTGCTTTTGCCACGACCGACAGTACTTCCTCCTGCCCAACCGGTCAAAAGCCTCGAAAGGTTGGTCAGGAGGAAAGATTGTACAGTGTGTACGTAGCTTAACACAAACAAACTGTCAGACTCACAGTTACACCAACACACTGACAGACTTAGTTACACAAACACACTGACACACTCACACAGTTACACCAACACACTGACAGACTTAGTTAGACAAACACACTGACAGACTTAGTTAGACAAACACACTGACAGACTCACACAGCTACACAAACACACTGACAGAGTCACACAGCTACAAAAACACACTGACAGACTAACACAGTTACACCAACACACTGACAGACTTAGTTACACAAACACACTGACAGACTCACACTAGATATCACCAGATCCAACAACGCATTCTTTCTAGTAGGAACTTCTACCATCTGTGAAGAAAATGCTCATATAGGAAATTTAAGAACTTTATACCTTTTGAGGTGCTGGCAGTTCCATTACTCCAATCTATTTCAGGGTAGTTAAAAACCCCATAACCAGAACATGCCCCATACCAGCAGCCTTCGCCAACTGCATATGGAGATTCATTTCCACCTTTTCCCCGGCATTTGGCGGCTTATACACACTTCAACAATTAATTTACCACCTTCTTGCTTCCTGTACACAGTTCCACCCATAATGTTTCTGCCGCATCGTTTGCTCCCCCATCTATTCCATCTTTTAAATTTGGCTTCAATTCCTGTTAACATACATACATACTCCTCTCCTTTCTTATTAACTCGGTCATGTCTAAATAAGGAGTACCCTTCAATATTTACTGTCCAGTCGTGTGAATCATTAAGCCATGATTCTGCTATAACAATTACATCATACCTTTCCTTTAACGCTATTATTCAAGTTCGCCGGTTTTTCCAGCCAGACTCCTTGCATTTGTAAACATACATTTTAGATTATCAATTGATTTACTTCCATACATGGTCGTACATGCCTCCTTATCCTGTTGGTGGTTCTTTAAAGCTATCAGGAAATAATGTTTATTCCTGGTAAAATAATTAAAATCAGAATCTAAGCAATCTCAAATTGAAAGACTGGTTACACTGCCACCTGCTGGTCAAGTCCATCACTGAGCATAAACCATGGTGTCAGATGTATTCCTTTTAATAGTCATTATAAATCTTCTTATATTGTCTAAAGACACAGAAAATGACTCCTAAAATGATCTTCATTAATAAGTAGAATTGTATTTATATAGCTTTATTCAGTAATGTAATAAGTTATAAAGTTCATACTAAAGGAAAAAAAATGATAAAATACATAAAAAGGGCCTATAGGTTGGTGTGTTACTTCCCTTAGATTGTCTGGAAAATGGTGCAAATAAAGTAATAAGTAGAGATTTGTGGGTCTATGGGGTTCGAATGATCGAATCTGAGGGTTTCGAAGTCCCTACGAAACTTTTGGAATTCCCAAATGTCACGGAACCCGAATTTTTTGAATTTTCGATTTTATCGAAATCAAAAGTAGATAATCATCGAAAGTAGACGATTTTTTAAAATCGAAAATCGAAAGTAGACGATTTTCAAAAATTTATAGTAGACGATTTTCGAAAATCGAAAGTAGACGATTTTCGAAAGTAGATGATTTTCGAAAATTGAAAAAATCGAAAGTAGCGATTTTCGAAAATCGAAACTCGAATTTTCGAATGTTTGAACTTTCGAAAATGAAAATTCAAAAACTAAATGAAACTCAACAGTTTCGAACATCTCTACTAATTAGAGAGGACAGTGGAAGCTAGTCTTAAAGGAAAACTAAGGCTAAATTGCAAATAATCCTGAGTGGATTTTATTATTCATAACTAGTGATGAATTCCGGTTTCGAATCAGAGCTCCTGGTTTTTAAAATCCACGTCTATAACGTATTTTTCAAAATTTTTCGAAACTTCTAAGTGAAAATTTGAAAATCCAAAATAGTAAATTGCATTTGAAAATCGTAAAATTTCAATCGAAAAACTGCAATGCGCATTAAAAAGTTCAGATTCAACAGATTTTCGGAAGTTCTGTGGAAACGGCTATCGGAATGAAAATCAACACTTGTTCAACTTATTCATAACTAGCCAATAGTTGCACTATCACATTAGATGGCCGTAAAGTATGCTTGTGTTGCTTTCTTTTAAGGTCACGGTTGCAAATTTACGACTGTGGCCATATAATACACCACAGTCATTAAGGACCACTGCGTATTGTATGGGTGATACTGCACGGTATTTATTTTGTACTATGGTTTATTTATGGCTGTGATGTTTCATTTGCCAGGTTAGTCACGGACTATTCCTGTATTAAAGATAGTGCTGAAGCCAGGAGGAATCAGTTTTTCTTTGGGCGGGTGCTCATCACAGAAACAATATTGGGAGGTTGGAATTACCCGTCCTGCCCCCAGGTCACAGGAATTTAAATATTGAATCTACTAATCTGGTTGATCAGTCATCTCCATAGAAGACTTTGAAGTCTTTGGCCACTAATTTCACAATGATGTAAAGTATCAGAGAAAATGGGGGGAAGGACCCATGATTGGATACAAGTGAAGATAAAAGATTATTATAGTTTAGTTTTCCATTAAGTATGCACTACCACCACTGGAGGAAAAGACCTATTAACATCCTCGATAACCTTCCCATTAATGTCTTCAGGACACTAGAACACATCAAAAAATATTCATTGTACATTCGCTTTAACGCTAAGTGTCTACGTCCATGTCCCACTGGGTGGACGACTTTGTAATTATAGATGGACTAGAGATGGCCGAAAATGTTAAGTTTGTTCCATTTTCGGATTTACGGATCCGGGGAAAATCCCAAAGATCCGAAAACGGAACGTACTTTGGGACTTCAGAGCCCTTTTTTCTATTATTATCGAATGTTCAAGGTATTTTCAAAATTCGATAATCTCGAAAATACCATCAGAAACGAATTTCTAGATTCCGAGCAAATTTTCGAGGATTATCAAACGTTCAAGGTTATTTTCGATAATCCTCAATGTTTGGAATTCTAGAAAATAGGCTCGAAGTCCCGAAATCCGAATGATCCGCCGGTTTCGTATGGAACATTCGGATTTCGGAACACACGGGGTTCTGTGGTCGGACCCAGATTCCACCTCTTTAAGGACATGGCTTTTTGCCCGGGTGATTTAGCTGGAAATACTTTTCCTTCTTTTAAAATTCCTATGTAGCATGTGTGCACTTGGGTCTCAATAACCTTATGTAACTGTAATTAAACTGAGGCAAAAAGCAGCTGTTGCATCATGGTGGATCTCAACATCTGTTCTTCCGACAGGTGGCACATGACTCTCTCTATGAGTTGGACATTCTCTACTTCTTCTCCTTTTTTGCAACAAATAGTAAAATCCCCTAAACACTGTGAGAAATACAATATCGAGTAATACAGAATAGATCCGCCTTCCAACCCTCGGATTAGTAGAAAAACAAACAGTTTAAATGTCTTGATTAGTAGGGGAGGACATTCTACTCCAGAGGGTCTGGCGATGGCTGTAACGGAAGTAAATGTTGGCCCAGTTGGCCCTTGTGTGAATTATAACTTTTACTGAAACACATCCCTTAAAGGGTTCTCCACGAGGAAAAAGCATTTTTTTATTTTTTTGGTTTATTTTAAAGTACACCATCCCCAACCCTCCCCCTACCTTTTTTCCCCCAGAATTCCCTTTCGTTTGATTGCAGCAGCATGGGAAAGTTGTGCAGGTTCCTGTGTCTTCCCCGTGCTGAGAGTGCTGTCACTCAATATGCATCATCATGGTAGCAGACACACCCACTTGGCTGCAGTAAGAAATCCTTTCCTCCCTGACTCTCTAAGTTCATTTTTACAGCTGATCATGCAGAGAGAGACAGGGAGGAAAAGTTAAAACCCTCTTCCCACACTACTGTAAGTAGGGGGAACTTTGTGTGTTTTAATAAAGATTTTTTTTGTGTCTCACTCTGAGAGGGATGGTTGAAAAATTGATCAATGATTGATTTTATAGAGCTGCTGGGATATGAGGCAATCTGGTATGGGAGGAGTGGGAGAGAGAAAAAGGAAGTACCTGATTACTCCTCCATTAATTAGTGAAGTCAGCAAGCTGCTGTGATGGTCATGATGTGATTTTCCTCCATTAAGCAGTGAAGAGAGAGAGTGTGTGTGTGTGTGTGTGTAGAAAGAACAACAGTCAGATCACACAGACAGCAGTCCTGACGGATCCTCTCAGTTCTGCGCATGCACTAAAGGAAAACACGTCGGGCAATTCCCAGACAGGCAGTCACTAAAAGTGGGGGACTGCACCATCCACAGCGTTTGGGGGAAACTCATTGGATTTCTTCAAACTACTGCTCAGAGACACAGGATACTGCAGGTACATATCCACCTTACACATTTCTATCCTTACATCCCAGGTGTTTTATCAGTGGAGATACCCTTTAAAGGGCATGTCCACCCCCCAAACTAAAATTAACCCACTATGGCCCACTGTGTAGTTTAAAAAAAATCCTTAACTTACATCTCTGCTCCTTATGGTTCTCCTTCAATGCCTGTCCAAAATCAAGGAAACTGAAGAGTAGGAGCTGTCTTCCTGTCCAAAAGGTTTCCGCCTCCTCCTTGTCCTTGAGAGGACAGTGGCATGTGCAGGGGAGCTCTTTCCCCCCCCCCTCCACCATCCGGATCCATCCTCTGCAGCCATTGCACCTAGTGTGAAATTGCTTTGCTAAATGATAGATGTCTCCTGCCCACCATAACCGCAGAGTATTTTTTAAAAAAAAAAACATCTGAACGCTACTTACAGACCTTCGTTCTTACGGCTCTCATTGACGACATCCACGTCTGTTATTGGCTCTGTTATTGACTCTCAGCCAATCACAGACATGGCTGCCGGACCGGCCCCCTTTTGGCAAGTTTGGCAAGCAGGGAGCCAGATCATGGGCTGTAAGTAGCATTTTAATCTTTTTCTTAAAGAGGGGGTTACCATATAGCAGTTAGTTTTAGGGTGGACATACCCTTTAAATAACACTACAGCTGGTAAATAACACTACTCATTCCTAAACAACTATATATATTATAGAGATTTTTGGAGGTCGAGATGGACTCGACCTCCAAAAGGGAGCAGCACTAATACGACTGAGCAGCACTAATACTAATTACTCAAGTGTGACAACTCAGAATAAAGTCGTTATATATTATGAACTCTCCAAAGACGGAGATGCAGATACTTATGCTGAACTAGCACCGCACACATGAACGGTAATGATAGGAGGACCCTTAAAAGTGTTCCTTTAACTAATACCTTGATACCAGCTATCGATAGTCATGATCAACAAATCGGGACCATGTATAACAATTTAAAAACAATCCTTTATTTAACATCATAGAAGCGTAAATGCAAAACCTCAAAAGACCCCCCAAAAAAACTCCCTTCCCCTAGAAACACACCGGGTATAGTTACTGGATTCAGACAGACTCAGACTTTCAGATTTCTTTTTCTTCCAACATGTACATAACAAAGGATTGCTAAAAGGAACCTAAATGATGTTAAGCAAAACTGTATTATGATAACAATATGTACTAATGAGCAGGTGTTAGGGTTATGGAGGTGCATCTGCCATATTATAAGGTACGACCGGTGCTTCTTCTTGTCCTTGGCAGAATTGGAACCAGGATTAGTCCTTGGTAGGTGAAGGACAATAGTCATCTTAATGAGCAGATGGTGGTACCGGAATCGGAATAACCATTTTTGGGTAAACGTAAGGGACTAATCATGTCCATGATTTTATACTTATGTATTAGCAAATGTATTCTTATTGGCTCTTTCACTTGACATAAGTATTATAAGTGACGCATTGGCACTAAGGCTGCTAGGGGTGCTATTTATATTGGGCTATTATATGGGGTGCTATTTATATGGGGTGCTATTTATATATGGGGTGCTATCATATATAGAGGGCGATGGTGCTATTTATTATTGGGTGCTATTTATATGGGGTGCTATTTATATTGGGTGCTATTTATAATTGGGTGCTATTTATTGGGGTGCTATTATATGGGTGCTATTATAATGGGGTGCTATCTATATATAGAGGGCGATGGTGCTATTTTATATTGGGTGCTATTTATATGGGGTGCTATTTATATGGGTGCTATTTTATATATGGGGTGCTATCTATATATAGGGGCGATGGTGCTATTTATATATTGGGTGCTTTTATATGGGGTGCTATTTAATGGGGTGCTATTTATATATGGGGTGCTATCTATATATAGAGGGCGATGGTGCTATTTATATATTGGGTGCTATTTTATGGGGTGTATTTATATGGGGTGCTATTTATATGGGGTGCTATTTATATATGGGGTGCTATCTATATATAGGGGCGATGGTGCTATTTATATATTGGGTGCTATTTATATGGGGTGCTATTTATATGGGGTGCTATTTATATATGGGGTGCTATCTATATATAGAGGGCGATGGTGCTATTATATATTGGGTGCTATTATATGGGGTGCTATTTATGGGGTGCTATTATATGGGTGCTATTTAATTGGGGTGCTATCTATATATAGGGGGCGATGGTGCTATTATATATGGGTGCTATTTAATGGGGTGCTATTTATATGGGGTGCTATTTATATATGGGGTGCTATCTATATATAGGGGGCGATGGTGCTATTTATAATTGGGTGCTATTATATGGGGTGCTATTTATATGGGTTGCTATTTATATGGGGTGTGCTATCTATATATAGATAGGATGGTGCTATTTATATATTGTGCTATTTATATGGGGTGCTATTTATATGGGGTGCTATTTATATATGGGGTGCTATCTATATATAGGGGGCGATGGTGCTATTTATATATTGGGTGCTATTTATATGGGGTGCTATTTATATGGGGTGCTATTTATATATGGGGTGCTATCTATATAGATAGCGATGGTGCTATTTATATATTGGGTGGTATTTATATGGGGTGCTATTTTATGGGGGGCTATTTATATAGGGGTGCTATCTATATATAGTAGCGATGGTGTATTTTATATTGGGTGCTATTTATATGGGGTGCTATTTATATGGGGTGCTATTTATATATGGGGTGCTATCTATATATAGAGGGCGATGGTGCTATTTATATTTGGGTGCTATTTATATGGGGTGCTATTTATATATGGGGTGCTATCTATATATAGAGGGCGATGGTGCTATTTATATATTGGGTGCTATCTATATACGGGGTGCAATGGTGCTATTTATATATGGGGTGCTATTTATATATGGGGTGCTATCTATATATAGGGGGCGATGGTGCTATTTATATATGGGGTGCTATTTTATATGGGGTGCTATGGTGCTGTTTATATATGGGGGATGCTATTTATATATGGGGTGCTACTTATGTATTGGGTGCTATGGTGCTATTTATATATGGGGTGCTATTTAAATATGAGGGTGTTATTTATACTATGGGGGTGCTATTTATAGTATGGGTTATACTATACGGGTGACTGATAGGGGGTGGGGGATGTAGGTAAAGTTTAATTGCATTTCTTTATGGGGACAGGGGGTGGGGTGGGAAAAGTAGTGCCCATAGCATGTTCATAACATCCAGGAATTATGGGGGACATGGGAGTGTTGTAGAATGCGGGAGGGTAAAATTTATTTCTTTCAGTTCCATTTGGCACTTGCACAGGTAGGTCAGGTATATAGACATTGATTGGACAGAATGAGTTGGACACTACTTAGGTGATGGTATAAAGTTTAGAGAACTCCCAGCATTCTACTTTTGAATGTTAGATATTTTTGGAGTAACAGATACATATTAATGAAGTGATGCACAGACACTATTACATAGTAACATGTAATTAAGGTTGAATAAAGACAGACGTCCATCAGTCCAACTATTCACTTTTTTTTTTTTAACCCACCTAACAGTTGATCCAGAGGAAGGCAAAAAACCCAGCTAAAAAAGGGGGAAAAAATTCCTTCCTGACTCCAAACGGCAATCGGAAAGTATCCCTGGATCAAACAGATCTATATGCATTAATACCAGTAATTCTCAATATTTTTTATATGGGGTGCTATTTATTATTGGGTGCTATCTATGTATGGGGTGCAATGGTGCTATTTATATAGCATGCTCCATATATAAACAGCACCATAGCACCCCATATATAAATAGCATCCCCATATATAAAGACATGCACCCCATAAAATAGTCCATATAACAGACATAGCCCATATATAAATAGCATCCCCCATATATAAACAGCACCATAGCACCCCATATATAAATAGCATCCCCCATATATAAACAGCACCATAGCACCCCATATAAATAGCATCCCCCATATATAAACAGCACCATAGCACCCCATATATAAATAGCATCCCCCATATATAAACAGCACCATAGCACCCCATATATAAATAGCATCCCCCATATATAAACAGCACCATAGCACCCCATATAAAAAGCATCCCCCATATATAAACAGCACCATAGCACACCCATATATAAATAGCATCCCCCATATATAAACAGCACCATGCACCCCATATATAATAGCATCCCCATATATAAACAGCACCATAGCACCCCATATAAAAATAGCACCCCATATTGGAACAGAAAGGGCTGTGTGTGATGGATGACTGTCTCTTTCCTACCTACACTACTATGCCACACTGAAAGCGATGCACAGGCACTATGGGAAAGGGAAAGGGCTGTGCGTGATAAATTACTCTCTCTTTCCTACCTACACTACTATGCCACACTGAAAGCGATGCACAGGCACTATGGGAAGGGGAAAGGGCTGTGCGTGATGAATGACTCTCTCTTTCCTACTTACACTACTATGCCACACTGAAAGCAATGCACAGGCACTATGGGAAGGGGAAAGGGCTGTGCATGATGAATGACTCTCTCTTTCCTACCTACACTACTATGCCACACTGAAAGCGATGCACAGGCACTATGGTAAAGGGAAAGGGCTGTGCGTGATAAATGACTCTCTTTTCCTACCTACACTACTATTCCACACTGAAAGCGATGCACAGGCACTATGGGAAGGGGAAAGGGCTGTGTGTGATGAATGACTCTCTTTCCTACCTACACTACTATGCAAAACTGAAAGCGATGCACAGGCACTATGGGAAGGGGAAAGAGCTGTGCGTGATGAATGACAGGCTCACACAGTAAGACAAACACACTGAAAGACTCACAGTCACAAATACACTGATAAACTCACACAGTTACACCAACACTCTGACAGACTCAAAACGTTACACCAACACACTGACAGACTCACACAGTTACAAACACACTGACACAGTTACACAAACACTGACAGTCCCTAACAGTTACACAAACACATTGACAGACTCACACAGTTTCACCAACACACTGTTAGACTCACAGTTATACAAATACACTGACAAACTCAGTTACACAAACACATGACATCAGTTACAACCAACACACTAACAGACTCACAGCTACACAAACACACTGACACTCACAGTTATACAAATATACTGACACACTCACACAGTTACACCAACACATTGACAGACTCACCAGTTACACAAAACACGTCAGACTCACACAGTTAAGCTAGGTACACACGATGCAATAATTCGTCCCGACCTACGTCAAGTTCAGGTTTCGGTCGGCTTTTCACGATCGATTGCTGTTCGCTTGCTCAAATTGGATGAACGAATGATCGGACAGGTTGGAAAATCACAACCGATCAGTAGCACCTAACTGTCTGTCGCAGCTGCTTTTGCCACGACCGACAGTACTTCCTCCTGCCCAACCGGTCAAAAGCCTCGAAAGGTTGGTCAGGAGGAAAGATTGTACAGTGTGTACGTAGCTTAACACAAACAAACTGTCAGACTCACAGTTACACCAACACACTGACAGACTTAGTTACACAAACACACTGACACACTCACACAGTTACACCAACACACTGACAGACTTAGTTAGACAAACACACTGACAGACTTAGTAGACAACACACTGGACCGGACTCACCACAGCTACAAAAACACACTGACAGACTAACACAGTTACACCAACACACTGACAGACTTAGTTACACAAACACACTGACAGACTCACACAGCTACACAAACACACTGACAAGACTTAGTTACACAAACACACTGACAGACTCACACAGTTATACCAACACACTGACAGTTACACAAACACACTGACAGACTCACACAGTTACAAAAACACACTGACAGACTCACACAGCTTCATAAACACACTGACAGACTCACACAGCTACAACAAACACACTGACACTCACACAGCTACACAACTCATTGACAGACTTGTTACACAAACCCACTGACAGACTCACACAGTTACACCAACACACTGACAGACTTAGTTACACCAACACACGACAGACTCACAGTAACACAAACACACCAACAGACTCACACAGCTACACAAACACACAGGCAGACTCACCGTTACACCAACACACTGACAGTTACACCAACACACTGACAGACTCACACAGCTACACAAACACAAACACTGACAGACTCACACAGTTACACAAACACACTGACAGACTCACAGTAACACACTGCTATATACAAACATAGAAATAAAACATTATTAAATATATATATATTATTTCATTAATCAGTACCAAGTGTGGTGTAAGTTTTGTGTAAGTAATACTAAGTTCAGTAATGAGTTGTGATAATATTCCCCTCCTATGTGCCAGCAAACTCTGATGCAGCAAAGAAAGTGCACGTGAAGAGAGGGAAAGTCTATTAGTCATGGGGTCAAAAGGGGCGGGGTTATAACATGTCAGTCCAGCAGATAGAAAACAAGCAGTGCAGAGTGAAAGCCACACCCACCAAAAACCAGCAGAACTTTATAAGCTGATTGCAGAGGCTACAAGCAGAATTTTTTCACAAGAAAGAGATCCTGGGGGATGGGGCACAAGGGAGTTTATTATACAGACGTTTGTAAAATATGTCATTTCTGAGAGAACACTTCCTAATTTTATTTCTCTCAAAGTGCAGTTTCATATAATGTAAAGTTGTTTGATTGAGCATAGCGTCCCTTTAGTTATGATAATAAAGAGATAATAATGTTTAGTTTTTTTCATAGAGGGTCATGCCCTTTCTAACACAAGTCCATAGTTTAAGCCACGTTTAGCCTTTTGTTCCAGTTTAATATGGTTGTAGATCAACCTTACCGTGTATGTAGGTCACACCTGTGACTGAATCTTCTCATTTGACTTTTAATCCTTAGAACTTTAAAGCAAAGTGTCTCTGCTTCAGATTTTTTTACCTGTAGACAGACCTCAAGGCCTTTAAAGGGCATGTCCACCCTTATATAAACTTTTGCCATAATAGTATATCTTCCCCCAGCCCCAACCGCTATAAAATAAAATTAACAAAGTGCCCCGATGTTTACTTACCTTCCCTCTCTCCTCCGATGCATGGCCCAGCCCTTGCTTGAAGACACTGCAAGCAGGGGGCGGGACTGACAGCGGGTCTGTGATTGGCTGAGAGGCAGCCAATCACGGACGCAGCTGCCAGCTTCTCAGAATGCCGGGGGGGGGGAGAGAGGGAAGGTAAGTAGAATCGGGGGTCTTTCTTAAAATTATTTTTAGCGGTTGGGGCTGGGGGAAGAAATACTATGATATGGGCAAGGGGTTTTATGGGGGGAGGGATCGCAAAACG
This sequence comes from Hymenochirus boettgeri, assembly GCA_019447015.1. Classification (NCBI taxonomy): domain Eukaryota; kingdom Metazoa; phylum Chordata; class Amphibia; order Anura; family Pipidae; genus Hymenochirus; species Hymenochirus boettgeri. The sequence continues at coordinate 6,188,893 of CM033473.1, read as the reverse complement.
GGAGGGGAGGGAGGGGGAGGAAGGGGGAGAGGGCTGCAGTGCGCATGCCAAACTTCTCCTGGAGGCGAGACAGGAGGCAGAATCCTATTGGTGGTGGGCAGTTTTGGGGACCTTGGGGGGGGCTATAGGAGAAACATATGGAGCTGGGATGTGAGGTAAGGATTTTATTACACTACATGGTGCCATTAGTGGGGGGATTATAGGTTTTGGGGTGGACATGCCTTTAAGGCAGAGCGGAGTTTCTTATCTGATCGAGGAGCGATGCAGAGCAAGAAGCGACTACTTTATTTTGCCAGATACTGTTATGCAGTAAATTACATATTACATATACATAGTCTGCGCTGAGTATTTCCAAAATGAAACCGCGCAAATCCCGATAATAACCCCACCTGTAAACAGGTGATATAGCCACACCCTGTAAATCTCGTAAATGTTTAACTGCTTTGCAAGATCTTTAGCTCCCTGCAGATATAAGCTCCTCCCACCTGCAGGATCTACTTCTTCTTTTTGCTCGGCACAGCATTGTAGATAGAATTAAGCTACTGCAGCTATTAGACTAACAAAAAGCAAATATGCAGTTGTGTAAAAATGAAATCTCTATTCAGTTTTCATAATTCCATTTTTCATTTAAACTACAGCCAATAATTATTTCTATGAGAAAGAAAAAAAAGAAAAGAAAACATCACAGCTGTTCAAACTGTTTAACTCGTGAAAGCTAATTGCAGAAAAACAGAATTAAAATAAAATATAATAACTGTGTTGGAAAGAGAAGAAGTGTCATGTTACTTGGAAACATTGGCAGCCGGTAGTTTTTTTGTCACTTTCTGTGTTAAAATAAAAAAAAACAAGCACAATGACATCTGTTGTTGGAGCAAACAGCCGCTGTATTGGTAGGAGCAATGGCGAGATGTTTTTGATAAGATGCAATGGGGTTTAGGCATTAAAATGTGCACGAGTCTTTGGCTGGATGCTTTCATAGTCAAAGCTTCTTTTAACTGCCAGCAGGTGGGTTCAATCTGACTCTTGTAAGTTTATGATTTTAAAGGGGAGGGTATTGACAAATATTGATTACAGGAAATGGCTTGTTTAAATGGCTTTTTTTTGCAGATAAACCATGACGTGCGGTAGGGTCTGTGTCCGAATTCTACTGCGATCGGAAGGTTTGCACTGTCCTGGTCGATGATTAGTGCACTAGACTGCATTGCTGTTTTTGGGGGAGGGAGGATGAGGGAATTGGCTATTTCTTTTCTGTTTTATTCTTTGCTTTTTTGGACTGCCTCCTCCCTCAGTTTTTTAGCCAACAACATACAGACGTATGGGACACATAGGAGAAGTGTGCCATCTTCTAGCTAAGGAATCCAATAAAGCGTTATTGCGTTATCCAGGAACTTGGTGAATTGTTTTCCCATTGAACTGGGTCGGCTACACTAACTACACAAGGGGCCCTATTTATAAAAGATCGGTCGTTATCGTAAAATACCGATCGTATCATAAAATAACACCGGGTTTTGCCGATAAAGACCGTTATTTACCGATAACGACCGTTATTTACCATAACGACCGTTATGTAACGGTATCGTTAAAAACGGTCGTTATCGGTAAAAATACCGGTCGTTATTTACCGATAACGGTCGTTATCGGGAAATACCGGTCGTTATCGGTAAAAACCCGGTCGTTATTTTATGATAACGATCGGTATTTTACGATAACGATACCGATCTTTTTAAATAGGGCCCAATGTGTCTCTTCCGACACAAACACACACAGCTTCACAAACACACCTCACAGAATTACAAAATAGCAATTACAAAATAAAAGTCCTAAAAGGTGTAAAATAAAAGCACCATATTTGTAAAGTACAATGAATATTTTCTGTATTACAATGAAGTATGAAATTTAGTTTATAGCAGGGACGCCCATGCTATGTCCAACTCCCAGCATTCCCTGCATCATCTCCTGTGGGTACGGGTGAATGTTGTAGTTTTCAATCATCTGCAGGGCCACAGGAAAGACAGCTCTCTTTATGGTCACAAAAACAAACAAAAATATATGTATTTACTAAAAATGAACTGTAATCTCTAACAAGTGGCCTTATAAAAAGCACATTACTACCTTTAAATGACTCCATAATCCTGCATTCAGCTTCAGTCTAAAGTTACAGATTATAAATGTGTTGTTTCCTGCTGCAGTGTGAGTGTGACATCAGCAGCACTAGGGGTCTGCTCCAAGTTTAATATTGGACCATGCCCATGCTCGGACAGAGCATCATTATCTGCATCATAAGCTCACCCCCGAACTTCTAAATCATTTGCTAGCCACAAGTCTGGATTTTTATTTTATTTCTCCATAAGTTTCATATGTAAAGGAATGGAGAGAGAATGGTTGCAGGTCTGTAAAGCCCCTATACACAGGAAATAGCAATCCTGTGTGGGCCATTTTCCTCAGCAACTGTTCCAGGCGGAAAATGGTCTAAGGTGGAGTGGTTTTGTCATCGGAAATCTAATTGGAAGAGAATCTGCCGTGTATGGCTAGCTTAACCAACTTCAGAAAAGATTGATTTTTTTGGGGTGGGACTTATGACACATGCCTGTCACAGAGACACAGAGACAGGGCAGTCAGCAAAGGGTAACGTTACAAGCCATAACTTAAGCTCTCTTTCATTACCATAGCAAGATTATTGGTTTTTAAAACCTGCAGCACAGACACAATTTTCCAAAGTGCAGCCATTCAAGCCAAATTCAAATTTATACTTACACTTCCCCTTTTTAGTTTCTTTCTTTAACTCTGAGGGGCATATTTACAAACGAGCGAAAAGTCGTAAAAAACTTTTCGCTTCGCTTTCAGCATGGTTTTTCACCAAAAAGCCAGTTAACGCGATTTAAAAAGGTGGGGGTTAGCGAGTGGCGAAAACTTTTCGCGACCTATGCTAAAATCCTTTTCTAATACTTCGCTATACATCACAATGGTAATTTGAACGAAAAGGGAGCGAAAAGGCATAACGCGATTTATAAAAAAGCGGAAAGTGTGTTTTCGCTTTAAATGGAGCGGAATTTTAGCCCAACTTGAAGGTGGCGAGAAGGCATCCTTTTACCATGCTGTGGAGATTTTGGAGTTTTTTATGATTTTGAATGCACCCAAAAATTCCAACACATTCATACAAATGACTTATCACTATTTAACATGTTTTTTGGGACACGTCTATGAAGGTATAGATTTTTATTTTTCACTAAATTTTATTTTACTTTCCACAATGACTTTATGTGACGTAACATTTCTTTTGCCTTTTTCATAACATTTTTAGCTTGGACTTTAAATGAGCTCTGCTTTGTCTTTCACATGAAGCAACCGCACCCCCTTTTATCTTGGGGCGTTTTAGCGGGCGCAATGTGGGCTCAATTCTGCATTTCCAAAGCGAGGGCCAATTGTTAGCATTCAGGGTTGTGCTTTATGCTCTGCTTTCTGGTAGTGTTCAAAAAACTCATTCTGTCCGTTCGCCTTTCCAATGTGCGGTTACGTTGTTAATAGGCGTCAACTTATTATTTCTTTCTCTGTATTCTCCCAGTGTTTGCTAAATGGAAATATAGTGCCAAGAACGTTGAACAGCTGGCTAGCCGGTAACAATGATTGGATGGGGTTTTCACTTCTTTGCTACAAAATTCACAAAATTAAAAAACAGGAACAAAAAGTTTGATGATAACAAACACTATTTAAACAAGCAGCTTAAGCTGGTCATTGTGGCTAGAGAAAATGAGTGGGGAGGAGCTACTTTTGTTTGGCTATGTCTAATGGTTTTCGCAATGCAGCAATCTTGTAGACGCGGTTAAGTTTTCACTGCAATACTTTTCGCTCTTATGCGCTGTTCGCGTTTTTCAGGCGGCGAATACTTTTTTTCCCGCTTTTTATAAATACCACGAAAAGAAAGTCCAAAAAGCGTTGTTTTCTCTGCGATGTTCGGCGTTATTAACTAGGCCAAAAATGTAGACTTTTATAAATATTCCCGGGGCTTAGAACAAGAACCAAAATGATCTAAACAGTTGAAGTTTTGCTCCCCTTGTGGCAGACTGAGAAATAATCGAGAGGATTAAAAATCACTGTTGTAAAAATGCCTCCTCACTTGAATAAAATAATTAATTCCAGTTATTTATCCAAACCAAGAGATTGGATTGGTTGGAACAATAGACGCAATTATATCATAAGATTTCAAAGCACGAAAAAACAACACACTGACAGACTTAGTTACACAAACACACTGACAGACTCACACAGCTACACAAACACACTGACAGACTTAGTTACACAAACACAATGACAGACTCACACAGTTATACCAACACACTGACAGTTACACAAACACACTGACAGACTCACACAGTTACAAAAACACACTGACAGACTCACACAGCTTCATAAACACACTGACAGACTCACACAGCTACACAAACACACTGACACTCACACAGCTACACAAACTCATTGACAGACTTAGTTACACAAACCCACTGACAGACTCACACAGTTACACCAACACACTGACAGACTTAGTTACACCAACACACTGACAGACTCACAGTAACACAAACACACCAACAGACTCACACAGCTACACAAACACACTGGCAGACTCACCGTTACACCAACACACTGACAGTTACACCAACACACTGACAGACTCACACAGCTACACAAACACAAACACTGACAGACTCACACAGTTACACAAACACACTGACAGACTCACAGTAACACACTGCTATATACAAACATAGAAATATAAACATTATTAAATATATATATATTATTTCATTAATCAGTACCAAGTGTGGTGTAAGTTTTGTGTAAGTAATACTAAGTTCAGTAATGAGTTGTGATAATATTCCCCTCTCTATGTGCCAGCAAACTCTGATGCAGCAAAGAAAGTGCACGTGAAGAGAGGGAAAGTCTATTAGTCATGGGGTCAAAAGGGGCGGGGTTATAACATGTCAGTCCAGCAGATAGACAACAAGCAGTGCAGAGTGAAAGCCACACCCACCAAAAACCAGCAGAACTTTATAAGCTGATTGCAGAGGCTACAAGCAGAATTTTTTCACAAGAAAGAGATCCTGGGGGATGGGGCACAAGGGAGTTTATTATACAGACGTTTGTAAAATATGTCATTTCTGAGAGAACACTTCCTTTAATTTTATTTCTCTCAAAGTGCAGTTTCATATAATGTAAAGTTGTTTGATTGAGCATAGCGTCCCTTTAGTTATGATAATAAAGAGATAATAATGTTTAGTTTTTTTCATAGAGGGTCATGTCCCCTTTCTAAACACAAGTCCATAGTTTAAGCCACGTTTAGCCTTTTGTTCCAGTTTAATATGGTTGTAGATCAACCTTACCGTGTATGTAGGTCACACCTGTGACTGAATCTTCTCATTTGACTTTTAATCCTTAGAACTTATTAAAGCAAAGTGTCTTCTGCTTCAGATTTTTTTTACCTTGTAGTACAGACCTCAAGGCCTTTAAAGGGCATGTCCACCCTTATTATAAACTTTTGCCATATCATAGTATATCTTCCCCCAGCCCCAACCGCTATAAAATAAATTTAACAAAGTGCCCCGATGTTTACTTACCTTCCCTCTCTCCTCCGATGCATGGCCCAGCCTTCTGCTTGCAAGACACTGCAAGCAGGGGGCGGGACTGACAGCCGGGTCTGTGATTGGCTGAGAGGCAGCCAATCACGGACGCAGCTGCCAGCTTCTCAGAATGCCGGGGGAGAGAGGGAAGGTAAGTAGAATTCGGGGGTCTTTCTTAAAATTATTTTTTAGCGGTTGGGGCTGGGGGAAGAAATACTATGATATGGGCAAGGGGTTTTATGGTAGGGGGAGGGATCGCAAAACGGGAGGGAGAGGGAGGGGGAGGAAGGGGGAGAAGGGCTGCAGTGCGCATGCCAAACTTCTCCTGGAGGCGAGACAGGAGGCAGAATCCTATATGGTGGTGGGCAGTTTTGGGGACTTTGGGGGGGGCTATAGGAGAACCATATGGAGCTGGGATGTGAGGTAAGGATTTTATTACACTACATGGTGCCATTAGTGGGGGGATTATAGTTTTTGGGGTGGACATGCCCTTTAAGGCAGAGCGGAGTTTCTTATCTGATCGAGGAGCTGATGCAGAGCAAGAAGCGACTACTTTATTTTGCCAGATACTGTTATGCAGTAAATTACATATTACATATTACATAGTCTGCGCTGAGCTATTTCCAAAATGAAACCTGCGCAAATCCCGATAATACACCCCCCACCTGTAAACAGGTGATATAGCCACACCCTGTAAATCTCGTAAATTGTTTAACTGCTTTGCAAGATCTTTAGCTCCCTGCAGATAATAGCTCCTCCCACCTGCAGGATCTACTTCTCTCTTTTTGCTCGGCACAGCATTGTAGATAGAATTAAGCTACTGCAGCTATTAGACTAACAAAAAGCAAAATATGCAGTTGCTTAAGAAATGAAATCTCTATTCAGTTTTCATAATTCCATTTTTCATTTAAACTACAGCCAATAATTATTTCTATGAGAAAGAAAAAAAAAAGAAAAGAAAACATCACAGCTGTTCAAACTGTTTAACTCGTGAAAGCTAATTGCAGAAAAACAGAATTAAAATAAAATATAATAACTGTGTTGGAAAGAGAAGAATGTGTCATGTTACTTGGAAACATTGGCAGCCGGTAGTTTATTTTGTCACTTTCTGTGTTAAAATAAAAAAAAACAAGCACAATGACATCTGTTGTTGGAGCAAACAGCCGCTGTATTGGTAGGAGCAACTGGCGAGATGTTTTTGATAAGATGCAATGGGGTTTAGGCATTAATAATGTGCAGAGTCTTTGGCTGGATGCTTTCATAGTCTAAAGCTTCTTTTAACTGCCAGCAGGTGGGTTCAATCCTTGACTCTTGTAAGTTTATGATTTTAAAGGGGAGGGTATTGACAAATATTGATTACAGGAAATGGCTTGTTTAAATGGCTTTTTTTTTGCAGATTAAACCATGCTCAGTGCGTAGTGTCTGTGTCCGAATTCTACTGCGATCGGAAGGTTTGCACTGTCCTTGGTCGATGATTAGTGCACTAGACTGCATTGCTGTTTTTGGGGGAGGGAGGATGAGGGAATTTGGCTATTTCTTCTTCTGTTTTATTCTTTGCTTTTTTGGACTGCCTCCCCTCCCTCAGTTTTTTTAGCCAACAACACGGTACAGACGTATGGGACACATAGGAGAAGTGTGCCATCTTCTAGCTAAGGAATCCAATAAAGCGTTATTGCGTTATCCAGGAACTTGGTGAATTGTTTTCCCATTGAACTGGGTCCGAGGCTACACTAACTACACAAGGGGCCCTATTTATAAAAGATCGGTATCGTTATCGTAAAATACCGATCGTTATCATAAAATAACGACCGGGTTTTTGCCGATAACGACCGTTATTTACCGATAACGACCGTTATTTACCGATAACGACCGTTATGTAACGGTATCGTTAAAAACCGGTCGTTATCGGTAAATACCGGTCGTTATTTACCGATAACGGTCGTTATCGGTAAATACCGGTCGTTATCGGTAAAAACCCGGTCGTTATTTTATGATAACGATCGGTATTTTACGATAACGATACCGATCTTTTATAAATAGGGCCCAATGTGTCTCTCCGACACAAACACACACAGCTTCACAAACACACACTCACAGAATTACAAAATACGCAATTACAAAATAAAAGTCCTAAAAGGTGTAAAATAAAAGCACAATATTTGTAAAGTACAATGAATATTTTCTGTATTTACAATGAAGTATGAAATTTAGTTTAATAGCAGGGACGCCCATGCTATGTCCAACTCCCAGCATTCCCTGCATCATCTCCTGTGGGTCACGGGTGAATGTTGTAGTTTTCAATCATCTGCAGGGCCACAGGAAAGACAGCTCTCTTTTATGGTCACAAAAACAAACAAAAATATATGTATTTACTAAAAATGAACTGTAATCTCTATACAAGTGGCCTTTATAAAAAGCACATTACTACCTTTAAAATGACTCCATAATCCTGCATTCAGCTTCAGTCTAAAGTTACAGATTATAAATGTGTTGTTTCCTGCTAGCAGTGTGAGCTGTGACATCAGCAGCACTAGGGGTCTGCCTCCAAGTTTAATATTGGACCATGCCCACTGCTCGGACAGAGCATCATTATCTGCATCATAAGCTCCACCCCCGAACTTCTAAATCATTTGCTAGCCACAAGTCTGGATTTTTATTTTATTTCTCCATAAGTTTCATATGTAAAGGAATGGAGAGAGAATGGTTGCAGGTCTGTAAAGCCCCTCATACACAGGAAATAGCAATCCTGTGTGGGCCATTTTCCTCAGCAACTGTTCCAGGCGGAAAATGGCTTAAGGTGGAGTGGTTCTTGTCATCGGAAATCTAATTGGAAGAGAATCTGCCTGTGTATGGCTAGCTTAACCAACTTCAGAAAAGATTGATTTTTTGGGGTGGGACTTATGACACATGCCTGTCACAGAGACACAGAGACAGGGCAGTCAGCAAAGTGTAACGTTACAAGCCTATAACTTAAGCTCCTCTTTCATTACCATAGCAAGATTATTGGTTTTTAAAACCTGCAGCACAGACACATTCCTTTCCAAAGTGCAGCCATTCAAGCCAAAATTCAAAGTTTATACTTACACTTCCCCTTTTTAGTTTCTTTCTTTAACTCTGAGGGGCATATTTACAAACGAGCGAAAAGTCGTAAAAACTTTTCGCCTTCGCTTTCAGCATGGTTTTTCACCAAAAAGCCAGTTAACGCGATTTAAAAAGGTGGCGTTAGCGAGTGGCGAAAACTTTTCCGCGACCTATTGCTAAAATCCTTTTCTACATACTTCGCTATACATCACAATGGTAATTTGAACGAAAAGGGAGCGAAAAGGCATAACGCGATTTATAAAAAAGCGGAAAGTGTGTTTTCGCTTTAAATGGAGCGGAATTTTATCGCCAACTTGAAGGTGGCGAGAAGGCATCATTTTACCATGTCTGTGGAGATTTTGGAGTTTTTTATGATTTTGAATGCACCCAAAAATTCCAACACATTCATACAAATGATCTTACTACTATTTTAACATGTTTTTTTGGGACACGTCTATGAAGGTATAGATTTTTATTTTTCACTAAATTTTATTTTACTTTCCACAATGACTTTATGTGACGTAACATTTCTTTTGCCTTTTTCATCACATTTTTAGCTTGGACTTTAAATGAGCTCTGCTTTTTTGTCTTTCACATGAACGCAACCGCACCCCCTTTTATCTTGGGGCGTTTTAGCGGTCGCAATGTGGGCTCATTTCTGCATTTCCAAAGCGAGGCCAATTGTTAGCATTCAGGGTGTGTGCTTTATGCTCTGCTTTCTGGTAGTGTTCAAACAACTCATTCTGTCCGTTCGCCTTTCCAATGTGCGTTTACGTTGTTAATAGGCGTCAACTTTATTATTTCTTTCTCTGTATTCTCCCAGTGTTTGCTAAATGGAAATATAGTGCCAAGAACGTTGAACAGCTGGCTAGCCGGTAACAATGATTGGATGTGGTTTTCACTTCTTTTGCTACAAATTTCACATAATTAAAAAACAGGAACAATAAAGTTTGATTGATAACAAACACTATTTAAACAAGCAGCTTAAGCTGGTCATTGTGGCTAGAGAAAATGAGTGGGGAGGAGCTACTTTTGTTTGGCTATGTCTAATGGTTTTCGCAATGCAGCAATCTTGTAGACGCGTTAAGTTTTCACTGCAATACTTTTCGCTCTTTATTGCGCCTGTTCGCGTTTTTCAGGCGCGAATACTTTTTTTCCCGCTTTTTATAAATACCACGAAAAGAAGTCCCAAAAAGCGTTGTTTTCTCTGCGATGTTCGGCGTTATTAACTAGGCCAAAAATGTAGACTTTTATAAATATTCCCGGGGCTATAGAACAAGAACCAAAATGATCTAAACAGTTGAAGTTTAGCTCCCCCTTGTGGCAGACTGAGAAATAATCGAGAGGATTAAAAATCACTGTTGTAAAATGCTCCTCACTTGTAATAAAATAATTATATTCCAGTTACTTTATCCAAACCAAGAGATTGGATTGGTTGGAACAATAGACGCAATTTATATCATAAGATTTCAAAGCACTAAAAGCTTATCAGCAATGTAGTTAAAGGATAGGAATCTGACTGGCTTTGGGGGTTTAAAGATCCCATTAGGATGTAATAATAATTATATTATTAGAGAAATAAATACCATTCATTATTCAACCAGGTACAGACGTACACACAAACATCCAATATCACCAGGTACAGACATACACACAAACATCCAATATCACCAGGTACAGACCTACACACAAACATCCAATATCACCAGGTACAGACCTACACACAAACATCCAATATCACCAGGTACAGACAGACATACACACAAACATCCAATATCACCAGGTACAGACATACACACAAACACCCAATATCACCAGGTACAGACCTACACACAAACACCCAATATCACCTGGTACAGACATGTACAAGATCGATTGTGTTTAATCAACAAGACCAATTGTCCGAGAAAACCAATAATTCCAAAGACCAGCCTGTTCCTTCCAACCTCAGTCTGATTCAATTGGGGATTCATCATACAGAAAAAAATGTGTCTTTTTGTCCCCGGCCTAAATGTGGGAATACACTACAAAAGGTTATTGCGATTGTAACACTAACTGATACTTTGATAGACAGATGTACAATGTTAAATGTACGTAGATGTACCGTACATATTGTTCCACATTTAATTCATTTGGGGATTAATGTCTAATGACGTCTATTGTGAGGTTACATTACATTCACATCTAACCAAAAAATACTACGATCATTAAACCTATCAACTTTAAAAACGACTTTCCCGAGCATTATATGATCGTTTTAACAAATATCAACATAATAGGATCGGGAAGCTGTACACTGTTTGTGTACTCAATGGAAATGTCTACTCGCATGTTAGATTGTACTCAATGGAAATGTCTACTCGCATGTTAGATTGTACTCAATGGAAATGTCTACTCGCATGTTAGATTGTACTCAATGGAAATGTCTACTCGCATGTTAGATTGTACTCAATGGAAATGTCTACTCGCATGTTAGTTTGTACTCAATGGAAATGTCTACTCGCATGTTAGTTTGTACTCAATGGAAATGTCTACTCGCATGTTAGATTGTACCCAATGGAAATGTCTATTCACATGTTAGATTGTACCCAATGGAAATGTCTATTCGCATGTTAGATTGTACCCAATGGAAATGTCTACTCGCAGGAGATTGTAACTCAATGGAAATGTCTACTCGCATTAGCATTGTACCAATGGAAATGTCTACGCGCATGTTAGATTGTACTCAATGGAAATGTCTACTCGCTGTTAGATTGTAACCAATGAAATGGTCTATTCGCATGTTAGATTGTACTCCAATGGAAATGTCTACTGCGTTCATGTTAGATTGTACTCAATGGAAATGTCTACTCGCATGTTAATTGTACTCAATGGAAATGTCATACTCGCATGTTAGATTGTACCAATGGAAATGTCTACATCGCATGTTAGATGTACCCAATGGAAATGTCTACTCGCATGTTAGATTGTACCCAATGGAAATGTCACTCGCATGTTAGATTGTACTCAATGGAAAATGTCTACTCGCATGTTAGATTGTACTCCAATGGAATGTCTATTCGCATGTTAGATTGTACTCAATGGAAATGTCTACTCGCATGTTAGATTGTACACCAATGGAAATGTCTACTCGCATGTTAGATTGTACTCAATGGAACATGTCTACTCGCATGTTAGATTGTACTCAATGGAAATGTCTACTCGCATGTTGATGTACTCCAATGGAAATGTCTACTCGCATGTTAGATTGTACCCAATGGGAAATGTCTACTCGCATGTTAGATTGTACTCACATGGAAATGTCTACTCGCATGTTAGATTGTACCCAATGGAAATTCTACTCGCATGTTAGATTGTACTCAATGGAAATGTCTACTCGCATGTTAGATTGTACTCAATGGAAATGTTCTACTCGCATGTTAAATTGGTACTCAATGGAAATGTCTACTCGCATGGTTAGATTGTACTCAATGGAAATGTCTACTCGCATGTTAGATGTACTCATGGAAATGTCTACTCGCATGTTAGATTGTACCCATGGAAAATGTCATACTGCATGTTAGATTGTACTCAATGGAAATGTCTACGCATGTTAGATTGTACCTAAATGGAAATGTCTACTCGCATGTTAATTGTACTCAATGGAAATGGTCTACTCGCATGGTAGATGTGTACATCAATGGAAATGTCTACTCGCATGTTAGATTGTACCAATGGAAATGTCTACTCGCATGTTAAATTGTACCCAATGGAAATGTCTACTCGCATGTTAGATTGATTCAATGGAAATGTCTACTCGCATGTTAGATTGTGTATCAATGGAAATGTCTACTCGCATGTTAGATTGTACTCAATGGAAATGTCTACTCGCATGTTAATTTACCCATGGAAATGTCTACTCGCATGTTAGATTGTACTCAATGGAAATGTCTACTCGCATGTTTAGATTGTACTCAATGGAAATGTCACTGCATGTTCGATTGTACTCAATGGACAATGTCTACTCGCATGTTAGATTGTACCAATGGAAATGTCTACTGCATGTTAGATTGTACTCAATGGAAATGTCTACGCGCATGTTAGATTGTACCAATGGAAATGTCTACTCGCATGTATGTTAGATTGTACTCAATGGAAAGTCTACTCGCATGTTAAATTGTACCCATGGAATGTCTACTCGCATGTTAGATTGTAATCAATGGAAATGCTATCTGCATGTTAGATTGTACTCAAGGAACTGTATACCGCATGTTAGATTGTACTCAATGGAAATGTCTACTCGCATGTTAGATTGTACCCAATGGAAATGTTACTCGCATGTTAAATGTCCAATGGAATGTCTACTCGCATGTTAAATGTACCCAATGGAAATGCTACTCGCATGTTAGATTGTGACTAAATGGAAATGTCTACTCGCATGTTAGATTGTACTCAATGGAAATGTCTATCGCATGTTAGATTGTACCCAATGGAATGTCTATTCGCATGTTAGATTTACCAATGGAAATGTCTACTCGCATGTAGATGTACCCAATGGAAATGTCTACTCGCATGTTAGATTGTACTCAATGGAAATGTCTACTCGAATGTTAGATTGTACTCAATGGAAATCTACTCGAGTTAGATTGTACTCAATGGAAATGTCTACTCGCATGTAGATGTACCCAATGGAAATGTCTATCGCATGTTAGATTGTACCAATGAAATGTCTACGCATGTTAGATTGTATCAATGGAAATGGTCTACCGGCTTAATGTACTCAATGAAATGTTACTATCATGTTAGATTTGTACTCAATGGAAATGTCTACTCGCATGTTAGATTGTACTCAATGGAAAGGCTACTGCATGTTAGATGTACCAATGGAAATGTCTACTCGCATGTTAGATTGTACTCAATGGAAATGTCTACTCGCATGTTAGATTGTACCCAATGGAAATGTCTACTCGCATGTTAGTTGTTAATCAATGGAAATGTCTACTCGCATGTTAGATTGTACTCAATGGAAATGTCTACTCGCATGTTAGATGTTACTCAATGGAAATGTCTACTCGCATGTTTAGATTGTACCCAATGGAAATGTCTACTCGCATGTTAGATTGTACTCAATGGAAATGTCTACTCGCATGTTAGATTGTACTCAATGGAAATGTCTACTCGCATGTTATGTACTCATGGAGTTACTCGCATGTTAGATTGTACTCAATGGAAATGTTACTCGCATGTTAGATTGTACCCAATGGAAATGTCTACTGCATGTTAAATTGTACCCAATGGAAATGTTACTCGCATGTTAATTTGTTACCAATGAGAAATGTCTACTCGCATGTTAAATTGTACCATGGAAATGCTACCGCAGTTAGATTGTACTCAATGGAATGTCTACTCGCATGTAGATTGTACTCAATGGAATCTACTCGCATGTTAGATTGTACCCAATGGAAATGTCTATCGCATGTTAAATTGTACCCAATGGAATGTCTACTCGATGTTAGATTGTACCCAATGGAAATGTCTACTCGCATGTTAGATTGTACTCAATGGATAATGTATACTCGAATGTTAGATTGTACTCATGAGACAATGTCTACTCGCATGTTAGATTGTACTCAATGGGAAATGTCTACTCGCATGTTAGATTGTGACCCAATGGAAAGTGTCTATTGCATGTTAGATGTTGAACCAATGGAAAGTCTACTCGCGTGTTAGATTGTACCCAATGGAAATGTCTACTCGCATGTTAGTTTGTACTCAATGGAAATGTCTACTCGCATGTTAGATTGTACTCAATGGAAATGTCTACTCGCATGTTAGATTGTACCCAAGGGAAATGTCTATTCGCATGTTAGATTGTACTCAATGGAAATGTCTACTCGCATGTTAGATTGTACCCAATGGAAATGTCTACTCGCATGTTAGTTTGTACTCAATGGAAATGTCTACTCGCATGTTAGATTGTACTCAATGGAAATGTCTACTCGCATGTTAGATTGTACTCAATGGAAATGTCTACTCGCATGTTAGATTGTACTCAATGGAAATGTCTACTCGCATGTTAGTTTGTACTCAATGGAAATGTCTACTCGCATGTTAGATTGTACTCAATGGAAATGTCTACTCGCATGTTAGATTGTACTCAATGGAAATGTCTACTCGCATGTTAGATTTGTACCATGGAGAATGTTCTATTCACATGTTAGATTGTACCCAATGGAAATGTCTATTCGCATGTTAGATTGTACCCAATGGAAATGTCTATTCGCATGTTAGATTGTACCCAATGGAAATGTCTACTCGCATGTTAGATTGATCGTATTATCGGCCCAGTGTATGGGCATCTTTACTCACCTTTGTATCTAAATGGGCTCAGTGATGTTGAGGTTAAAGCTCTTTCAGGACCGGTCCATCTGTTTTACTATTTCTGGTCTGTCTTTCACTGCAGGTCCTCATTGGCCGAAAAGTCCCATTTTTAAGGGTCGTACGATACCGTTGAGGGCTGTAGCGGTATTGTGTAGTCCATACTGCGTGGTATGAAGGTTACATTGTAAACTATCAATCATTATCGATAGTTTGCATTGCTGATAAAGGCACGGTACCTCCCCTTTATAAATATGGCCCCTAATGGCTAGACAAAAAAAGGGAAGGATACAGCCTTTGTATTGGAAACGGGACTGTGGCATTATCCAATCCTTACCAATCTCCGACTAATTTCATTGTGATGCCCCCTGGCCCTGAATGTAGAAACTTACATTCGATTAGGGTCCACGCTGGCGCTTTAATCCTCATCTCTACGACCTCATTTAACCAAAGGAAAACAGATAAATCATATTGTGTCAATATCCTCCCCTGGTGAAAAACTATCCTAGCTAATGGGTCAGAGATATAATAATATATTGATATCTTCTCCTAATGGCTAGATACTGTAGGTCAGAATTTCCAAAATAAATGAATTAACCCCCATATATCTATTTTATCTTACCACCGTTTAAAAGAACGCTAGCGCCATCTAGTATCACAAGAGTTAATTGCAGGACAATGTCCATAGATTACATTGAAATCAAAGCTGAAGGGTAGATATACATATACTGTAATAGGGCTAGATAAACTTTATTACATGTAACCATTATAAGGAAATACTTCCATATCTAATCAGGACCTGGGCCATTTACATAGATCATACATAGTAGCTGTGTTTGTAGGAGATCATTTTCTATTTCATAACAATATTCATAGACTGTAAAATGAAATATTCATGTTCACCCATTAAACCCTGTGAGGTGGTTAGTCCATATTGCTGCTAACTACAGACTAATTGTCTTTGCCATAATAAGAAATATTATTATAGGAGAAACAGTTTTAAACATATTTATCCTTAGGTACGTGTCCAGGTGCCAATGTGCCCCCGATTTTAATTCCCCTGCTTCATAGTTTAAATTTCATACAATTTGTGTTTTTTGTAAAAAAAAAAATGTAGGGGGGGGGTGCATGGTTTTGGGGTGTGGTCTGTGTTGAGGGGTGGGGATAGTGGTGCCATGATTCTAGTGCCTATAGGACCCCAAGATGTCAATCCGGCCCTTCTCAGAAAAAAGTAAATGTCTTGCACTGATCACTTAGGGTCATTAGACCGGAAATGTGCACAGGGACAATTTACTAGGTAATGAAATCTGCACAATTTCTTTATGTGACTTTAATTGTGACCAGATACCTGCACAATGTTTCGGGTTGATCCCCTTCATCAGGTGAACATCTGTGGGTGGGGACAGTACCTCGCACTATCACGTGCAGAGAGCACTAAATTGACTTCTATAGTGTCTGGAACCTGTTACTTTAATCCACCTTCTTACTGACCACATTGGCAATTTGCACCGCAAAATACCGCCATATTCAACCAATGAGGGATACTCCACGGCATCACATGGTATTGTGGCATGGACACCAATATCACACAGAATTTTACATCAAAAATAAAGGCACAGTATTGCAATTATGTCATACCGCTCCTTTATAAATAGGCCCCTGTGCCACACACTGAAACTCAATGTCATATGGAATATATTACTGGGCTTATTTAATAAAAGGTGCAACATTCTGCCTAATCTGCAGTGACCAATCAGATGTCTTGTAACTGTAACAGTCCAGTAAGGTTGCTGTAAATTAACCACCTATGTCTGCACCTCTTATTAAACAGGTCTCTATAAACTCTTATATTCAATAAAAGTCATTGCACCGTGTTACTGTGGGGTGTGGTTATTCTGTCCAAGGCGGATAATAGAATATAGACAAGGAGACGCAGTGGGATAAGGCGCAGGTATGTGAAAGGTTAAACTATCAGAGACGTGCGGGTATCACTGGTGAGGCAGCAGCTTAGGGAAGGGAGATTTCGTTACACCGGGCGCAGCAAATGGTTTTCGACAGCACAGATGGAAATATAGTTCAAAGCTTCAACATCGTTTGCTTTCAACATTTTAAAATATTGATAAACGCAGCAAAAAGACGATTCCCAAATGATCCGCCGGAGAAGTAAATAGAGCGGAAAGGTTAGCGAAGTGAGATGAAGTAAAGCATTTAACAGACATAGATTATCCATAACACATCCCATTTCCATAACATGAATCTAAAATGCATGATGCCAAGATAGCTTTTCCGAGTCGGGGACCAGATCCGGGACCCAGGAGTTTATTCAATGGGACGTTGTACCAGCCAAACTGCCAATACGGTGTGTAATAAATGACAGGCTTTTAAAGTAATGGCAACGTGGAGATGAATTCAAAAGGTTTATTTATTTTTAATGAGGTATGCCATGGTAAAACCTATACATTATATAGGGAGGCTATTCTTGTGTTTTATCCTTCGCGGATTCAGTTCAAAGGAAACTTAAAACCTCTTAACAACACTGACTAAAAAGATAGAGCGCCATGGCATAAAGGCAGCAACCTGTGCCTCGCCCTTTATTTTGCCGTGGCTGTCGGGTAATTTACCATAACTTGGAGCATACTTTCCCAACATTCCAGTCTGATACAGTCATATGTTTATCGCACATCCTCCGCTTGTTACTGCACGTCACCGTCTGCAAGGCTCTAGCCAATCCCGTTACAGCAAGGAAGCGTGTAAGGGGCATATTTACAAAGGTACGGCATCGCAATTTCGCAATATCACAATACCGCACCTTTAACAGGCTTTTGGGGTTTTTCTTGCTGCAGTTTATTGTGGGCATGTGCCGTGAGCAAAGTTTTCAGTTTGCTTCATGGCAGGCGCGCCCCTTCCAATATAGTTTCTGTGGCGAGCACAAGCACAAAGAAAACTGCTTCTGACAAGCTTCCTCTGTGCTTCAGCATGATATTTAACACAGGAAAGCCCAAGACACTAGCCTGGCAGATAAAAACTGTAGCTCCTCAATAAATAGAAATTGGGGGATAAGAATAATCAATCTTACCTCCCTGCCCCAGTTATTTTTTAAAAGTTATTTTTTACTGTGTATTTGTCCTTAAAGCTACATGCTATTACACAGATATACAATACTCAATGTATGGCCTTTAGATCTGTTGTGCCTGCACTGATTCCGTTACATCATGTGACCCAGTCTAGAGCACGTGCCACCTTTACCTTTTGCAGAAATCCAGACCATCTATTAATTGACACCGAGCGAGTTATTAATGAGTCAATAAATATATATCATTTTAATAGGTTCTAATTGCAATGTTTCCAAACAGTCCGTCTACAAACATCCATTAACTGCCTGTGACTCCCAAGGAAAACAAATGGTCTCTGATTTCTGGGACTATAATTTGCCTTGAATGGAGATCCAGATCTAGCTCCAGCTTGTGTATTATTAACCTATCGATGCCGTGGAACCAACGGGACGAGCTAAGCCATGAATTAACCATGGGTCATTAACTATTTATAATCCACCTACATATATCATGGAGCTGAACGCCAAGGGATTCATGACGGTCAGGAAATGACTCGAGGTGAAAGGGAATAGGATGGGGAGGCAGTAATGCCAGATTTGCAGACGGTGGCAAATTTAAAGGGAAATAACTGACAGGTAAAAAGTAGGTCAGTTGGCCAGACTGAGAATCTGAACAGAGGTTAAAATCGAGATGCCTGAAATATCCATCTCTCTTCCTGGGGGTTAAAGGATAACTCCACCCTCATGAGAACATCTTTTAGAAAGAATGGGCTCTTTTAAATGTGTTGATATATCATAGTTTGTCCTATGAATTCATTACTGTATGCCTGCTATGCTTCTGGGTGTCATATTACACATGTAGCCCCACCCCCACCACAAGCAACCCCTTTAGATAAAGTGGGGAGCATTATAGTTTTGCTATTATTTCTAGCCGCTGCCCCAAACTAATCACTGGGAAAGGAACACAGCCAATTCCTCTATTATTTAATAATATTAAATAATAAACAGCAAAACAAATGAATAATATTCAATGTATCCCTTGTATTGAATCATGTCCTTCCTTTACTATTAATCACATATAATAAGTAGAGTTTACTAGTATATATAATATATATTTCTATCCCTGTCTATGTGTCTCAATCCCTATGTATCTGTTTTAATGACGCGACCATTGGCACATTAGGACTGTGGCCACAAAGATCACAGATCCACGAACTGAGCTAATAGCCTGTAATTGTATCTACTGGATGGTTCCAGTTAGTTCTGGATGAATGAACTTCTGTAGGTGAGTATGAATGTACAATGTCATTCTGCATGAGATATTTCCATCACTTGGTTCCTTGCACGCTGTGCATTGCACTATTATAAACCCCTTTATACAGGTTCCTTGCACGCTGTGCATTGCACTATTATAAACCCCTTTATACAGGTTCCTTGCACGCTGTGCATTGCACTATTGTAAACACCTTTATACAGGTTCCTTGCACGCTGTGCATTTTAACTATTGTAAACCCCTTTATACAGGTTCCTTGCACGCTGTGCATTGCATATATTTAAAACCCTTTATACAGGTTCCTGCACGCGCTGCATTGCACTATTGAAACACCTTTATACAGGTTCTTGCACGCTGTGCATTTTACTATTAAAAACCCTTTATACAGGTCTTGCACGCTGTGCATTGCACTATTATAAAACCCTTTATTACAGGTTCCTTGCACGCGTTGTGGCATTGCACTATTAAAACCCCTTTATACAGGTTCTTGCACGCTGTGCATTGCACTATTATAAACCCCTTTTACAGGTTCCTTGCAGCTGTGCATGCACCTTTATAACACCTTATACAGGTTCCTTGCACGCTGGCATTGCACTATTATAAACCCCTTTATACAGGTTCCTTGCACGTGTGCATTTGCCACTATTATAAACCCCTTTATACAGGTTCCTTGCACGCTTGGCATTGCACTATATAAACCTTTATACAGGTTCCTTGCAGCTGTGCATTGCACTATATAACCCCTTTATACAGGTTCCTTGCACGCTGTGCATTGCCATTTAAACCTTATACAGGTTCCTTGCACTGTGCATTGCACTATTATAAACCCTTTATACAGGTTCCTTGCACGCTGTGATTGCACTATTATAAACCACCTTTATACAGGTTCCTGCACGCTGTGCATTGAACTATTATAAACCCTTTATACAGTTCCTTGCACGCTGGGCATTGCACTTTATAAACACCTTTATACAGGTTCCTTGCACGCTGTGCCGTGCACTATTATAAACACCTTTATACAGGTTCCTTGCACGTGGATTGCACTTATTAACACCTTTATACAGGTTCCTTGCCACGCTGTGCACTTGCACTATTATAAAACACCTTATACAGGTTCCTTGCACGCTGGTGCATTGCCACTTTATAACACCTTTATACAGGTTCCTTGCAGCTGTGCATTGCAATATTATAAAAACCCTTTATACAGGTTCCTTGCACGTGTGCATTTCACTAATAAACCCTTATACAGGTTCCTTGCATGCTGCTGCATTGCACTATTGTAAACACCTTTATACAGGTTCCTTGCACGCTGTGCATTTTACTATTGTAAACCCCTTTATCAGGTTCCTTGCACGCTGTGCATTGCACTATTATAAACACCTTTATACAGGTCCTTGCACGCTGTGCATTGCCATTATAAACCCCTTATACAGGTCCTTGCACGCTGTGCATTGCACTATATAAACTTTATACAGGTTCCTTGCACACTGTCATTGCACTATTATAAACACCTTTACACAGGTTCCTTGCAGCTGTGCATTGCACTTATAACACCTTTATACAGGTTCCTGCACAGCTCATTGCACTATTATAACACCTTTACACAGGTTCCTTGCACGCTGTGCATTGCACTATTATAAACCCTTTATACAGGTTCCTTGACGCGTGTGCATTGCACTATTATAAACACCTTTTTACAGGTCCTTGCACGCTGTGACATGCACTATTGTAAAACCCTTTATACAGGTTCCTTGCACGATTGCTGCATTGCACTATTTAAACCCTTTATACAGGTTCCTGCCGCTGTGCAGTGCACTATTATAAAACACCTTTATACGGTTCTTGAGCTGTGCATTGCATATTATAAAACCCTTTATACGGTTCTTGAACGCTGTGCATTGCACTATTATAAACAACTTTATACAGGTTCCTTGCACGTGTGCATGCCACTATTATAAACCCCTTTTTATACGGTTCCTTGCACGCTGTGCATTGCACTATTATAAACCCCTTTATACAGGTTCCTTGCACACTGTGCATGCACTATTTATAAAACCTTTATACAGGTTCCTTGCACGCTGTGCATTGCACTATTATAAACCCCTTTCCTACAGGTTTCCTTGCACGCTGTGCATGGCACTATTATAAAACACCTTTATACAGGTTCCTGCACGCTGTGCATTGCACTATTATAAACACCTTATACAGGTTCCCTGCACGCTGTGCATTGCACTATTAATAAACCCTTTATACAGGTTCCTTGCACGCTGTGCATTGCACTATTATAAACACCTTTATACAGGTTCCTTGCATGCGCATTGCACTATTGTAAACCCTTTATACAGGTTCCTTGCACGCTGTGCATTGCACTATTATAAAACCCCTTTATACAGGTTCTTGCACGCTGGCATTGCACTATTATAAACACCTTTATACAGGTTCCTTGCCATGCTGTGCATTGCCACTATTATAACCCCTTTATACAGGTTCCTGCAGCTGTGCATTTAACTATTGTAAACCTTTTACAGGTTCCTTGACGCTGGCATTGCACTATTATAAACCCTTTATACAGGTTCCTTGCACGCGTGCATTGCACTATTATAAACACCTTTATACAGGTTCTTGCATGCTGTGCATTGCACTATTATAAACACTTTATACAGGTTCCTTGCACGCTGGCATTGCACTATTGTAAACCCCTTTATACAGGTTCCTTGCACGCTGTGCATTGCACTATTCTAAAACCTTTAACGTCCTTGCATGCTGTGCATTGCATATTATAACACCTCATTATTCAGGTTCCTGAACGCTGTGCATTGCACTATTATAAACACCTTTATACAGGTTCCTTGCACGCTGTGCATTGCACTATTATAAACACCTTTATACAGGTTCCTTGCACGCTGTGCATTGCACTATTATAAACCCCTTTATTACAGGTTCCTTGCACGCTGTGCATTGCACTATTATAAACCCCTTTATACAGGTTCCTTGCACGTGGCATTGCACTATTATAAACCTTTATACAGGTTCCTTGCAGCTGTGCATTGCACTATATAACCCCTTTATACAGGTTCCTTGCACGCTGTGCATTGCACATTTAAACCCCTTATACAGGTTCCTTGCACATGTGCATTGCACTATTATAAACACCTTATACAGGTTCCTTGCACGCTGTGATTGCACTATTATAAACCCCTTTATACAGGTTCCTTGCACGCTGGCATTGACTATTATAAACACCTTTATACAGGTTCCTTGCACGCTGTGGCATTGCCACTTTATAAACACCTTTATACAGGTTCCTGCACGCTGTGCCGTGCACTATTATAAACCCTTTATACAGGTTCCTTGCACGTGTGATTGCACTTATTAACACCTTTATACAGGTTCCTTGCACGCTGTGCACTTACTATTATAAACACCTTATACAGGTTCCTTGCACGTGGTGCATTGCACTTTATAACCCTTTATACAGGTTCCTTGCAGCTGTGCATTGCATATTATAAAAACCCTTTATACAGGTTCCTTGCACGTGTGCATTTCACTAGATAAACACCTATACAGGTTCCTTGCATGCTGTTGCTTGCACTATTGTAAACCCTTTATACAGGTTCCTTGCACGCTGTGCATTTAACTATTGTAAACCCCTTTATCAGGTTCCTTGCACGCTGTGCATTGCACTATTATAAACACCTTTATACAGGTCCTTGCACGCTGTGCATTGCCATTAAAACCCCTTAACAGGTCCTTGACGCTGTGCATTCACTATATAAACATTTATACAGGTTCCTTGCCACTGTACATTGCACTATTATAACACCTTACACAGGTTCCTTGCATGCTGTGCATTGCACTTATAACCACCTTTATACAGGTTCCGTGCACATAGCTACATTGCACTATTATAACACCTTTACACAGGTTCCTTGCACGCTGTGCATTGCACTATTATAAACCCCTTTATACAGGTTCCTTGACGCGTGTGCATTGCACTATTATAAACACCTTTTTACAGGTCCTTGCACGCTGTGACATGCACTATTTTAAACCCCTTTATACAGGTTCCTTGCACGTTGTGCATTGCACATTATAAACCCCTTTATACAGGTTCCTTGACGCTGTGCAGTGCACTATTATAAACACCTTTATACGTTCTTGAGCTGTGCATTGCATATTATAAACCCTTTAACGGTTCTTGACACGCTGGGCATTTCACTATTTAAACAACTTTATACAGGTTCCTTGCACGTGTGCATTGCACTATTATAAACCCCTTTTAACGGTCCTTGCACGCTGTGCATTGCACTATTATAAACCCCTTTTACAGGTCCTTGCACACTGCATGCACTATTATAAAACCTTTATACAGGTTCCTTGCACGCTGTGCATTGCACTATTATAAACCCCTTTACTACAGGTTTCCTTGCACGCTGTGCAGCACTATTATAAACACCTTTATACAGGTTCCTTGCACGCTGTGCATTGCACTATATAACACCTTATACAGGTTCCCTTGCACGTGTGCATTGCACTATTATAAACCCCTTTATACAGGTTCCTTGCACGCTGTGCATTGCACTATTATAAACACCTTTATACAGGTTCCTTGCATGCGGCATTGCACTATTAAACCCCTTTATACAGTTCCTGCACGCTGTGACATTGCACTATTATAAAACCCCTTTATACAGGTTCTTGCACGCTGTGCATTGCACTATATACAACACCTTTATACAGGTTCCTTGCATGCTGTGCATTGCACTATTAAACCCCTTTATACAGGTTCCTTGCAGCTGTGCATTTAACTATTGTAAACCTTTTAACAGGTCCTTGAACGTGGCATTGCACATTATAAACCCTTTATACAGGTTCCTTGCACGCGTGCATTGCACTATTATAAACACCTTTATACAGGTTCTTGCATGCTGTGCATTGCACTATTATAAACACTTATACAGGTTCCTTGCACGCTGGCATTGCACTATTAAACCCCTTTATACAGGTTCCTTGCACGCTGTGCATTGCACTATTTAAAACCTTTATACAGTTCCTTGCAGCTGTGCATTGCACTATTATAACACCCTTATACAGGTTCCTGACGCTGTGCATTGCACATTATAAACACCTTTATACAGGTTCCTTGCCCGCTGTGCATTGCACTATTATAAAACACCTTTATACAGGTTCCTTGCATGCTGTGCATGCACTATTATAAACACCTTTATACAGGTTCCTCACGCTGTGCATTGCATATTGTAAACCCTTATACAGGTTCTGCCGCTTGTGCATTGCACTATATAAACCCTTTATACAGGTTCCTTGCACGCTGTGCATTGCACTATTATAAAACACCTTTAACAGGTTCCTTGCATGCTGTGCATTGCACTATTATAAACACCTTTATACAGGTTCCTTGCATGCTGTGCATTTAACTATTGTAAACCCCTTTATACAGGTTCCTTGCACGCTGTGCATTGCACTATTATAAACCCCTTTATACAGGTTCCTTGCATGCTGTGCATTGCACTATTATAAACCCCTTTATACAGGTTCCTTGCACACTGTGCATTGCACTATTATAAACCCCTTTATACAGGTTCCTTGCATGCTCATTGCACTATTGTAAACCCCTTTATACAGGTTCCTTGCATGCTCATTGCACTATTGTAAACCCCTTTATACGGGTTCCTTGCACGCTGTGCGTTGCACTATTATAAACCCCTTTATACAGGTTCCTTGCACGCTGTGCATTGCACTATTATAAACACCTTTATACAGGTTCCTTGCATGCTGTGCATTGCACTATTGTAAACCCCTGTTATAGAAGCTGTTGTTCTGTGTGTGCAGCTCTCTGAGTTGTGCAGCCATACATCTCGCTGTTGTTTTGTCTCTGTAGCGTGTGACGTGTGGACTCTTTGTCTCTGTTGTTGAAGTCAGGCAGTGCACAGAGCCCAGGCCCTTCATCTGAGTTACTGATACAGGGCATCACAGTCACAGTCTGCAAGTAACTGATACAGGGATTCACACTCTGCAACTGACATTTTGTTGTTCAAATTGGGCTTCATGGACGTTGTTCTTATGTGGGTGCATTCTGGTGTGGTTGTGAGGTGAGCACATACAAATATCCAAACATACATACATACAAATATATAAACATACATACAGGTTTTGGACTTTAGTAGGTGTTGATGCACATGGGTGTATAGGTGGGTATGTCCATAAATATATCACAGTCATTTTCCAGCTTTCTATTTGTACAAAAATTATTATGGCTATTAACCAAGTTTCTTGCAGTTGAATGCAGTACTTAAACTCCGCCTCCCTTCAGAGTCCTGGACCCTCATTTGCAAGTTACTTCTTATTGCACAAGGAGCGTGTGTCAGATCTGACCTCACTCCCCTGCACCTCTCGTGCCGTACACCAGCAAGCGTCTCATTGGGTTAAGTGGCAGATGGTGGGACTGCATTCACTGTTTTGCTGGCTGTATCTTGGAAGATATACTGTATGGATATAAAAGGTTAAAATGTCATTGTGGGGTTAGGGGAGCATAGACTACTAGATTGTGGGGGGTAGGAGGAGTTGCTGGTGCAGTTTTGGTTTGGAAGAAGAATTTTGTGAAATAAAACAAGCCATTAGCAAATTGAATTCCCAGCCCCCAGTACCTGTCTGCTTCACTCTACAGCAGTGGTTCTCAGACTTTTTCCAATCCAATTTTTACTCAAGGCACGCCTATGTTCTTAAAGGATATTTACACTGGGAATTTTTTTTTTTTAATTGAACCATAACCGGAAACTATAATTCTTCCCAACTATGACTGTACCATTTCTTTGTTGATGTGTCCCCTATTTCTTTAGATATCCAGTATGAAACATTTCAACTGTCAACCACATGCCTCATTATCATAAACTATTCTGTTTTGCTGTAGCTGGAATGGTGACAGTTAGTGCGTGAACTGCATGGTGGGAAATTCTCTCTCCCAATGCTGCCTCATAGAGATTACTGAGCATGCTTGCCCTCACAGATAGTCAGAAAGTCTGGCAGGGGGCTAGGGAACAGACTAAGTTTGAGCTACTTACATGTATTCATTTATAGATTGAAATTAGGCAAAGTTATTTTTTCAGTGTACAATTCCTTTAATGTTGGACCTTAAAGATGTAAATTCACAATATTTTTTTGCACCTTACAGAGTATTTTGCATTCAAATCAATGTAGTGCAAAGTTACATTGCATTCACTATTTTTTTTTTTTTATCATAATATGTATTTTTACAAACTAACAAAAATGTAGGTTTATACTGGTGAAAATATATCCACTACCAAAATTCTGAGGCACACATCTGGCTATTTGAAGTCACATCAGTGATACCCCGGCACACCCTTTGAGAAACCCTGCTCTACAGAATTGTATTCTCTAACTGATTTCCTGCCCCTACCAACAGTTTTTATTTCTGCCAGTAGATGGCAATCTAAACACACTGAAAATATTTAATGTGTATAATCATCATTCCTCAAGTCTTTAAATGTCTAAAATGGCATTAAACAGAGTATGAGCTAAATATTTCAGTATCTCTTCATATCATGATTTATGTTCTGGGTTAATACAGCTACACCATATCTGTTTTAACTTATCCTACTCTCTGAGCCGAGCATAAATTAAATATTCTGCATTTAACCCTTACTACACAGAGAGAGAGATGATACATTAAAAAGACGGGTACACGTTCAATAAAAAGACACATTCCTTTTTAATTTTTGTCTCAGAAACCTCTTTGGTGTGTAACTGCATCTCTCTATAATGGACAGGCGGTGTGGCTCTGCATTGATAGAAGTAAAAAGCGCACTAAAACGCAGAAACACTGAATGACCCCCTTTCTACACACAGGGGCATATTTACAAAGGTGTCAATTTGCAAAATAACAATTCTGCATGTTTTCACCAGTTGTATTGTTAGTCTACGATGCTTATATAAAATAACGGGCGATATTGTTGTTACGGTGTACAATAATGAGTTAGTCTTACATTAAAGAACAATTTTATTGAATAATGCCTGCTAGCATTATTTATGGGGTTAAATAACACCCAGTAGTGTAAGTAATGTGTTGTACTAAAAATACCCTGCAGTGTTTTTGCAAGGAACATTATAAAAATTCTCTTAAAGCCTATAGATGGCGGCTGCAGTCTTTACCCATCGCGCCAGAATTTTTTGCAAGAGCATTCAGAAAATAACAACCAATAATGTTCAGAAATAGTCAATGGTATCAGAAATGGCCACCGCTTTATAAATATGCTCATAAACATTTCATATCTATATGTGTATATAAACTAACTAATCTGCCATATTTCTGTGCAACGTTTTACCAAAAACAAGATTTAAAATAGATTTTACTCTCTACCTGACATCAACAAAGTAAATGTCCTCGGTAAAAATGTCCTCCTTGTGCTCGGTTTGCCTGGCTTAGATGTGGGAGTGATGTTTAGAGGTGGAGAGATAAAGTGCCATTGCATCTTGAAGTCTGCTTTTTACAATAAAGACAAAATAAAAAGCAAAAATGGCATCCAGACCATTGCTGCGTGAAGGTTTTTCATATATATGAATATTATCTTCCTATGAACTACGAGCTAGAGTATAAGTTTTATTTGAAATCTAAATTACATTATGTAGATCATTTTATTTACTAGAATTTCTGTAGAAAAGATGAGAAAAGTATTTTTAATAAGAAAATGAATATAGAATATCCTAATTTCATCCTAATTCTGACTGATTGATGTAATATGATGTCATACAATGCTATATGATGTCATATGGTGCTATGCCACTAAGTGCATAAATTACTTTTTCAATTTTAATTTTTTATTTATGGCTGTCTTTTAAGAATTATTAGGTAATTATTAGGTATTATATCTCAATATTATTAATATAAAATGTAAAAGTAATAGAAATGGTAACAATAATAATATATATATTATTAATATATATTATATATATAATGCCTGCTTGTCTTTTTTTTCTCTTTTATAAGGAGAACAAAATGTAAATTTGGTTTCATTGAATGTCTATATTCACCAATTTACCAATTCTATTAACTAAAATTCATTATCTTTTAATATTGAAATAAATTCACCTTTTATATACAGATTTAATTCCAGTGTAACAATAATGTCTGGGCACTGTTAGAATGGAAATAATCCCGTTTCTATTAAGAATTTTTTTTTTTAAAAAGGTACAGAATTTTCTCCCAAATAAGATTTCCGAGAGCTGTGTCTATTGCAGATACTAAGATAGGAATCAGTAGGGTAAGTATGATTGGTTGGTTGAGTAAGGAAACGTTTGCTATGGCCTGTTAACTTGATCTAACAAAATCCTGTCCTCTGATTATTCCACGTTTGACAGAATGGGAAAAGAAATTTGTATCTTCTGAACACAATTGGGCTTCTTTAATAAGAGGTGCCCGTCCTCTCAATTTGTTGAGTTGTTGCAAATGAACTAATTAATCAATTTAAGGAGGCCCCACTGTTTTAAATATCGGAGGAAATGTAATATTTTAGCCCTACGCATCTATATCATTATAAGCACACAGGTTCTGTATGTGCATGGAGTCTCGCTATTGAGTGCATATGGGCAGATAGCTGAAATGAGGGCTTGCAAAACATGGCTTTCATTTAAATACATTGTGATATATCTTCACTAGAGATGGCCAAACTCACTGAAATCCATTCCGCTTGCAGATTCGCAGATTTTAAAAAAAAAATCCGAAAATTCAAAAATTAGAAAGCAAATCCATTCATCCAAATCAATAGGAGACAAAAAATCCCAAATTTCCGCCTAAAATCAAGGTATGAATAGCAACTTACTGTAAATGGCCCAGGTACCTTGGAAATGGTCTGGGAAATGGGTTTCAGTGCCTGTTCTTGTTTAGAAATTCCACGTATTTTCAAGATTTCTAGAAATTTTTAAACTTTGTAAATTTGAAATTCCTAAAAATATAAAAAAAATTAAAATTTTTACATTTAAAAAATTCTAATGTTCAAGAATTTTTAAAAACAGTTCTGCAATCCAAAAGGTCAGAAATCCGGGTTCAGGTTTGAGTCCATCTCTAATATTTACCATTTAATCACTGTGGTCTACAGACTGTACTTGGACTACAATCCTTCTACATCAACGTGAAAATAGAAACATTTTCTTTATCTAAAAGCTACAAAAATAGACACTGTCTATGAACCAACATGGAATCATTCATAATTAAAAATAAAATAACACAGCTCCTTATTTTTCTATAAGTGACTTTGCTGGTGTTGAATAATAATTATTATTGAAGCTTCAAGAGTCATGATGAATCCCGACAGGAAACAAAATCCCCTGTACATCTCAGCATGAAAAGGCACAATATCAAATGGGACTGCTCTCATTATTTTATGCATGTGCGGCAACGCATTTTACTAATTGCAGTACTGTCAGATATCACATGCCTTGTCATACGATATGTGTAGGAATTTCATGTGTATGAATAGAAGAAAGGTGGGTGAATTACTGGAAATGAAGCTTTTTTTCTCCAATTTTTTTTTTTTTTTTTTATAATAACCTGACAATGGGACACGTTTGCTGGTGCGAAATACAAACGTCGCTTTGTTTCACTAAATTCACAGTGTGAGAAATCCAGAGAAACGTATAATGGGAAGGAATCGGGGAAACTGGGATCTGAAGTTGTTTTGACAAAAGGAAATGGATAAAAATATGCAGATTGTAAAACAAAATAATCAGGCTGCCAGCTTCATCAAAAAGTTGAAAAAATGACTTAAAGGAATTCTTTAGGATAAATGTTATTTTTTACCTGACGTACAGCCCAGCATTTGCTGATTCAAACAATATATCACTTGTGTTTGTAGGAGATTTTATTACAAAAATAAAGTATCACAATTTTTTTTTAAATCTTTTACTTCATTTAAAAGTCCAAACACCTTCTCACTAACCCCTCCCTCTACAGATGGATACAAAATGAATGATTCGAGAGCTTTCTGTTAAGGTGCCCATACAAATGTGAACGTAAATCACAAACTTATGATCCGATTCCGCCGGAATGGGGTCATGAGTTTTCAGATGCAGCCATACAAAGTGATAGTCTGTATATACTTTATACAGGCCATAGACGTGCTCAATCATTATTGGAGCCCTATACTTTCAAACAGAAATGTTCCCTACATGATATTGTTAATATTTTACACATGTATGGAGGTGATCTTCTCATCTCTATAGGTCACGGATGCCCATCCAGTGTTCATAAAAAGATTCTGCGGAACTGTGAATAGGCATGACTATTGTTTTCTGGGTAGGTTGGGGGGTTGTCCTGGGTGGGTTTGGGGCATGTCGTAGGTGGGTCAGGGAAGATCCAAATGAGTGGCCTGTTTTCTGCCCTGATTGCTGCTGTTGTGGCCCCCAGCTATAGGTAAAAAAGGAATTTTAGAAGGTGACATTATTTGATGGTTGATTTATCTGGGATTGTGCAATCTGCAGCTAGCAGCAGTCTTTGTACAATAACTCCTTGCACGCCCCACTGAGATTCTAAGTCAACAGCTCTATAATAATCCCTTAGTGTAGTAATGTAAGACAGAGAGTGTAATTTCTTTTATTTCGTCGGGTATATAGACTGGGGCCAAGGTACAGGGATAAGAGGATTCATTACTCAACTGTCACGGAACTCAACAAGAACCGTCTCCCTCTAAGATGTGCGCTCATGCGTGTGCACACAATTCAGCAGATGTACACACACAGGTAGACATGCACACACACAAAATTCTGACTGGTTTTTATATGGGGTGTTCAAAATGTCTTTATTAGCGGTATTAGAGGTAATAGTAAATGTACCTGTTAATGGAAAGGTTAAAGGAATTGTTCACTGAAAAAATGACTTTGCCTAATTTCAATCTATAAATGAATACATGTAAGTAGCACTTACTCTGATTTGTTTGTGATGCTGCATGACTTCAATCCAGTACTTAATTTGCTCAAGCTCAGTCCCCCAGCCCCCTGCCAGACTATCTGACTCTCTGTGAGGGCAAGCATGCTCAGTAATCCCTATAAAGCAGCATTGGGAGAAGGAATTTCCCACCATGCAGTTCACATACCAACTGGCACAGTTTTAGCTACAGCAAAATTATACATAACAGAGAAGTTTGACACAAAGGAGCTTGATTGACAGCTGAAATGTAAGATGGTTCAGATTAAATAAATAAATAGGGGACAGAGCAACAAATAAATGGTACAGTGATAGTTGGGAAGAATTATAGTTTCCAGTAATGGGCAATTTAATAAAAAAAAAGGGGGAAATGGAATAAATGTTACTATCGCAACTGACCTGCACTTGTTCCCACGATGTAGTAACCACTTTGCGACTGTTATTACATTTTGTCAATGCGAGCGATAAGTTTCGATCTTTTGGTGCAAAAAACGTTTGCAATAATCATCGTTAAATTTACTGCATCGCTTGCACTGTGCTGTTCTTTGGAAATAATACAGAATGAGTACAAACCCCTCGCTTACCTGATATTACATGAGTTAGCATGAGATTTGCACTTATTGTTCCCTGTGTAATTCCCCAGTGTACTTTCCTTTTAATTAATTCTGTAGAATGTATTTTTTATATACAATTGGCAAATCTACGTATACTTGCTCAGAGGAAAATATCACTTACACCGTGGTGACCATTTTTTATTAATGAGTCATATCTCAATAGGGACATTTTTGCAGCCTAGTTAATTCTGAGGACCAACACATTTATAGTAGGGCCATGGTAGGGCCATGTGAGCAGGTGATTTGTTATTCAATTGACATATGAATGGGGTTATATAGAGATGGGGGAGCAAAGTGTTCAGAATATGGGGGTCTCTGCTTTTGGGATTCTAACTTTAACCATGGTAGGAAACGCTACTTCTACAAAGCTCAACGCAATCCCACATTAACTGTCACTCTATGTGCGTCTTAACACTTATGTGTTGAAATCTACGCAATGGTGCTAAAGTGCCTTTTAAAAACCCTCAGAGCTCAGTGATTATTCAGTTTGCTGTGCCGAGAAATATCCAGGCTACAGAAATAAGACATTAACAAGCCGCCCCCTGGGATATCATCACAGCACCAATACAAATATTACACTTTACTCAACCAGTGTTCATAACACTGAAGGACAACGGGACGTAATTCACTGACACTAGTTTAATTGGATGTGTTCAGGCAGCTCTTTGGCCACCTTCATAGACAAGATGACATAAAAGCCAAGAATAGATATGTACATAAAGATACATATAGGTACATATAACTACATCTAGATTACCATTATCATTACCAATACCACTACCGCTACCAATACCATTACCAATACCACTACCATTACCAATACCATTATCATTACCAATACAACTACCGCTACCAATACCATTACCAATACCACTACCGCTACCAATACCATTATCATTACCAATAGAACTACCACTACCAACTATGTACGCTGGAGAAAAGGCGCTTGCGTGGGGATATGATTACTGTGTATAAATACATTAACGGGCCATACAATAAACTATCTGGGGCATTGTTCACCAATAGAACATGTCAAAGGACACGAGGACATCCCTTAAGACTTGAAGAAAAAAGGTTTAGGCTTCAAGCTCGGAAAGGGTTTTTCACTGTGAGAACGGTAAGGCTATGGAACTGTCTTCCAGTGGACGTTGTTATGGCAGGTTCATTGGTCAGTTTAAAAAAAAAGCTGGATGAGTTTCTGCAAACAAGGAATGTTGCAAGTTACTGGTATTGATACATAAAGTAGAGTTGATCCAGGGAAATTTCCGATTGCCACTTGGAGTCAGGAAGGAATTTTTTCCCCCTTCATAAATTTGGTGGGGGTTTTTTGCCTTCCTCTGGATCAACAGTTAGGCAGGAAATGAGGATATTGCTAGATGGGTTGGACTGGATGGACGTATGTCTTTATTCAACCTCAAATACTATACTATACCAATACCATTACCTATACCAATACAACTACCGCTACCAATACCATTATCATTACCAATACCACTTCCGCTACCAATACCATTATCATTACCAATACAACTACCACTACCAATACCATTACCTATACCAATACAACTACCGCTACCAATACCATTATCATTACCAATACCACTACCGCTACCAATACCATTATCATTACCACTACCGCTACCAATACCATTACCAATACCAATACAACTACTGCTACCGGGGGGCTTGCAAAACATGGCTTTCATTTAAAACATTGTGATATATATATTCCACTAGAGATGGCCAAACTCACTGAAATCCATTCCGCTTGCAAGATTCGCAGCAGATTTTAAAAAAAAAAAATCCGAAAATTCAAAAAATTAGAAAGCAAATCCATTCACTCCAAATCAAATAGGAGACAAAAAATCCCAAAATTTCCGCCTAAAATCAAGGTATGAATAGCACTTACTGTAAATGGCCCAGGTACCTTGGAAATGGTCTGGGGGAAATGGGTTTCGTGCCTTTCTTGTTAGAAATTCCACGTATTTCAAGATTTCTAGAAATTTTTAAACTTTGTAAATTTGAAATCCTAAAAAATATAAAAAAAATTAAAATTTTACATTTAAAAATTCTAATGTTCAAGAATTTTTTAAAAAACAGTTCTGCAATCCAAAAGGTCAGAAATCGGGTTCAGGTTTGAGTCCATCTCTAATATTTACCATTAATCACTGTGGGTACAGACTGTACTTGGAATACAATCCTTCTACATCAACGTGAAAATAGAAACATTTGTCTTATCTAAAAGCTTACAAAAAATAGACACGTCTATTGAAACCAACATGGAATCATTCATAATTAAAAATAAAATAACACAGCTCCTGTATTTTCTATAAGTGACTTGCTGGTGTTGAATAATAATTATTATGAAGCTCAAGAGTCATAGAATCCCGACAGGAAACAAAATCCCCTGTACACTCAGCATGAAAAGGCACAATATCAATGGGACTGCTCTCATATTTTATGCATGTGCGCGAAACGCATTTTATAAATTGCAGTACTGTCAGATATCACATGCCTTGTCATACGATATGTGTAGGAATTTCATGTGTATGAATAAAGAAGAAAGTGGGTGAATTACGGAAATGAAGCTTTTTTTCTCCAATTTTTTTTTTTTTTTTTATATAACTGACAATGGGAAACGTTTGCTGGTGCGAAATACAAAGTCGCTTTGTTTCACTAAATTCACAGGAGGTGCGGAAATCAAGAGAACGTATAATGGGAAGGAATCGGGGAAACTGGGATCTGAAGTTGTTTTGACAAAAGGAAATGGATAAAAAATATGCAGATTTGTAAAACAAAATAAATCAGGCTGCCAGCTTCATCAAAAAGTTGAAAAAAGACCTTAAAGGAATTCTTTAGGATAAATGTTATTTTTTACCTGACGTACAGCCCAGCATTTGCTGATTCAAACAATATATCACTTGTGTTTGTAGGAGATTTTATTACAAAAAAATAAAGTATCACAATTTTTTTTAAATCTTTTAGTCATTTAAAGTCCAAAACACCTTCTCACAACCCCTCCCTCTACAGATGGAGTACAAAATGAATGATTCGAGAGCTTTCTGTTAAGGTGCCCATACAAATGTGAACGTAAATCACAAAACTTATGATCCGATTCCGCCGGACAGGGGTCATGAGGTTTTCAGATGCAGCCATACAAAGTGAAGTCTGTATATTATTATACAGGCCATAGACGTGCTCAATCATTATTGGAGCCTACTACTTTCAAACAGAAAGTTACCCACATGATATTGTTAATATTTACACATGTATGGAGGTGATCTTCTATCTCTATAGGTCACGGATGCCCATCCAGTGTTCATAACAAAGATTCTGCGGAACTGTGAATAGGCATATGACTATTGTTTTCTGGGTAGGTTGGGGGGTTGTCTGGGTGGGGTTTGGGGCATGTCGTAGGTGGGTCAGGGAAGATCCAAATGAGTGGCCTGTTTTCTGCCTGATTGCTGCTGTTGTGGCCCCCAGATATAGTTTAAAAAAGGAATTTAGAAGGTGACATTATTGATGGTTGATTTATCTGGGATGTGCAATCTGCAGCTAGCAGCAGTCTTTGTACAATAACTCCTTGACGCCCCACTGAGATTCTAAGTCAACAGCTCTATAATAATCCCTTAGTGTAGTAAGTAAGACAGAGAGTGTAATTTCTTATTGTCGGGTATATAGACTGGGGCCAAGGTACAGGGATAAGAGGATTCATTACTCAACTGTCACGGAACTCAACAAGAACCGTCTCCCTTAAGATGTGCGCTCATGAGTGTGCCACACAAGCAGCAGATGTACACACACAGGTAGACAGCACACACACAAAATTCTGACTGGTTTTATATGGGGTGTTCAAAATGTCTTTATTAGCGGTATTAGAGGTAATAGTAAATGTACCTGTTAATGGAAAGGTTAAAGGAATTGTTCACTGAAAAATGACTTTGCCTAATTTCAATCTATAAATGAATACATGTAAGTAGCACTTACTTGTTGTTTGTGATGCTGCATGATTCAATCAGTACTTAATTTGCTCAAGCTCAGTCCCCCAGCCCCTGGCAGACTTCTGACTCTCGTGAGGGCAAGCATGCTCAGTAATCCCTATAAAGCAGCATTGGGAGAAGGAATTTCCCACCATGCAGTTCCACATACCAACTGGCACAGTTTAGCTACAGCAAAAATTTATACATAACAGGAAGTTGACACAAGGAGCTTGATTGACAGCTGAAATTAAGATGGTTCAGATTAAATAAATAAATAGGGGACCAGAGCAAAAATAAATGGTACAGTGATAGATTGGGAAGAATTATAGTTTCCAGTAATGGGCAATTTAATAAAAAAAAAAGGGGGGAGGAAATGGAATAAATGTTACTATCGCAATGACCTGCACTTGTTCCCCGATGTAAGTAAACCACTTTGCGACTGTATTACATTTTGTCAATGCGAGCGATAAGTTTCGATCTTTTGGTGCAAAAAAAGTTTGCAATAATCATCGTTAAAATTTACTGCATCGCTTGCACTGTGCGTTCTTTGGAAATAATACAGAATGAGTACAAACCCCTCGCTTTACCTGATTATACATGAGTGTAGCATGAGATTTGCACTTATTGTTCTGTGTAATTCCCCAGTGTACTTTCTTTTAATTAATCTGTAGAATGTATTTTTTATATACCAATGGCAAATCTACGTATATTGCTCAGAGGGAAAAATATCACTTACACCGTGGTGACCATTTTTTATTAATGAAGTCATATCTCAATGGGACATTTTTGCAGACTAGTTATTCTGAGGACCAAACACTTTATAGTAGGGCCATGGTAGGGCATGTGAGCAGGTGATTTGTTATTCAATTGACATATGAATGGGGTTATATGAGATGGGGGGGAGCCCAAAGTGTTCAGAATATGGGGG
Organism: Hymenochirus boettgeri; assembly: GCA_019447015.1. NCBI lineage: Eukaryota > Metazoa > Chordata > Amphibia > Anura > Pipidae > Hymenochirus > Hymenochirus boettgeri. The sequence continues at coordinate 6,152,040 of CM033473.1, read as the reverse complement.
TCTTGCTTTTGGGATTCTAACTTTAACCATGGTAGGAAACGCTAATTCTACAAAGCTCAAACGCAATCCCCACATTAACTGCACTCTATGTGCGTCTTAACACTTATGTGTTGAATGAAATCTACCACATGGTGCTAAAGTGCCTTTTAAAAACCCTCAGAGCTCAGTTGATTATTCGGTTGGCTGTGCGAGAAATATCCGGCTACAGAAATAAGACAATTAACAAGCCGCCCCCTGGGATCATCACAGCACCAATACAAATATTACACTTTACTCAACCAGTGTTCATAACACTGAAAGGACAACGGGACAGTAATTCACTGACACTAGTTTAATTGGATGTGTTCAGGCAGCTCTTTGGCCACCTTCATAGACAAGATGACATAAAAGCCAAGAATAGAATGTACATAAAGTACATATAGGTACATAAACTACATCTAGATAATATAGGTACTATAGCTAGGTAAGTTATGTACAGGTACATAAGAGCATATGGTACAATAATAATCTAGATACATATAGGTACATATAACTACATCTAGATACATATAGGTACATATAGCTAGGTATAGTTATGGTACAGGGTACATAAAAGATGAATATAGGTACATATAAACTACATCATAGATTACATATAGGTAATATAGCTAGAGGGTTATAGTATGTACAGGTACAAAAGATGCATATAGGTACATATAACATACATCTAGATACATATAGGTACATATAGATAGGTATAATTACATATAGGTACATATAGATAGGTTATGTTAGTACAGGTACATTAAAGGTACATATAGGTACATATAACTACATCTAGATACATATAGATAGGTATATTACATATAACTACATCTAGATACATATAGGTACATATAGATAGGTAAGTTATGTACAAGTACATAAAGATACACTATAGGTACATATAACTTACATTTAGATACATTATAGGCATATAGATGGTTATTATGTACAAGGTACATAAAGATGCATATAGGTACGTATAACTACATATAGATACATATAGATAGGTATAATTACATATAGGTACATAGATAGGTATAGTTATAAGGTACATAAGAGCATATAGGTACATATAATACATATAGATACATATAGATGAGGTATTAATTACATATAGGTACATATTGATAGGTATAGTTATGTACAGGTACATAAAGATGCATTATAGGTACGTATAACTACATATAGATACATATAGATAGGTATAATTACATATAGGTACATATAGATAGGTATAGTTATGTACAGTACATAAAGATGCATATAGGTACATATAACTACATATAGATACAATAGATAGATATAATTACATATAGGTACATAAAGATACGTATAGATACACATGGGTACACATGGATACATATAATAACACATAGGTACACATAGGTACCTATAGATACATATATATACATATATACAGTATAATGTATATAGATAGATAGACAGCAGACAGAGAGAGAGAGAGAGAGGGAGCGGAGAGAGAGGAGAGGGATGGATGGAGGGATGAGATAGATGATAGATGAGATGATAAGATAGATAGATAGATAGATAGATAGATGATAGATAGATGATAGATATAGATAGATGAAGATAGAAGATAGAAGATAGATGATAGATAGAGAATAGATAGAGATGTAGATAGGCGAAGATACGATAGAACTAGGGTACAGAGCAGTGGAGAGCTGGGTTCGTTCAATACGGTGGAGGTGAATGAGTACGATCAACAGGTAACACACAAGAACCCTCCCCCGCCCTTGAGTGGTGTTGTACGTCCTCGGTACAAAGCTCCATATGGAAGTGGGTACCCTTTGGGTCTATCACACAGTAACCACATTGGGTTAGTTTATCCCATGACATGAAATAACCAGGGTACCAGAGGAAATTTATGCAAGCACAGCAGGGAAACAGGGTTAAAGGAGACCCCAATAGGTCCAGGGTAAGAGAGGGTAAAGTAAACCTAGGCCGCAGCCAATCACATGCCCTCTGAAGGGTAAATTCCAAAGTCTCAGCAGTTTAGAGTTAAGAAGGATTAGTCATATTATAATTTCTGGAATGAAATGTTTAATGTTGGAAGGAGCCAATGGCTAAGTCATAGTAAAGAAGGGCACCAGTCAGAGACTATTTATTGTGTCACATTAGGGGGGTGCAATGGAAACACTCATACTTACTAACATAGCGCTGCCTAACGCCTAGTACAGACTGGTGTGGTGTGTTTTATGAAAAGTAATAAAACAGGTAGACTCCTGCAGATGACAGTGATAATTCCAAATGGATCAGTCATGTAGTAGGATCACCGTCCTCCTGTCCCCAGTCAAACTGCGTCTCCCTAGTGTGTGACTTGCAAGCAAGGATGTGAGGGAGGGTCTGCGTGCTATACGGAAGGACACAGCATGTCGAGAAATCGAAGTCAGTGACGTGATTAAGTGGTTAAAGGGTCATGGATAGTTTCAGAGTTCACAATTTTAGTCTAACACTTCATCACATATTATAATACAATAGAAAACAGATTTATACATACATGACAAAAAACCAGACAGGCAATAGATGGAAGCTAGATAGATAGATAGATAGATAGACAGTGATAGATCGATAGATGGACAGGACAGATAGATGCATAGATAAAAAGATAGATAGATAGATAGATAGATAGATAGATGGACAGAAGATATACTGATAGATAGATGATAGATAGATAGATAGAGAGATAAGATAGGTAGATAGATAGATAGATAGATAGATAGATGATAGATGAAGATAGATGGAAGACAGATAGATAGATGATAGAAATAGATAGAAGTTCAGATAGATAGATAGATAGATAGAGTAGATAGAGATAGCGAAGAAGAGATGTAGGATAGATAGATGATAGTGAAATAGATAGATATATAGATAGAAGATAGATAGAGTACAGATGGACAGACAGACAGGCAATAGATGATAGATAGATAGACTAGGATAGATAGATAGATAATAGATGATAGAAGACTAGATAGATAGATAGATAGATAGATAAGAATAGATAGATGATATATAGATAGATAGATAGATAGATAGATAGATACAGTCGAGAAGCATAGGATAGATGGACGATCAGAGTAGAGTGATAGATGATAGATAGAGGAGATAGAGGAGTGGGATAGATAGATAGATGGACAGAAGATATTATGATAGAGATAGATAGATAGATAGATAGAGAGACAGTAAGATAGATAGATAAGGACGATAAGATAGATAGAAGCAGGACGTTATAGATATATAGAGGCAGAGAAGATAGATGATAGATAGATAGATAGATAGAGACGATAGATAGGCAGTAGATAGATGATTAGATAGATGAGAGATAGATAGATAGATAGACAGAGCAGACAGACAGAGGGGGAGAGAGAAGAGAGAGGAGAGAGGGGGAGAGAGATGAGAGAGAGAGAGAGAGAGAAGATAGTAGAATAGATAGATAGATAGATAGACTAGATAGATAGATAGAGATAGATAGACAGATATATATATATAGATGGACAGACAGACAAGACATATAGATGATAGATAGATAGACAAACATACAACTACCGCTACCATACAATTACCCATACCAATACAATACGCGCTACCAATACCATTATCATTACCAATACAACTACGCTACCAATACCATTATCATTACCCAAACCACTACCGCTACCAATACCACATTACCAATACCACTACCTAATTACCACATACCATTATCATACCAATACAACTACCGCTACAATACCATTACCAATACCACTACCGCTACCAATACCAATTATCATTACCAATAGAAACTACCACTACCAAACATGTACGCTGGAGGAAAAGGCGCTTGCGTGGGGATATGATTACTGTGTATAAATACATTAACGGGCCATACAATAAACTATCTGGGGCATTGTTCACCAATAGAACATGTCAAAGGACCACGAGGACATCCCTTAAGACTTGAAGAAAAAAGGTTTAGGCTTCAAGCTCGGAAAGGGTTTTTCACTGTGAGAACGGTAAGGCTATGGAACTCTGTCTTCCAGTGGACGTTGTTATGGCAGGTCATTGCGTCAGTTTAAAAAAAAAGCTGGATGAGTTTCTCAACAAGGAATGTTGCAAGTTACTGGTATTGATACATAAAGTAGAGTTGATCCAGGGAAATTTCCGATTGCCACTTGGAGTCAGGAAGGAATTTTGTCCCCCTTCATAAATTTGGTGGGGGTTTTTTGCCTTCTCTGGATCAACAGTTAGGCAGAACATGGAGGATATTGCTAGATGGGTTGGAATGGCAGGGAGTTATGTTTTATTCAACCTCAAATACGATACTATACCAATACCATTACCCTATACCAATACAACTACCGCACAATACCATTATCATTACCAATCCCATTCCCGCTACCAATACCATTTCACTACCAATTACAACTACCACTACAATACCATTACTATACCAAACAACTACCGCTACCAATTACAATTATTAGTGGGAGCTAGGATGTGGGAGCAAGGATGTGGGATGTGGGAGCTAGGATGTGGGAGCTAGGATGTGGGAGCTAGGATGTGGGATGTGGGAGCTAGGATGTGGGATGTGGGAGCTAGGATGTGGGATGTGGGAGCTAGGATGTGGGAGCTAGGATTCTTCTCTTCCCCCTTCTCTCCCCTCTTTCTTTACTCTTCCTCCCCTGTCCTGTTCTCATTACTTCTTCACTATTCTGTTATCTCACCTATTTTATTAAAATCTCCTATTCTATATAAATACTATGTAGTGTATATACGTTCTATATAAATACTCTGCAGTGTATATATGTTCTATATAAATACTATGTAGTGTATATACGTTCTATATAAATACTCTGCAGTGTGTATATATTCTATATAAATACTACGTAGTATATATACGTTCTATATAAATTCTCTGCAGTGTGTATATGTTCTATATAAATACTACGTAGTGTATATACGTTCTATATAAATTCTCTGCAGTGTGTATATGTTCTATATAAATACTATGTAGTGTATATACGTTCTATATAAATTCTCTGCAGTGTGTATATGTTCTATATAAATACTATGTAGTGTATATACGTTCTATATAAATTCTCTGCAGTGTGTATATGTTCTATATAAATACTACGTAGTGTATATATGTTCTATATAAATTCTCTGCAGTGTGTATATGTTCTATATAAATACTACGTAGTGTATATACGTTCTATATAAATTCTCTGCAGTGTGTATATGTTCTATATAAATACTACGTAGTGTATATACATTCTATATAAATACTCTGCAGTGTGTATATGTTCTATATAAATACTACGTAGTGTATATACGTTCTATCTGCAGTGTGTATGTGTTCTATATAAATACTACGTAGTGTATATACGTTCTATATAAATTCTCTGCAGTGTGTATATGTTCTATATAAATACTACGTAGTGTATATACGTTCTATATAAATACTCTGCAGTGTGTCTATGTTCTATATACATACTACGTAGTGTATATACGTTCTATATAAATACACTGCAGTGTGTATATGCTCTATATAAATACACTGCAGTGTGTATACGTTCTATATACATACTCTGCAGTGTGTATGTTCTATATAAATACTATGTAGTGTATATACATTCTATATAAATACTATGTAGTGTATATACTCTATATAAATACTATGTAGTGTATATACTCTATATAAATACTATTTAGTGTATATACTATTTATGTAAATGCTCTGCAGTGTGTATATGTTCAATATAAATAGTCTGCAGTATGTGTGGATGAAGCATGGATAGGGCCCCATCATAGTTTTGCTGGGGGTCCCAGTGATTCCTACTTACGCCACTGACAAATACCATGTAGCGTGTATACTCTATATAAATACTATGTAGTGCATATAATATTTATGTAAATGCTCTGCAGTGTGTATACGCTCTATATAAATACTCTGCAGTGTGTATACATTCTATATACTGTAAATACTATGTAGTGTATATACTTACAATATAAATACTATGTAGTGTATATACTTACTATATAAATACTGTGTAGTGTGTATACCTTCTATATAAACACTCTGCAGTGTGTATACATTGTATATAAATGTAGTGTATATACTATTTGGATAAAGTGAATTAAACAAAGTACATTATTGTTATTATTTTGTCTAGTTGAACATTCAGCATTGAATTCTGTTCACCCAGTCTGCTTAGGCAAAACACAGGGCAAACTGTAATTACCAACGTCTCTTATCATTAAAGATCCCTGCTGAGAATTTTCTGTTTAATAATGGTCTTAAATTAGTTATGATGGTAAATACTCATCTGTAAATTCAACATAGGAGGGGAAAGGCACACAATCCATCTACAGACTGGAAAGGCTCCAGTGTTCAGTAATCTCTTGTAACACAGAGAGAGTTATCACTACCAAATATCTCCTAGTGTACTCTGGGCTGTGTTTTGTTTAAGAGCTCAGAGATGTGTTAATTAAAAATTAGCCTATAATTTGTTTGGTTTTTTTGGCATATTCATAACAAGTAATTAGGGTGTTAACACACACAGCAAAGATAGAGTTATTAGAGGTATTAGACAACAGTGTTTAACTAGCAGATACCCAAACTTGTCCATCTGAAATGTCACCCTCTCTCTCTCTCTCTCTCTCTCTCAGGGCCACCCAGACACTGCACAGTCATTTAAAGGGAATTTATATCAACATGGATACAGAAAAAAAATAACGTTTAAACTGTTATTTTATTTCTTCCAGTGCATCCAGTAAAATGTTTAAACTGTTATTTTATTTCTTCCAGTGCATCCAGTGATGAAATGTTTTTAAATGTTTATTTTATTTATTCCAGTGCATCCAGGTAAATGTTTAAAACTGTTATTTGATTTCTTCAGTGCATCCGTTAAATGTTTAAACTGTTAGTTTATTTCTTTCCAGTGCATCCAGTTAAATGTTTAAACTGTTATTTTATTTCTTCCAGTGCATCAGTTAATGTTTAAAAAACTGTTATTGTTATTTCTTTCCAGTGAATAAAGTAACACTGTTAACTGTTATTTTATTTTGTACCAGTGAATCCAATTAAATGTTACATTTTTTATTTTTATTTCTCCAGTGCATCCAGAAAAAGTTTTTTTGTAAAACTGTTATTTTATTTCTTCCAGGGCATCCAGTAACTGTTTAAACTGTTATTTGTTTCTTCCAGTGAATCCAGTTAAAGATTAAACTTGTTATTTTGATTTCTTCCCGGCATCCAGTAACTGTTTAAAAGCTGTTATTTTTTTTTTCTCCAGTGCATCAGTTAAATGTTTAAACTGTTATTTTATTTCTTCAAGTGCATTCCAGTGAAATGTTTTTAAACTGTTATTTATTTCTTCCAGTGCATCCAGTAGTAAAATGGTTTTTTTTTTTTTTTTTTTTTTTTAAGAAATTTGAAATTACTAGGTGAAATCTCATTTTCCATAAGAGTGGGTCGTAGAAATCACCTAAACATAAAGTTTGGATACATTTTTTACATATTTCGTTCTATGGAGCCAATGAAAAGGTACAAGGTTCACATTTGTTTCATTGTTTCCTTCAGCCCCCAATAAAAGGCACCACCGATACAAACCTGCAACATTGTTCACTGATGGTCTCCTCTGTTTTCCTGCGTTAACCTCCATGGTGAATGAATGAACTTGTGACAGGTTCCTTTGGAAACTCTCTGTATGACACAATCCTGCCTGTGATTTCTAAATAAAGTTCAGACAGGCAGATTCGATATGATCCAATATCATAGCCTGGCACGAACTTCAATTACTCTTAATAGAAAGTAAACTGAAATCCCCATAGTCGTAAAGGATATTATATTTGTTTTTTCATACCCCAACACTGACTGGCCAGGAGGGTTTGTTAAACAATTTTAATGCTTACAAACTAGATGGACAAAAAGTATTTAGATTATGAAGCTTTCTTTTAACTACTATAACAGGACTAGAAGTGCAGTAAAACTGGATAGAAAAAGGATCTTTATAGGGATGACACAGTGATTTTAACTGACTGGAAACAAGAGATGTAAGGGTTAAATTTGATACAACATTTCTCGCTTCCCTTACTCCATAGACCACCAATCCGTTATTATCCCTGTACATTTTATTTGGGATAATAGTAATATGCGCTATAGACCTTATATACTCATATATATATATATTATATATATATATGATACTATATATATTTAGGATAGGTAAAATAAATTAAAATAATAGGCACAGGAAATCGTTAAATGGTATCGGTTTACCAATTTTCTTTTTGAAAAACAAAAAGAAGTGTGATACACGTGTGTGTGTGTGTGTGTGTGTGTGTGTGTGTGTGTGCGGGTGTATGGTGTGTGTGTGTGTGTGAGAGAGAGAAGAGAGAGAGAGAGAGAGAGAGGAGAGAGAGGAAGAGGAGGGAGGGGAGATGAGGTGAGGAGAGAGGAGAGGACGAAGAGAGAGAGAGAGAAGAGAGAGAGACGAGGAGAGAGAGAGAGAGAGAGAGATAATGCTGAAGATTGTAACATTATAGACACGTGGGAATCTGTAATAAGTTAGTATTGTCATGTCATTATCTGATAATCTGAATTGGTTGTCTATGTGTGATGTGTCATGTGTTGTGTGTGAGTGGGAAGGTCCGGTGAGCCACGCCGACGTAAGTAGAGCAATGACTGAACATATGTAAACAAAAGGTATACACATGTACTTAATAGAGGTTTGATCGTGTTTGGACTATTTGCGCTGCCAAGTTTCATTCGGTTCACTGTCCAATAATCTGAATTGTGAGTGTGTGTGTACCAGGGTGTGTGTGTCCAATGTGTGGTCCCCCAACAGATGTGGGTCAGCGCAGAGTGTGTGGTCTGGGTGTGGCCTGTAAAGTGTGTGTGTGTATGGAGTTCGTCTCGTTATGTGTGTGTGTGTGTGTGTGTGTTGGTATTGTTGTGTGTTGTGTCCACGGGTGTGAGATGGGTGTGTGTGTTACCAGTGTGTGTACAGACTATGTTGTCATCTTTCCTAACACACTGAAAATACCCAGGCCCAGGGTGTGCAGAGATGCAAAAGGAGTGCCCATGAATAAACACGAATAGGAGGCTGTGTTCATCTAACGAGGAAAATCAGAGCAATTCAAAGGCAGCAGAGCCCTACAATGGGTGATCCCTGGGCATGGTGAACATGTGCCACCTGGGCAGTACAGTGGCCCATTCCAGACATGTACCGGGAGGGTCTATCTATAAAGTTGACCAATTTATAATAACATAGTGTATTATGATAATCTAATAAATGGTTAGAATGGAGATGTAATCCCCTAACAGCTTCCTACCCCCACCGGAATCTACCTAGGAAACTAAAGTCTCTCAAAGGGGTTTCTGGGGGATGTAGCTCAAACAGATTTCTTTAAAATGCCCAAAATTCTTAATAGCATCTCCATGTAGTGGAATGTACAGCGAGACTCCATAACAATATAGAACATTGAATGAGCCCAGTTAAATGTTTAAACTGTTATTTTATTTCTTCCAGTGCATCCAGTAAACTGTTTAAACTGTTATTTTATTTCTTCCAGTGCATCCAATTAAATGTTTACATTTTTATTTTATTTCTTCCAGTGCATCCAGAAAAATGTTTAAACTGTTATTTTATTTCTTCCAGTGCATCCAGTAAACTGTTTAAACTGTTATTTTGTTTCTTCCAGTGCATCCAGTTAAATGATTAAACTGTTATTTTATTTCTTCCAGCGCATCCAGTAAAATGTTTAAACTGTTATTTTTTTTTTCTTCCAGTGCATCCAGTTAAATGTTTAAACTGTTATTTTATTTCTTCCAGTGCATCCAGTGAAATGTTTAAACTGTTATTTTATTTCTTCCAGTGCATCCAGTTAAATAACATATAGACACATGGAATCTGTAATAAGGTTATTATTGTCACTGTCATTATCTGATAATCTGAATTGTGTGTCTATGTGTCTATGTGTCTATGTGTTTGTGTGTGAGTGTGTGTGAGTAAGAGAATACTGAACATATGTAACATAAAGTATCTGTAATAAGGTTTGTGTGTTTGATAGGTGCCGTTATTGTGTCACTGTCCAATAATCTGAATTGTGTGTGTGTGTCCAGTGTGTGTGTGACACAATAACGGCACCTATCAAACACCAAACCTTATACCAGATACTTTATGTTACATATGTTCATTATTCTCTATCTCACACACTCACCACACAACACATAGACACATAGACACATAGACCCACACTTCAGATTATCATATAATGACAGTGACAATAATAACCTTAATTACAGATTCATTGTCTATATGTTCATATCTTCAGCATTCTCTCTCTCTCTCTCTCGTCTCCTCCTCTTCCTCCTCTCTCTCTCTCTCTCCTCCCTCTCTCTCTCCCTCTCCTCTCTCTCTCTCTCTCACTCTCTCCTCTCTCTCTCCTCTCTCTCTCTCCTCTCTCTCTCTCTCTCTCACACTCTCCTCTCTCTCTCTCTCTCTCCCACACACACACACACCCGACACACACACACACACACACACACACACACACAACAACCCAACACGTGTATCACACTTCTTTTTGTTTTTTTCAAAAAAGAAAAGTGTTAAAAACCGATACCTTAACGATTCCTGCCTATTTATTTATTTATTTTACATATACTAATATATATATATATATATATATATATATATATATATATATATAGAGGTATATAGAGGTATATAGCCATTTACTATTACACAAATAAAATGTACAGGGATAAATAAACGGATTGTGGTCTATGGAGTAAAGGAGAAGCGAGAAAATGTTTTATAATTTAACCCTTACATCTCTTGTTTGCCAGTAGTTAAAATCACTGTGTAATCCCTATGGAAAGATCCTTTTCTATCCAGTTAACCTGCACTATCTAGTCCTGTTAGGAGTTAAAAGAAATCTTTCATAATCTAAATACTTTTTGTCATCTAGTTTGTAACATTAAAAGTGTTTAACAAACCCTCCTGGCCAGTCAGTGTTGGGGTATGAAAAAAACAATATATATCCTTTAAGACTATGGGGATTTCAGTTTAATTCTATTAAATAGTAATTGAAGGGTCGTGCAAGGCTATGATATTGGATCAGAGTCTAATCTGCCTGTCTGAACTTTAATTTAGAATCACAGGCAGATTGGATCATACAGAGAGTTTCCAGAAAGGAACCTGCACAAGTTCATTCATTCACCAGGGAAGGTTAACGCAGGAAACAGAGGAGACCAGCAAGTGAAACAATGTTGCAGGTTTGTATCGGTTGGTGCCTTTTGATTGGGCTGAAGGAAACAATGAAAAAAATGTATACATTGTACCTTTTCATTGGCTCCATAGAAAGAAATATGTAAAAAAATGTATCAAACTTTATGTTAGGTGAATTTCTAACGACCACTTTATGAAAATGGTAAGATTTTCAACTAGTAATTTCAAATTTATTAAAAAAAAAAAAAAAAAAAAAAAAAACCATTTTACTGGATGCACTGGAAGAAATAAAATAACAGTTTTAAACATTTCACTCTGGATGCACTGGAAAAATAAAATAACAGTTTATAAAAAAAACATTAAACTGGATGCAACTGGAAGAAAAAAAAAAACTTTAAACATTTTAACTGGATGCGCTGGAAAAAATAAAATAACAGTTTAATCATTTAACTGGATGCACTGGAAGAAACAAAATAAAGTTTAAACAGTTTTACTGATGCACTGGAAGAAATAAAATAAGCAGTTTAAACATTTTTTCTGGATGCATCTGGAGAAATAAAATAACAATGTAAACCTTTAAATTGGATGCACTGGAGAAATAAATAACAGTTTTAAACAGTTTACTGGATGCACTGGAAGAAATAAATACCAGTTTTTTAAACATTTTAACTGGATGCACTGGAAGAAATAAAATAACAGTTTAAATTTACTGGATGCACTGGAGAATAAAAACAGTTAAAACATTTAACGGATGCACTGGAAGAAATAAAATAACAGTTTAAAAACATTTAAACTGGATGTCACTGAAGAAATAAAATAACAGTTTAAACATTTCATCACTGGATGCACTGGAAGAAATAAAATAACAGTTTAAACATTTTACTGGATGCATGGTAAAAATAAATTAACAGTTTTAAACATTTTACTGGATGCACTGGAAGAAATAAAATACATTTTAAACGTTATTTTTTTTTCTGTTCCATGTTGATATAATTCCCTTTAAATGACTGTGCAGTGTCTGGGTGGCCCTGAAGAGAGAGAGAGAGAGAGAGAGGGTGACATTTCAGATGGACAAGTTTGGGTATCTGCTAGTTAACACCCTGTTGTCTAATACCTCTAATAACTCATCTCTTTGCTGTGTGTGTTAACACCCTAATTACTTGTTATGAATATGCCAAAAAAACCAAACAAATTATAGGCTAATTTTTAATTAACACCTCTCCTGAGCTCTTAAACAAAACACAGCCCAGATACACTAGGAGATATTTGGTAGTGATAACTCTCTCTGTGTACCAAGAATTACTGAACACTGGAGCCTTTCCATCTGTAGATGGATTGTGTGCCTTTCCCCTCCTATGTTGAATTTACAATGAGTATTTACCATCATAACTAATTTAAGACCATTATTAAACCAGAAAATTCTCATCAGGGATCTTTAATGATAAAGACGTTGGTAATTCAGTTTGCCCTGTGTTTTTGCCTAGCAGACCTGGTGAACAGAATTCAATGCTGATGTCAACTAGACAAAATAATAACAATAATGTACTTTGTTTAATTCACTTATCCAAATAGTATATAACACTACATTTATATACAATGTAATCCCACTGCAGATGTGTTATATTAGAGGTATACACACTACACAGTATTTATATAGTAAGTATATACACTACATAGTATTTAATATTGTAATATATACACTACATAGTATTTACAGTATATAGAATTATACACACTGCCAGTATTTATATAGAAGGCGTATACCAACTGCAGAGCATTTACATAATATATATGCACTACATAGTATTTATATAGAGTATACCGCTACCATGGTATTGGTCAGTGGCGTAAGTAGGAATCACTGGGACCCCCACAGCAAAACTATGATGGGGCCCTATCCCATGCTTCATCCACACATACTGGCAGACTATTTATATTGAACATTACACACTGCAGAGCATTTTACATAATAGTATATACACTAATAGTATTTTATATAGATATATACACTACATTATTTATATATAGTATATACCTACTAGTATTTATTAGCAATGTATATACCTAACATAGTATTTATATAAACATACACACTGCAAGAGTTAGTTATATAGAACTTATCACACTGGCAGTGTATTTATATAAGAGCATATACACACTGCAGTGTTTATTATATAGAACGTAATATACACTACGTAGTATGTATATAGAACATAGACACGCACTGCAGAGTATTTTATAGTATAACGTCTATACACTACGTAGTATTTATATAGAACATATACACACTGCAGAGAATTTATATAGAATGAACTATAATACACTCTAGTATTTATATAGAACACCATACACACACTGCATAGAACCGTATATACCTACGTAGTATTTATATAGAACATATCACACTGCAGAGTATTTTATATAGAATGTATATAACTACGTAGTAATTTATAAACATATACACACGCGAGAATTTATATGAACGTATATACAACACTATATTTATAGTAGAACAATATACAGACTGCAGAGAATTTATATATAGAACGTATATACACTACGTAGTATTTATTATATGAACATATACACACTGCAGAGAAATTTATATATATATAAGACGTATATACACTCGTAGTATTTTATATAGAACATATACACACGTGCAGCAGAATTTATATAGAACGTATAACTACAATAGTATTTATATATAGAACATATACACACTGCACGAGAATTTATATATGAAAGTTTAATACATAGTATTTATATAGAACATATACACACTGCAGAGAATTTATATAGAAGTATATACACTACACTAATGTATTTATATAGAACATATACACACTGCAGACGAATTTATTAGAACGTATATACACTACATAGTATTTAATAGAACATATAACACACTGCAGAGAATTTATATAGAAACGTATATACACTACATAGTATTTATATAGAACATATACACACTGCAGAGAATTATATAAACGTGATAACACTACATAGTATTTAATATAGAACATATACACACTGCAGAGAATTTATTAGAACGTATTACACTACTAGTAATTTATATAGACACTATACACAACTCGCAGAAATTATAAGAACGTATATACACACATACTGTATTATATAGAACATATACACACTGCAGAGAATTTATATAGAACTGTATATACACCTACGTAGTATTTATATAGACATATCACACTGCAGGATTTTATAGAATGTATATCCCTACATAGTATTTATATAGACATACATACTACACTGCGAGTATGTATTAGAACGTATACACCTGCAGTATTTATATAGAGCAATACCCCTGATTATTTAATAGAACGTATATACACTACGTAGTATGTATATAGAACATAGACACACTGCGATATTTTATATAGAACTATATATCACTACACGTATCTAATTTATATAGAACATATGCCGATTTATATAGAAGTATTACACTACTATAATTTATATGAACATATACACACTGCCAAATATTTATATAGAACGTATAATACAACTACATAGTTATTTATATAGAACTATACACACTGCAGAGAATTTATATAGAACAGATATACCACTAGTAGTATTTATATAGAACATATACGCACTGCAGAGTATTTTATATAAACGTATATACACTACATAGTATTTATATAGAACATATAACACTGCATAGAATTTATATAGAACATATATACAACTACATAGTATTTATATAGAACATTCCACACTGCAAGAATTTATATAGAACGATTACTCACTACCATAGTATTTATATAGAACATATACACACTGCAGAGAATTTATATAGAACGTATATACACTACTAGTATTTATATAAACATATACACACTACAGAGATATTTATATAGAATGTATTACACTACGTAGTATTTATATAGAACATAACCACTGGCAGAGAATTTATATAGAACTATATGCACTACTACTGTATATTGTTATATAGAACATATACACACTGCAGAGAATTATAATAAGAACGTATATACACTACATAGTATTATATAGAACAATATACACACTGCAAGAATTTATATAGAACATATTACACTACACACATAGTGTATTTATATAGAACATATACACACTGCAGAACTTTATATAGAAACGTATATACAACTATTACGTATGTATTTTATATAAGAACATAGACAACACAGCAGAGAATTTATATAGAACGTATATACAACTACGTATATTTTATATAGAACATATACACACTGCAGCGAATTATATGAACGTATATACCCTCATAGTATTTATTGAACATGTACACCCTGCAAAGAATTTATATAAACGTAATATACTACTAGTATTTATATAGAAATATACACACTCAGAGATTTATAATAGAACGTATATACTACTAGTATTTATATAGAAATATAACCCTGCAGATATTTATAAGACGTATACCACATAATATAGAATGATATATAACTATGACAGCGATAGGAGATTTTAATAAATAGGTGAGATAAAGAATAGTGAAGAGTATGAAACAGGACAAGGGGAGGAAAGTAAAGAAACAGGGGAGAGAAGGGGAAGAGAAGAATCCTATCTCCCACATCCTAGCTCCCACATCCCACATCCTAGCTCCCACATCCCACCTCCTACTAGCTCCCACATCCTACCATCCTAGCTCCCACATCCCACATCCTACGCTCCCACATCCCACATCCTAGCTCCCACTCCACACTCCTAGTCCCTACTCCCCCACATCCCACATCCTAGCTCTCCCACATCCCACAATCCTAGCTCCCACATCCCACATCCTAGGTCCCCACAAACATCCCACATCTAGCTCCCACTCCCACATCCTAGCTTCCCACATCCCACATCTTAGCTCCCACATCCTAGCTCCCAATCCTAGCATCCCACATCCCACACCTTGCTCCCACAAGCCCCACATCCTAGCTCCCACAACCACATCCTAGCTCCCACCTCCTAGCTCCCACATCCACATCCTATAGCTCCCACATCCCTGCTCCCACATCCCACATCCTAGCTCCCACATCCTACGCTCCCACATCCTAGCTCACAACACAATCCTAGCTCCCACATTTCCACAATCCTAGCTCCCACATCCTCGCTCCCTACATCCCACATCCCTAGCTCTCCACATCCTCGCTCCCACATCCCACCTCCTACTCCACTCCTAGCCCCGACCTCCCACTTCCTCTACATCCTAGCTCTCCCACCCACATCCTACTCAATCCTAGCTCCCCACCTCCACTTCTATCTCCACTCCCCTCCTAGCTCCCACATCCCTTCCTTAGCTCCCATCCTATCACAATCCCACTCCTAACCTAGCTCCCCACATCCCACATCTACCTAGCTCCCACATAATCCCACATTTTATTTTTTAATATATTTCTTTTTTTTTTTTTTCTTTCTGTTTTGCGTCCCCCTTTTTTTTTCCTTCTCTCCGCACTCTTTCCATCTCCCCCTTCCTTTTCCTCCCCCGTCCTGTTTCATCCATTCCCACTTCACTATTCGGTTACTCTCCTTTTCATCTACCTCGTACTTTAACCGGTTGTCTCATTTTGCTTCTTAACTTGTAACAACACGTCCGACAATTTTTGCACGATGTACTGGACAAACTTCAATCCAACCGTCTCGCTATTAACAAATACTGTCTCTGCTCGCCAATAAACGCCTGTACTACATGATCCGATAGTGGATAAGATAATGTTTCTTGTAAAGGTTGTTACAATACGTACGTATAACGTAAGTTTGGAATAATCGTTTAATGTTGCGCATGTGTTGTCATCATCTCCCATACAGTCTACATTTATTTATATATATAAAGTCATATATTAAGTACATAGTATTAATTAATAGAAAGTATATACAGTATATGGTTTTATATATGAAAGTATATATCAGTAACAATAGTATTATATAGAAAGTATATACAGTAACATGGTATTTTATATAGAAAGTAATATACAGTACATGATAATATAGAAAGTATATACAGTATCAATAGTATTAATATAGAAATATATACAGTACATATATTAAGTAAGTTATACATACATGGTATTTTATATAGAAAGTATAATACAGTACATGGTATTATCTATAAAGTATATACCAGTACAGGTATTATATTATAGAAAGTATATACAGTTACATAGTATTAATATAGAAAGTATATACAGTACATGGTATTTTATTAGAAGTATATACAGTACATGGTATTTATATAGAAAGTATATACAGTACATGGTATTTAATAGAAAGTTATTCAGTACATAGTATTTATAATAGAAAGTATATACAGTAACATTGTATTTATATAGAAAGTATATTACTAGTACTGGTATTAATATAGGAAAGTTATACAGTCCATAGTATTAACTATAAGAAGTATATACAGTACATAGTACATTAATATAGAAAGTATATACAGTACATGGTATTTATAATAGAATGTATAACAAGTATATGTATTTTATATAGAAAGTATATACAGTACAATGATATTTATATAGAAAGTATTAATATATACAGTACATGGTATTTATATAGAAATATACAGTACACATGGTATTTTATATAAAATATATACAGTACATGTATTTATATAGAAAGTATATCAGTCAATGTATTTATATAGAAAGTATATACAGTACAACATAGTATTTATATAGAAAGTATATACAGTACATTTGTCCTTTAAATATAGAATAATATACAGTACATGTATTAATATAGAAAGTATATACAGTACATGGTATTTATATAGAAAAGTTATATACCAGTACAAATGATATTTAATAGAAGTTATACATGTACATGATATTTATATGAAAGTATATACAGTACCAATGATATTTATATAGAAAGTACACAGGACAATAGTATTATTATATAGAAGTTATATACAGTACCATGGTATATTTTCATTATACCCCTAGACAAGTCTACCATTAAGTTACTACATGTTATTTATATAGAAAGTATAATACAAGTACATAGTATGAATATAGCCAAGTATTAATTTATACACAGTACATGTATTATAATATAGAAGTATATACAGACATGGTATTTAATATAAGTATATACAGTACATGGTATTTATATAGAAAGTATACATTAACACATGGTATTTATATGAAATATACACAACTACATGAGTATTTATATAAATTATAGCAAACTATTATACAGTAGTCATGATATATATAGAAAGTAATACACACTACATGTATTTAATAGAAAGTATATCATACATGGTATTATTCAGAAAGTATACACACTACATAGTATTATATAGAAGTATATACATTACATGATATTTCTATAGAAGTATACACCTACTAGTATTTATAATAGAAAGTATATACAGTACATGGTATTTATAATAGAAAGTATACACACACCATATTATTATAATAGTAAAGTATAAGATATACAAGTCATGGTATATTAATATATAATAGAAAGTATAACACACACACTACATAGTATTTATATAGAAAGTATAATACGACATAATAATATAGAAGTATATACGTACATGGTATTTATATAGAAAGTATACAACGCACTGTATTTATATAGAAAATACATACAAGGACATGGTATTTAATATAGAAAATATATCAGTACATGTATTTATAGAACGTATCACACTACAATAGTATTTATATTAGAAAGTATATACAGTAACAATGGTCTTTATTATAAAGTATAAACACACTACATGTATTATATAGAAATATATACGTACATGTATTTATATAGAAGTATACACACTACATAGTAATATATAGAAAGTATATAACATTACATGTAATTTAATATAGAAAGTAATACACACTATATAGTATTTATATAGAAAGTTATAACACACTACCTAGTTTTATAGAAAGTATATAAAACAATAACACTCTATTTATCTATATATAAGCATCTATAGAATAATGTATATAGAAAGTATATACAGTACATATGGTATTATATAATAATAGTATATCCAGTACATTAGTATTTATTATATATAAAATATACACACTACATAGTTATTAATAATAGAAGTAAATATACAGTACATGATATTTATAAGAAAGTATATACAGTACATGGTATATTTATTATAGTTAATATACAGTACTAATTGGTATTTATATAGAAATATAAACATTACAAACATACATAGTATTTATATAGAAAAGTAAATATACATGTACATGATTTATATCGATAAGTATATACATTAACGGATATTTATATAGAAAGTATACACACTACATAGTATTTTTATAGAAAGTATATACAGTACATGGTATTTGTATAGAAAGTATACACACTACATATACTTGTATATAAAAGTATATAACAAAAAAACACTACATGGTATTTATATAAGAAAGTATACCACTACATAGTATTATATAGAAAGTATATACGTACATGGTATTTATAGAAAGTATAACAACTACATAGTATTTATATATAGATAGTAATCACACTACATAGTAATTTATATAGAAAGTATACACACTACATGGTATTTTATAGAAGATAACAGTACATATATTTATAAGAAAGTATACACACTACATGTAAAAAAAAAATTTATATATAGAAAAGTATATACAGTTCATGGTATTTTAATAGAAAGTATACACACTACATAGTATTTTATATAGAGTATACAATACAGGTAATTTATATAGAAAGCATAACACACTACAAAGTATTTATAAATAGAACAATATACACACTACATGGTATTTATATAGAAAGTATAACACACTACATAGTATTTTTATAAAGAAGTATACACTACATGTATTTATTATAGAAAGTATACACACTGATATAGTAATTTATATAGAAAAGTTAAATACTACTGGGTATTTTATAGAAAGTATAAACTACAATAGTAATTTATAATAGAAAGTATACACACTCAAAGGATGTTTATATGAAGTAAATACAACACAGTACATGGTATTTATATAGAAAGTATATACAGTACATAGTAATTTATATAGAAAGTATACACACTACATGGTATTTATATATAAGTATATACATTACATAGTATTTATATAGAAAGTATACACACTACATGTTTATTTATATAGAAGTATATACAATAACAATAGTTTATATAGAAGTATATACAGTACATGAGTATTTATATAGAATATACAGTCCAAATGTATTTATAGAAGTATAAACACACTACATAGTATTTATATAGATCAAATATAATACAACAGTACAATAGGTAAATTTATTAATAGAAAGTAACCCAAGAACAAATGTACTAATCGAAAGTCCACTACATATATTTATATAAAAGTATATACGTACATGGTATTTATATAAAAGTATACACACTACATAGTATTTATATAGAAGTATATACAAATACATGGAATTATATAGAAAGTATACACATACATATATTTATATGAAAGTATAAACAAATAGTTTTATATATAGAAAGTATACAACACTACATGGTATTATATAGAAAGTATACACACACATAGTATTTATATAGAAAGTATTATACAGTACATGGGTATTTTATAGAAAGTATACACCTACATATAGTATTTAATATAGAAGTATATACACTACAATAGTATTTATATAGAAAGTATAACCACTACATAGTATTTATATAGAAATATAAACACGTACATTAACATATTTTATATATAGAAGTATACACACTACAATTATTTATATAGAAAGTATACATGTACATGGTATTTATATATAGAAAGTAAATACAGTACATAGTATTTATATGAAAGTATATATACAGAAAGTATATACAGTACATTGTATTTTATAGAAGTATATACAGTACATAGTATTTATATAGAAATATACAGTTACATGTAATTTATATAGAACGTATATACAGTACCTAGTATTTTTATATAGAAAGTATTAACCACTACAACATGAGTTATTTATATAGCAAAGTATATACACGTACATATATTTTATAGAAGTATATAAGGTACATGTATTTATATAGAAAGTATACACACTAACATGTATTTCTGATAGTGAAAGTAATATACACAATAACTACATGTATTTATATAGAAATATAATACACAGTACAATACAAAGTATTTATATGAAAGTATATACAGTACACTGTATATTATATTAGAAAGTATAGCAACTACAATAGTATTTTTCGTTCCTCCCTGAGTATATTCCTCCCAACGTACTCCGTCCCATTTCATCTCAGAAGTATCTACGTACATGGTTTTATATATTATAAAGAAAGTACTTACACTGAAATATAGCACTACCATTTTTTTTATAGAAAGTATATACAGTACTACATAGTATTTAATATAGAAAGTATACACACTACATAGTTTTTTATATAGAAAGCTATATACAGTACTATTGTAAGCAGTTCTATACTAGAAAGTATACACATACTGGTATTTTACTTATAGAAAATATATACAGTACATAGGTATGTTAATGAAATTAATATCCATACATGTGTATTTATATAGAAGTATTACACTACAAATTATATAATTGATCAGTATGAAAGTTACACATAAAAGTTAAGTATCACTACATGAGTATTTTATATAGAATAGCAATACAGTACGATGGTATTTATATTATAAGCACAATAGTATATAGAAGTAACAAGTACATAGTAATTTATATAGAAAGTAGATACAACTCCCTCGTCTTTCTCTCGCCCGTCCCTCTCCGTCCACCTGGTCTTTCGCAATCGCCCGTTTCTCCCCCGTCCCTGGTCTTTTTCTTTCTCTAGACAGTATATACCTCCAGGGTGGTCTTTCTCTAGCCAGTCTCTCAACTACATATTATTATATAGAAAGTCCTACCACGTAACCATAGTATTTATATAGAAGTATAGACATAACAATGGTATTTTTTATATTAGAAATTAATACAGTACAGGGTATTTTACTATAGAAAGTATACACTACTAGTTATTTATAATAGAAAGAAAGTATAGACAGTACATGGTATTTATATAGAAAGTTTATACACTACAAGTATATGGAGAAAAATATACACAGGTATTTATATGGAATATATATGCACTACTTAGTATTTATATAGAGAGTCTTATATATAAAATACTATTGCAAGTATTCCTCTCTCCTCTCTCTCACTGTCCAATAATCTGAATTGTGTGTGTGTGTCCAGTGTGTGTGTGTCCACTGTGTGTGTCCAGTGTGTGTGTGTGTGTCTGTGTGTGTGCCTGTCCAGTGTGTGTGTGTATGTGTGTCTGTCTATGTGTGTGTGTGTGTGTGTGTTTGTCTGTCTGTGTGTGTGTCCCCGTGTGTGAGTGTGTGTGTGTGTCCAGTGTGTGTACAGACTATGTTTGTCTACTTTCCTAACACCCTGAATCCAGGCCAGTGTGATGCAGAGCTCAATAAGAGTTGCATGAATAAACACGAATAGGGAGGCTGTGTTCATCTAACCGAGGAAATCAGAGCAACTCACAGGGCAGCAGAGCCCTACAATGTGCTGCTTCCCTGGGCCTGGGTAACATGGCTCCACCTGGGCAGTACAGGGGCCCCTTCCAGGCAATGTACCGGGAGGTCTATCATATAATACCATTATAATAACATAGTGTATATGATAATATAATACATGGTTAGAATGGAGATGTAATACTCCTTTAACAGCTACTACCCCCCCCCGGAATCTACCTAGGAAACTAAAGTCTCTCAAAGGGGTTTCTGGGAGATGTAGTTCAAAAGATTTCTCTTCCCATGCCCCAAATTCTCTATATAGAATTCCCTGTAGTGGAATGTACAGCGAGACCTCCATATACAATTATAGAACATTGAATGAGTCCCTGTCTCTTTAAACAACCCCCCATCCAGCATCTTCTCTGTCTCCCATTGTTCTAATTCTGATCAATGGTTTTAGCTTATGGGAGAAAAATCCCTAAGTTTCTAGAGAAGTAGATTTGTGCCATCTGCCTGTAGGCTTGGGTATCGATCA
This sequence comes from Hymenochirus boettgeri, assembly GCA_019447015.1. Taxonomy (NCBI): domain Eukaryota; kingdom Metazoa; phylum Chordata; class Amphibia; order Anura; family Pipidae; genus Hymenochirus; species Hymenochirus boettgeri. The sequence goes on along the minus strand of CM033473.1, from coordinate 6,128,734 downwards.
GATCCAATCCCATCCATGGAGTCATTTCATCTCAATCAAACAATCAGATCATACAAGCAATGGAGGAGACTGTGTGTGTGTGTGTGTGTGTGTTTGGGGGGGGGGGGGGGTGAGATATCCATCAGGTCCCACCAAGATCCTGCATTGCTGTGTTTGATAGGCCACTATCTTCCCCAGGCAGATGGATTGGGCTGAAGGAGCTTAAACACAGATTGTCCAAGATTTACACCTCAATCAGCCATTAAAAGGTCCATATAAATCCTTCAGAAATCATCATTGTCTCTCAATAACTGTGTCTGAGGTGCAAAATATTCCTTACAACGTGACACAATTCCCCACAACTGACTGTGTGAACATCACAAACACACACAAATACAATTCAAATAAATAACATAGATACTAATTTCACAAACTGAACTAGGCACACAAAGGGTTAAAGTGTGGGCGTGTTCTGCAACAGTTTGAGTTTTTGCTGGTTCCTGTTACTGTATCAGAACCTTAAAACCCAAGTTAACCCTTTATATCCATCTCATTCAACTTCCCCTCTATTTAGATTTTCCTAAAATGAAACATTTCCTATTGGCTCTTCAATGTATCCGATCCATAAAGATATCCCCCATTCAAGTTATGTAAATAATGGTATTTACAATGTATTAACCCTTTAATGTACAATTAATCAATAAAGATATTCCCCCGTTGGATTTCCCATGTTACATAAATAATGTAATTTGCAATGTATTAACCCTTTAATGAATTCTATCCATAAAGATATTTCCCTAGTTTAATTTTCCTGGTTTTAAAATAATGGTATTTGCAATGTATTAAACCTTAAAAAAATATATATATATATATTTATATATATGTTATAAAATATTGGTATTTGCAATCTATTAACCCTTCAATGCATTATATCCATTAATATATTTCCCCTATTGTATTTCCCAGGTTTAGCAAACAATGTGCAAACCTTTTAATATACAATTAATTAATAAATATATCCCCGTTTATTTTCACAAGTTTTAAAACAATGGTATTTGCAATGGATTAACCCTTCAATAATAACCCTTCAATACTCCTATCCATAGATATTTCCACTGTTGGATTTCCCAGGTTATAAAATAATGGTACTTGTAATAGATTAAACCTTAAATGTACTCTATCAATACATTTATTTCCCGTTATAAAAAATTGTATAAACAGTGGATTAACCCTTCAATGTATCCTATCCATTAAGATATTTTTTTCTTGTTTAATTTAATAATTGTATTTGTAATGAATTAACCCTTTAACGTACCCTATTAATAAAGATATTTCCCCTGTAATTTCCCAGGTTATAAAATAAGGGTTTTTATAATAGATTAACCTTTTAATGTACCCTATTAATAAAGATATTTTCCACTATTGGATTTCCCAGGTTATAAATAATGGGTATTTATAATAGATTAACCCTTTAATGTACCCTATTAATAAGGGGGGGGGGAGGTGGGGGATTTTCCATATTGGGATTTTCACAGTTATACACTATAATGGTATTTAAATAGATTACCCTTTAACTGACAACACCAATTAAATAGCGATGTTTCCCTGGTAATTTCCAGGGTTATAAAATAATGTTATTATTCAAATAATTAACAACCCTTAATATCCTCTTATAAATAAAGATGATTTCACCCTAATTAGGATTATCCCAGGTTATATCTCATGTATTTAATGAATGTGATTAACGCCTTTAAGGAGCCCTATTAATAAAGATATTTCAACTATTGGATTTCACAGGTTATAAAATAATGGTATTTATAATAGATTGACCCTTTAATGTACCCTATTAATAAAGATATTCCCCTGTAATTTCCCAGGTTATAAAATAATGGTATTTATAATAGATTAACCCTTTAATGTACCCATTAATAAGATATTCCCTTCTGAATTCCCAGGTTATAAATAATGGTATTTATAATAGATTCACCCTTTAATGTACCTATTAATAAAGATATTCTCTCCTGTAGATAATTTCCCAGGTTATAAAATATGGTATTTATACTAGAGTTAACCTTTAATGTAACCTCATTAATAAGATATTCCCCTGGGTAAGTTTCGTCCAGTTAATGAGAATATAATGGAATTGTCTGGGGGGTTATAATAGATTGACCCTTTAATATGTACCCTTAATAAGATTATTCCCCCATGTTTTCCCAGGTTATAATATAATGGTATTTATAATAGATTGACCCTTTAATGTACCCTATTAATAAAGATATTTCCCCTGTAATTTCCCAGGTTATAAATATGGTATTTATAATAGATTAACCCTTTAATGCGCTCTATAAATAAAGATATTTCCACTAATGGATTTCACGTGTTTTTAAAAAAGTGAATGTATTGAAATGATAAATTCCCATAAGTTTAAAAAACAAAAACAGAAAAACAACCAGAGGAAGAAAATAAAGAATGACTAAAGAATTGTAATAAATATGGCCTTTAAAATGGTAGGTTATTTACACATTGTAACACACTGTAACACACCCACAGATTTCAAGGTCAAACTCGACCAGCCATAATTTTAAAACAACAAAAAATAAAGGGTAAGTGGGAAACTGGAAAGTGTTGTTTTTTTGTGAAAGGGATGGAATACATTAAAGGGAGATGGAGTGGAGACGATTGGAAATAGTATTTTCAAGTAAAAACAAGTTAAGAATTCACCTCTAGTTAACATACGGTTGGATAGGCTGCCCCTGGCAGTAAAAGCAAAAAAAAAAAAAAGTTATACAAGAGGTGGAGCTGTCATACTGTTTACCAAAGCTTCATTCAGAGCTTTATAATGTACCTGGACCTGCAGGGAGGGGCTGCAAGTCGATTAGTGAAGTCATTTCACTTTGTTTTTTATTAAATGCTACAGATACTTCAACAAGAAAGTTTCAATGTTGCAAAAAGTATCAATAATGTATCAATGACCAGGTGGAAACTTTGCATCACTTTCTGCTACAATGTTCATTTTATTTGGAGGATTTCAGTTTATAACAAGAACTTCTAACCCCCCCACCCCAACAACCACTGGGGGGCGCTATACTGTCTATTATGCAAGGATTTTAACCCCCATGGAACTGGGGCAATTGGATTTAGAACTGTGACAACATCTTCTTCAGGACTTTACATAATATCCCCATTTGAATATATTTTCCACATGTCCTCAGGCTGACAGATCACACACAAGTGCCAATTGAATCCTGTGTACTTTACAGGGTTTATAGTTTCTGCAGGACATTGACAGGAACACCAGCATCAATGATCATATAGAAAGAAAAGAAAGGAATACTGTATTTGATTTAGAAAGTTTGTACTGTACATATAGATAAACAAGTCAACAGACAAAATGTTAAGCGCTCTAAAGTGGATCATTATGTCCCCAGGCTGAGAAAGAAATAATTAAAAGATTCAATGTTATTATGTTTCTTCTGTTCTTTCCATCAAAATGGACACAATTGATCAGACTCACTGGCTAGAAACTCACAAGAGAGAAGATCTAAGAGATTGTATCTTGTGACTTCCCAATAGGGGTCGTGAGTCAGCTATATCCACAGCAGGGAGACTATATCATGAGGTACACCATACTGGGGGTCTTACTATCTACATTCTAGTATATATACTACTATCTTGATATGTGTGTGTGTGTGTTATTACTCCTATATTGTGTTGGTGGTGATTACGTATATATATATAATTGTTCTACTAACAGTACTTTCTATGCTATCCATGATAGTCGTCATGTCATGAGTACTTAGCTATAGCATCATACATACGCCCTCTAATATACCCATCTCTATTTACTATATATATAAATATATATCCACCCCTATCCTAGTACACACACACACACACACTTATATCTCCCTATAAGATATATCTCCTCATCACACCTACTATGATTATTCCACCTCATATCACACAGCCCCATATATATATTCTATATCCCTAATCTCACACCACACCTCTAGCTATCCTATATATATATACCATATATATATATATATGGATATATATATATGTAGCACACACATATATAGTATATTCGACAGGCACAGTATATATAGTATATACACATTATATAGTGATTATACACACATATATATAGAAGTATACACACACAACCATATATAACTATATAGTATACTACGGCAAACAACAAAATAACAAGAAATAAGCAAAAGAGCATTAGCAATATTATATACAAGCAGTTTCTACACATATATTACACTGGGTGACCTCATCATTGAGATATACATAATTCATATAAAATTTTGAAATAAAAATAAAAATCTGTTACAGTCATAAACTATTCTTTTTTTTGTTTGTTTGTTTTTTTTTTTGTTTTGTTTGTTTGTTTGTTTGTTTTTTTTCCACATTGACCAGTTAAGTAACCCACACAGGCAGTGACAAGAGGTGTAGAAAATAAAAAATAAAAAAGGTGCTTAATAAAATGATTGTCTGATGAACATACCAAAAAAAAAAAAATTATATATATATATTAAAAATAATTATTTAGAATAGACCACAACAGCAAAAAAAAAAAAAAAATTTGCATGTTGGGAAACCATATTACATGGACTTTAGCGGAAATAAAGATAAGAGATGTGTAGGGTTCCTCTTCCTGGAGATTCTTGGAAGTGGGCCCCCAAATTGGCAAAGGAATCATGCAAGTGGGTCCAGGTTTTCTCAAGCATAGGTGATATGTTGTCTCTTTTTGGGGTGGTAGGGTATTGTCACCTTTTTTAAGGTCCTTTAAGAGTTTTTTTTATGTGCCAGTCTCTGTATTAGTAGGGCCCATATGTGTCCTGATCTGCCTGGGTTATAGAGTCTTTTTCTGGTATCATACATCACATTCAGAGTCACTAGAGGTGACAGACAGGATGGAAGTCCCAGTTTCTGCTCTTTCTGCCAAGCTGGATACGCTGGTGGTAGGGCTAGCTGCTGTGGAGGGTGATTCTGCTGAACTGTGAGTAGGGCATCCTGGCTCTGCCAACGACCTCATGCCACTCTGGCCGATTGACTGGTGCTGAAGCCTAGTAGGAGAGGCAGGATCGGTAAGTGGGGACAGTTTGTACCAAAATAATAATAATAATAATGAAAGTAATAATAATAATAATAATAATAATGAAAGTAATAATAATAATAATAGTAATAATAATATATTCATATTAGCGTTGTGGTAGGGGAGCAGAATTTGAGGATTTTATAGTTTCACACAATGAAAAAAAATAAAGTTTCTACAAATACAGAGAGTGGACAATACATAATAATAGTAATAAAAATAATTACTTTAACAATGTATTTAATGTCCAGTACCTCATTATAATGTATATAACACACACTCATAGTTTTGTTACAATGTTAAACCAATTCTATTCTAGGGTGAAATATAATTGCAATGATGTGACTTCTAATAATAAAGAAACAATATTACTCTCCCAATATATATACATACATACTATATATAGAATGTTACATCAGTAGAAATGGTTCAGTTTACCAATTAATGCTGGTTCCACATTGCCTGCTAACACTGAACTGTTACTGTTACTGTACAATCGATACTTTCTCTGTATTAACATGAGATTATTTTTTATTATTATTTATATTTCTACCCTCAAGATGGATTTTATCAATTTATTTCTATTTGTGAACGTAACAATAAGGTAACAGGGGGATCTCATCCAGGAAAGTCCCCTTCAATCCACATCTGTATAGAAATACAATTAAAATAACTAAAGTGGGGGAATTTTATCTCCTTAATAAAAAAAAATTTAAAAAAAACTACACAAAGGCAACAAAGTGTTTGCAATGTGTGCAAACAATAATAATAAAATCAACAATAATAATGAGTAACAATCCTAATTAATAATAATGCAATAGTTACTAGAGTTAGTTTGCTGTTAAAGTTGTGGATATATAGATATAATTGGAATTTACACTTTTTATTATAAAATCAGGGTTTTGTTTCTTTATTTTGCAATATAATTGTGAGGTGGGGTGATAATTGTGTATTAAGTGATATAAACTACACACACACACATTCTGTAGAGAATCCCATATTAAAGGTAACTGCAAGTGGAAGGAATGAAATTCATTTGTATCTACTGGGTAGGCTTCTCTATATATATTTCATTTATGGGGATCAGTATAGTAAATAATAAAGTACAGTGCACATTTGTATATTACCACGTTTTGCCTTTATTTACATAGTTTTAATTGGTTGTGTTTTTTGTGTTTTAAATCTTAATGGCTCCTGGTAAGCTTGTGTTTATTAGGCTGTGTAATGATGCTTCTGTCAATACCATTTCTAAGACAATGATCCCCCACAGTTAGACTTGTTTACTATTTAACCATTGTTAATTCTAATACCTTCATTTGCCCCCAACATATACTGAAGCCTCTTGCACAGTTTGGAACCTTGTCCTCATTTAGGGAAAAATAAAGACAGTTGTGCAAATGAATTTCCTGACACAATGCAAGTTTGTTTACAGACTCACTGGGCTAATTAAATGGGAGAAGTGGACTTGGACAAGCTGCTTTAAAGGTTTGGGAAAGAAAAAAAACCCCAGCACACCCCAATTTAACAAACATTGGGCTATATCAGCTCAAATGAATTTAGTAGGTGAGGAAGATTCAAAAAATTTGGAAACAATGAATCCTTGCCATTAGGATATAATTACATAAAATATTAAACACATTGCACCAGTGTGTTATATACATCTAATTATACACCTCACAGTATGATAGATAGATAGATAGATAGATAGATAGATAGATAGATAGATAGAGACACTCACAGTGAGACAGTGCACTCAGTACAGTAAGAGGGAGATTTTAAAGGGGAAGTAAAGGTTCATCCAGGTGACACACACAGTGAGACAGTGCACCCAGTACAGTAAGAGGGAGATTTTAAAGAGGAAGTAAAG